>JAHHFK020004039.1:0-150862 GCA_024533555.2 Aedes koreicus | reverse complement strand
GCCTTCTGGCAGTTAACCGGAACATTCGCCATGGCGGACGAAAACATGCGTGTAGGCATGTTTTTGAGTTCTTTCTTCGTTTTATTTATCAATTCCTCCTCAGTTTTCGCGACAAAATTGTTGGAGTAGCTGTTACACTTTATGTTGGCCCAGAAATTCTCGATGGGACGCAGCTGGGGGACGTTGGGCGGGTTCGCCGACTTGAGTACCACATCGATATTTAGCAGCTCCATCTCCTCCAACGATCGCTTCTAGTAGTGGGCCGACGCCAGATCCGGCTAGAACACCGCGTCTTCGCCCTTATGGTATTTCTTGATGAACGACGCAACTTACGGCAGGCATTTCGTACAACAAATTTCCCCGTTCACGGCCAGTCCGGAGTGAAAGAAGAGCGCCTATGACATCCCCTTCTCGCTGATTGTCAGCCACAGCAGCACCTTCTTGGGGAACTTGGTGTGTGAAATGAACTTCACCTCAGAGCTCACTTCCTTCGTGGGGGAAGTAAAATATGAAGTGCCCTGCCAGCCGTTGCCATTCAGAGTGAGATAGGTCTCTTCGTCCATCACCACCGCCACGTCTCGGAAACCCCCCCCTCCCCAAACCAGGACCGACTCCGCTACCTGACATGCATATTTATTTTCGCCAGGTACTTTATCACTGTTTGGCTAAAGGACGCTTGCATGTGCTGGTCTCAGGAACAGAAATTTACATGACGTTTTGGTAGTGTGTACATCTTCGTTTTCTATACTGGGGTACGATTTAATAAAAGCTGGATTGCGGCCGTCACGAAAAGTGGTCAGATTTCGAGCGTTAATATCTCAGTCGTCTCTGCAAACAAAATTTCAAAATGTTTGCACCAATCGATCGGAATTATTCCCACGCATCAATTTCAATAGAGGATTTTGTTAATTTTGGGCCACATACTATTGTAAAATTCATAAATTTTATGCCTTGTTTTAAAAAGAGTACAACGACACTCACATCGTTATCATTCGCCTTCTGACAAAAGTTCGCTCTTGACATGTTTCATGGTGTTTTTGCTGGAAATCTCAGTTAGTTTTTGATGCGAATCACACCAATTAAAGCACAACGATGGCTCCCAAAAGCCCGATGATAGATTATTACTTACTTAAATCGATGAATGTCACATATTTTCTTATACAGGTTCTTTAAAAATAATAACATTCAGATTACGAACTGTTTTCAAATGTTCACTATTTTTTTCTAGAATAGACAATGTCTCTTTAATTTCAATCAATTCGATCTTCTTCAAGTATGCTTGTTCTTTAGTGAAAGCTTGAGAAAGAAATTCCAAAATTTTGGTGGCCACCCGTTATATTATTTTTCATGTGTTTCTTGAAAATAAGACTGCTTCGACATCAACGACTTAGTCTTGGCTAATTTATCAGACAGTTTTTACTAACACTATTTGAAAATCACAGTTTTTCAAGATTGTTTTTGTTCTAGAACCCTGATGAAGATGCCCGCAACAATGTTTTTCATAACAAAATGGCAATGTTGTTGCAATTTTATAATAATTACCCAAAATTACTGACCGAAGAAGAATCTGCAGACTATGCGAGTCATAAATAATCTTGAAGACTATCACTCTAGTCAATGAATCAAACCACAAACTATAATCCAGATATAACCATAAGAAGGCGTAAAGTGAACATGCCATGATAGACCATTGCATGGTACGTATTATTCATACACACGTTTAAGACTCACGGTCAACTGACTCTCCCGTTTCAAGCAGTTTTCTACCTCGTTGGTAAGAGCTAGTTCGGTGGGGTTAAAAACAAGACCTTTAGCCTCACAGCACCAAGGTGGTGGAAATCAAATCCATGTGCTTCAGAAGCTATCAACCTAGCCGTGTACCGTTGGTGGTCGACAATGCATGAGGACAGGTTATGATGCTCATTTTACGCTTCGTTAAATACGCAATGTTTCATGCAAGCGTAAATTTTATGGTTGAGATAGAATCCGAAACGGGTTGAAGTGGACTGAACCGGGATATCTTGGAAAGAAAAAAAAATCTGGTACGATGATTTCATAGGAGGCTCTGAAAAAGATACCTGTGGCCCTGATTGCAGTTTTCAAATACTACATCAAGCATTGCCTAAGTTCTGAGTAGTGCAGTGATTTAGGTTTATCATGACCCAGCATTACAGTCATGTGCGATGAAACTGACGTTTGAAGTTGTGAGAAGCCTCTTAAAGTGCATGTGCATGTCATACTTCACATTGGGTAAATTATAAAGCGCCACCTGCAGGCTTAGTGGAATCTCATTTGCGAGTCTGAAGTGAGTCTAGCGTGGCATTCTTCTGAGAAGTAAAATTTCTACTCATTATGAGCGAAGGAGGCTCAAAGCGAAGGCGATGATGCCATACGTGTGTTCTCTGACACACTCTAACCCCAACGCTGCGTGAAGCATGATGCTTATCGCGAAAGAGTCATTCGGAGCATAAAAAGCGCTCATCACGGAAACTTAACTCGCTAGAATCGCTTCGTTCCTTCGTTTTTTTATTCTTTAGTCTGGTATTCCTGCCGTGAAGAACTCGTGCAAGGGTTCACCGAACAAATAAAATTGAGTTGGGATTGAAGTAGGTTGGAAGTGAATTTTCAATTTATCCACTCTAAACTGACCAAAGAAATTAAAGGAGCAGGCCAGTACTAAATTCAGTGTCAATCCATCCATTGATTCACGGCAACGAAAAACACAGGATTATTCGTTTTTGCAACGTGTTGAGTGCTTTTTTTCCTAGGAAATTTCCGCCTTAGCTGTGTTAATCATCTCTCTGAAAGCCACATTAACCCATATTGCCGTTAGCTAGGAACGTGATTTTCATCCAATTAAACCGATTACCTTTACAGAATGGTACAGTTTTCGCCTCAAATAGATCGCTCTCGGACACAACTTTTTTTTCTTCTCCAAAAACCAGGTTGTCTAAATTTGTAGATGAACTGAAGACAATCATGCTGATGCTTCTCTCACTTAATGGCTTTACAGATTTGTTTTCAACAGACCCGTCAGATGTTGCTCCTGAAACACAACGACTGAACGAAATAAGAGTAGATTTAGCACACGTTTCCCCTCGAGATTTTGAAGGCGTCCGTTATCTTGAGCCGGGTGCTATGTCCGTCGGTCTTTCGGATTTAAACGACTTGGTGATGGGAAAAGTTATAAACAATCCTGCCATTAGTGCCAAATATGTATCCGAGAGGCAGAACAGGATTTCGGAAAGAAACACTAATTCGATTAGAGACGTAGTGTTTGCTAGAAAGTTTGACTTGATAAATTTTAATCGCAACAACTTAAGTAATAAAAATGCTTCTTTCAGGAATATCTTTTGAGATACTAGACACGATTCTAATGAAAAATCCTACTGAATCTTTCGGAACTCGAGAGTAATGGCTGTGACTAGTGACAATTCAATTAGCTCATTGAACTTGAACATGCAATCTCTCATGTGGAAAATTAAACTTTTTGCTCATTCTGTGTCAATTGAATATGGTTACAGTACATGTATATTAAAAAATTGTGAGGTTAAGACATAGAGGTGGCCAAAATAGATATAATTTTCATCATTTGGCATCATGTTTTCAAATTGATTGTTTCAAAAGGAATAACTAACAAAGCTTATGATGATGCTTACTGCTTAGTCGAGTTGGCAAGCATATCATACAGTTGGGTTCAATGCTCTAGTATTTATTTAAATGGAGCAACATTAATCTCTGGCAAGCGAGTGGGTTGAAGATTGAAAAACTTACTTACCTTACCAATCAGACCAAGGGTGGTGTGGCACTTGTCGTACACAGAAGTTGTCTCCTTTCTATTCGGTTCTTGGCTGCATTTCACCAGTCTCGCTATCTGCGAAGCGGTCCGCAGGTTCTCTTCTATTTGATCGATACACCTTGCTCGTAGCGTGCCTCTCCCTCTTGTGCCTGTCGGTTTGTTTTCAGGCATCATTTTAACTGGGCTATCATCCGACAATCTTACAACATGCCTAGCCCACTGTAGTCGATCGATTTTGACGGTGAGTACGATGGTGGTTCTCCCAACAACTGATGCAGCTCGTGGTTCATTCGCCTCCTCCACGTTCTGTCATCCATCCGCACTCCACCGTAGATCGTACGCAATACCTTCCGTTGGTCCTCCACGAGCAATGTCCATGTTTTGTGGTCGTCTTATTGATGGTCAACTTTGTAGTTTGGTGAACTTTGTTCGATCTTAGCGTCGTTCGGAGTTCAAAGTAGGCACGATTGCCTGCCTTACTGCTCCTTTGTTCTTATCTGCTGGTATTGTTATCGGCGGTCACAAATGAGCCTAGATAGATGAATTCGTCTACCGCGTTATCATCCTCGATCTGAACTCGTGATGGGAGGCTAACATTGTCTTCCCGTGAGCTTCTTCCCATTATATATTTTATTTTTAACGTATTTATCACAAGCCAATACCACTAGTTTCAGATTTAAGTCTAAAGCTATGTCCATTTAGAATCCGGAATAATAAAATCATCTGTATCTCGGTAACGAATTGACGTACAAATAAGTTTAATACATCAAAGCGAAGGTACGTCACTGTACTTTAAGAAAAAAATATCAATACAACTCATTTCTCTTCGTTCATCATGAAAATTCACACTTTCTTCTTTATTCCTCCCATCAAACGCTGCACACTTCCGGAGTCAACTTCCTTGGCACATTGGTGCCACATTCTGGTCATCTGAGTCGCGTCCCGAGCCGTTTTTCCACTTTTTTTAAGCTTCCGCGTCATTATTGCCCAAAATCTCTCGATGAGCCGGAACTGCTGGCAGTTGGATGGATTTATGTTTTTATCGATGAATACGGTTATAAAGCCCAGATTGTGTCAATCTTGGATGCAAAAATTAGCTGTGGAAACTGTACGAAAATTTGTTCGCAAAATTCCCATAAAAAGTTTCTTATTCCAAGCAATTCTAGACGTGCGGCCATGTTTTTGGAGGCAGTAGAGTCGATATATCGAAGGCCGCTGTACGCTCAAATTTTCAATCACCGGTTTATACTTCTGCTTCTGTCCAATCTGAGCGTTGCAATCGTCAATGATGATCTTGATGGCTTGGGTAGCGGAAGTATTTGCGCTCCAGCTGTGCGTAGAATTCTTCTTTGTCACCATCAATACTTCCAAGGTGAGAGCTATGCCCTAGAGGCACCAAGAGTGGACAGTAATGTTTGCTAGAATGAAAGATATGAAGAGAAAGTGTTAAAAGTTCCGTCAGTGTACGGTAGGTTAAATATTGAATAGAAGTACATTGAAAATATCCACGAGTGAACCATGATGACTTTTATTTTCTACTTCTATCAAAACGCATTGAATAAATATAACCGCTACCCAAGCAACAATTTTAGTTTTATTCCAGCCGAATAGTCCTTTTCTCGGCTTTGTTGATAAAACTACATTCAAAACTGTTTTGTCTACCAACACCTCCTCTTTGCTTCTTTAAAGCTAATAGTTGTACAAATTGGCTCACTCTATAGACGGTGGTGAAAATAAGTTAATAAAACCTTTATACGACCATAATGATTTTGACACTCTTCTAGTGAAAGATGTTTTGACCACTTGAGAACCTTCATAAAACCTATTGACTGCCATGAAAACCATCATATGGCCCAATGGCCCAGCTGTCAAACTTCACTGTGATATCGTGGTTGGTTTTTGTTGTTTTGCTTTGGTCGATTCTCTGCTCTTCTGACTCATATAGCAGTACAGAATATCTAATGAAAAGTCAACTGTTGTTGAAAATTTTGTTTGAAGGCAAAATATCCAAAGCAAATGTTTTTTTAGAGCGTATCATAAGCGCATTTAATGTTACCGTGAATATTATTACGATAAGAGCCGAAAATGTATGCGCCTCGGAAATTAACGGAGTTTACAAAAACAAAATCAAAATTAAAACACATATATTCGATAAATGAATCATGAATTTCCTGAAAATTGATGGAATTCAATAAAGTTATCTAAAAGAATGCTGGTCTCCGATAAACAGTTCATTCGCATTCCATTTAAAATTTGGTTCATTGGTTTTTCCCTTTTCAAACATTTCTTATATTTCAATATGGAGATTGGAAAAAATCACAGTTTTGCAAAACAGCCAATCTATCTTCGCCATTTAAGACCGGTTGTTCTCTACGGGCACGAGACGTGGACGATGCTCGAGGAGGACCTGCAAGCACTTGGTGTTTTCGAACGCCGGGTGCTTAGGACCATCTTTGGCGGCGTACAGGAGGATGGAGTGTGGCGGCGAAGATGGAACCACGAGCTCGCTGAACTCTACGGCGAACCCAGCATTCAGAAGGTCGCGAAGGCTGGAAGGATACGGTGGGCAGGGCATGTTGCGAGAATGCCGGACAACAACCCTGCAAAAATGGTGTTCGCCTCGAATCCGGCCGGTACAAGAAGCCGTGGGGCACAGCGAGCACGATGGGCGGACCAGGTGCAACAGGATTTGGCGAGTGTGGGTCGTCAACGAGGTTGGAGAGAGGCAGCCATAGACCGAGTATATTGGCGAAATGTTGTAGATGAATGGCTATTTAAATAAATAAATAATTATCTTCGCCATTACTAAATGGTGTTCCGATCAAAATTTGGTCAAACAGTTATGTGTGTGAGTCAATCAAAGTTTTTATTAATAAGTCAAATTCTTTTCCTTTTTCAAGTTCAGTTAATACAGAATTCAGGCAAAATATTCAGCTTAGCTTTCTTTTTACCGAATGCGAATTGCCGGATCTTTCGTTTAACACCTGCCATAAGATTGTGTACAGTCTTCTTGTCCACTTTATTCGCCGCAGAACGCCAGTTTGCATTGAACTGTTTCTCGCTCACAACAGCTTTTTGAGTCTTCTTAAGGTTCCGCTTGGCAATGGCCGAATATTGTTCGATTGGGCGGAGCTCTGGCGTGTTGGGAGGGTTCTTGTCCTTGGGCACCACTTAAACGTTGAGAATGAAATTCTGTTGGCGAAGCAATCCAAACTCGGTACGTCGGAACGATTGACATCATGGCTGTGCTCGTATATAACAGACAGGTCTCTGCGAGTGAAACTTGATACTAGCACTTCCTGTTTTTTTTCTCGAACTCGTCAGGTGTTCTACAGGGTAGCAACCTTCCCGAGCAGAAGCGAATAACTTGATAACTGGCCTTGGTATTTATGAGCTCAGATTAAGAGGTAAAATACCTGAGGATAATACCATCAAATTGCTCCCACAATGTTATGCGAATACCAAATTGAGGTAAGACAATACCAAAATAATACTTCTAAGGTGACCAGATACTTACCCAGGTCTCCGGAATATCAAGTTTAGTTATTCTAGAGACATTTTGCTTGCAATTCTTAGGTATTTTGCTTAGGTATTTTACCTCTTAATCTGAGCTCTTTAATACCAAGGCCAGTTATCAAGATCAAAATTAGGTATTCATATGCTTTTGTGTTCTGCTCGGGTTGACCCGTTGCTGTTTGTTCTATACTTCAACGACGTATTCTACTTGGAGATGGCTGCAGGCTTGCGTATGCTGATGACCTACAGCTGTTTTTTGTGGTACGGACTGCCGAGGATTAAATTCGTCTTCAATCATTATTGGATCGATTCACTGATTGGTGCCGTCGGAATAAACTTATGAACAGCATTCCAAAGTGTATGGTAATGTCGTATTACCGTATCAAGCAGCCGATTGTTTTCGACTATACCATCAATGGCGTCGTTCTACATAGAACCGACCAGTTCAGCGATTTAGGTGTAGTACTGGATCATAAATTATCGTTTAACCTCCACTGGTCTGCTGTGATTTCTAAGGATAATCGCCAGCTACTGTTTGAGTCAAAAATCTCAAGACACTTCACTGACCCGTACTGCCTGAAAGCTCTCTATTGCTCACTGGTACGAGCGATCCCAGAAAATGCCGCCTTGGTCTGGCTTCCTTATCAATTGACTGGGAGCTTGAGGATCGAAAAATTACAGAAGAGGTTTATCCGGATGGCATTGCGTGATCTACCATGGCTTGATCCGCACAATCTCCCGCCGTATTCAGATCGCTGCAATCTGCTGCAACTGCATACTTTGGAACGCCGACGGAAAAATCAACAAGCGGTTTTTGTTGCCAATCTTTTGAATGGTGAGGTCGACTGCTAGCGGCTACTCTCTCAACTGAACATCCGAGTGCCACCGAGAGCATTACGGAGTGGTACTCTTCTCCAACCACGATTCTATCTAACAGCGTTTGGTAACAACGAACCACTAACAGCTATGATTCGAGCGTTTACGACTGTTGAAGAATTGTTTGCATTTGACGAATTTTCTGCTCACTTTTTGGTTCGTATTGGTATTGTTCGATTTTTTAATTTTAAGTTTGTGTCATGTAGACAAAAAGTCCGAAATAAATAAAGAAAGAAATAAATTATAGAAGCAAATTGATTTCTAGTGGACTTAGTTGTAACTATTACTCAACGATTGGCAATGTTACTTGGGTTCTGTCATTTGTTCCCTGACGCGCAGATGGCAAAGCATAACGTTTGTGATCCGATCTCCAATGTCTTTCCGTTTCTCCGGCCTTCTTGTGACGATGAGCAAAACAGGGCATATCACTGCTGTCACGAGACGAAAAGAACTATCATAAGATTTACTTGTCAACTCTCACACCATCAGCATCATGAGATTTTTTCTCAGACGATTTGTTTCCCCTGGAAGTTTTATTTGAGTTTTGAGATGAAATTTACAACTTTATCAATAAATGTGCTGGCAATTCGGTAAAAATCGTTCGTCATTTTTCATTGAAAATGACATTTGCCAGCCCTGATCAGAGGACGCCGTATGGGCCGTATGGCAGGTAAAGAGCATGACAGGTATTGATTCGGTATGTTGACTATAAAATTGTAAAATGTATATCCATTGCTTCATTACAATCCAATTCTGGCGAATGATGCTCGAAGCTGCTGATGCACTACTTCAAATTTATGTACGGCTCCGAGAAGCAGAAGTGAAATGTCGACAATAACGGAAATAATTACTTTCTCGCACAACAATATATCAATTTCTCCCCTCTTCATCATAACGTTTTTATCGCAAGCCTTGCTGAATGGGAAGCAGTTTTCCATACATCACAATGCATATGCTCTTGTTCCATAATGGTAAATTTATTAGCATATGATGTGAAAGAAGCCATATGCATGGTGGATTGGTTTCTATTGTTGACGTACCAGAGTCATAGTGCTTCAATAGTTTGGCAGGCATTTCAGATCCAATGATCCTGTTATTTTTTATTCTGAAAATTTTCATTCTGTACAACTTTTAGCCCTGAACATGAGGAAAGTTGATTATTTTCAAGTGTTATGCAAGCAAACTAGCAAGTATGTGCATTTCACAAAGCCACAAGCAAACTGCATGTTTTAATCTGTTTCCCATATGCAGAGCAGTGCAGTGCTACGAGGTTGTAACTCCCAGAGGTGTAACACACAATTTCATCAGCATTGCAAAGCCGCTCAGTTTTCCACAGGAACGATAGATACCTGTTGCTAATAAACAGAATTGTTTACACGAAATGTGTATGCACTCTCACGACATAAACGAACATCCCTACCTTGTATCGGTTCATACGTTTCGTATCAACCAGAGCGGATCAGATTCAGATCAGGACCACATCCCTATGCCGAGAGTGTACGGATTGTTGTTTATCACACGTGCATTACCTGTGGGATACTTTGTATCTTTCCAGAAGGGGAGCTTTTCGAAATGTGGTATTAGCTATAATAAGAACCATGCTGAATGGTAAATCATACACCATTATTGGTCGTGTTCGCTCAATCTCTTTGTTCAACCAATTTCCGTTTTACATAAGCATGGTGAGAAAATTATTTGGTGGAGGGCAAAACTTAAATAAACGAGTCTATCGAGCCAGTAATTTGTATATAGGTATTATGTCAGCTCAGACAATTTTCCTCAGAAATTGCTTTAAGTTTTATCGCATTTCCATATGCAACACATACGCCTACTAGAATCTGTGTTAATCAAAACACAGACGGCAAAAAATAAACTTTTTCCATATTCGAAATTTTCTGCTTCGTTCTTTTGGAATAAACTTTTACCAATTCACAAGAACAGCATTTTTCAGAGCGAGCATGTTATGCAAAAAAAAGTTCATGTTCAGAAAAAAAAAGTTTTCTCCTAAGGATGCCGACAGATATGGGTGACATATGCTACATACGCAAATCCATGGAACTGCCTGTACAATATCCTTCTCACTCTAGACCCCCCGAAGCTGGAACGCTCTCGAAATGGAAATAATGTTCTGTACAGTTGTAAACTTGGTCAGGGAAGGTAGCAATTTTTCGGTTTGGTACTACACGGAAGTCACTCACTACGGATACTGCAAATGAGTTTAGGGATGTTCTTAGAATCCGTTGTGCCATGAAAAGAGTTGAGTTTGTTCGGTTGAGGATTGTAGGGGGGCTTCAAATTGCATCAATTGGATTTAGGGTCTGAGATCAAGTAGCCACCCCTATCCACTTTAGAAGTATCCTTTAATCATCTAAAACTTGCCCTGTAGCAAAGAAACGCCCGCAGTGCCCATATTTCCATAACCGAACGATACAAGAACACGGAAATGTCGCTCGTAAACTTTAATATTAACAAGTCTGTTTTCTGCACATGGCAGAGATTTATGAGACTTTGTCTTGCCCTCATATTCGCCTGCCTTCTGCTGATCTCTTCGTTGAGAGAAGTTGAACCTTTTGATCTGAAGGAATAACAATATGCAAAATATGTGTAGCATACCTCACAACATGTTGCCTGGCTCTAAAATCTCTTTGTACTGAGGAAAGACATTTGCGATATTTACGTTTTCAAAATGACACAATGCATCTGATACTGAAGGAGTTGGTCTTTCTGAATCTGAACCTACTTCCGTAATGAAGAAGTTGCTCGTTTGGATACCCTAATAAATTTCGTATGGTTATTTATCTTAACGACCTATTTGGGGTATCATCCAAACCATTAAAGAAATGGTTGGAGGATTTGTGATATCGTTCGTTTAAGGTACTTTTTATCAGGGTAGGTAGAAGTAATTATTTGCATTAATGAGCACCTAATACTCAACAATGGCTTAGTTTCTTGGGCATTTATGTGCAGTTTGGAAATATTAAAAGAAAATTGTAAAATGTTTATCCACATTTATGTGGCCACCGGCAACGACACCAGCATAGTGATACAAAGGTGCATTAAAGCTGGAAACCGTGCTTACTTTGGACTCGCTGGAGTTCACTACGGCCACGAAACATGGACCAACCGACCTGCTGACCCTTCGTAGATTGCGAGCTTGGCGAAGTGCAGCCATGGACAAATATTACTTGGAAACGAGTTCAGTGTGCCCTCTGGTCTCGGCCTGTTTGTAAGTAAGTGAAGTTAAATCTCTTTATCTCGTTGGTGAAAACAACCTTATAAAATGCAAAAAAAAAAAATCCACGGATGGGGTTCCGTTCACGTTAAATTTCGGACATTAAGATGATGTCAGCAAAAAAAATCTACACATAATTCAAACAAACCGACTGTTTATTTCAGTATAATAGAGTTATATACAGGGTGTGGCAGAAAATAATGCGAAAATTTGTTCCATTTCTTTCAAATCCCATTTTCAACTAATTCAAGCAATAATATCAACATTTTCGAGTGCAGTTATCTCTATAAAGTCCTTTTAAATTAATTTATTCAATCCCAAGTAACATTGCTAACACCATCCTGCTATATAAAGTTTTATGAAAGCCACTTGAAATCCATTTGGTTTTATTATGGCACCAAGAGATGCCAATAGGTTTCATATTTTAGTCAGGTTTATGAGAACCTACACAGATTGTTTACAACGATCTTAAAACCTCGTTTCTCAAATTCCTTTTACTCCTATCAAAGGTTTTATTTCGACTTTATGAACGCGTAAAATGCTGTGCTGAAATGCCGTTTTAGGACTCATTGATATTATCTTATTATGGTCAGTTGAAAAAGCATTTTAAAACCATTTTGCCTACAGTAAATGCATTGAACGGCAAATTGGCATTGAAGGAAGTCACCATAAGACCAAATTGTTTTATAATAGTCATTGCGAAGAAAAATTGGCTTTATGGCAAAACTGTGATTATTTTCCAATCGCCATATTGAAATATAAGAAATAATTGAAATGTGGAAAAATAAATGCATCAAATTTTCAATGGTATGCAAATAAACTGTAGATCCGAGACTTATTTCGGCATTCTTTTAGATAATCTCTTCCAATTCCAAGCACTTTTCAGGAAATTCATGATTAATTTATCAAATGTATTTTTTTAAATTTGATTTATGTTGCTGTAAATACGCATATTTTCCGAAGCGCATTAATTTTCGGCTCTTATCGCGCCAATATTCACCATAAAAATAAATGCGCATATAATTTGAAGCATAATACGCTGTAGAAAACACAATTTGTTTTGGATATTTTGCCATCAAACAAAATTGCCCGCAACACTAGACCTTTTTTTTCTGCTAAATGAATCAGAAGAGCAAAGAATCGAACAAAGCAGAACAACAAAAAAACAACCTCGATTTCACAGTGAAGTTTGCCAGCTGTGGCCATTTGGCGGCATTCTGGTTTTCATGGCAGCCAATAGGTTTTATGAAGGTTCTCAAGTGGTCACAACATCTTTCACTAGAACATTTTCAAAATCTATATGTTCTTATAAAGGTTTTATAAACTTGTTTTCACAACCGTCTATAGAGTGGGCCATTTTGTACAAATTTCGGCTTTAAAGAAGCATAGAGGAGGTGTTGGAAGACAAAACAGTTTTGATTGTAGTTTTATCAACAAAGCCGGGAGGAATGTTATACGGCTGGAATAAAACTATAATTGTTACTTGGGATGTGTCCTCCATTTTTATTAATAACATCCTCGAGCCGACGCCGGATGCCAGAGCATGCTTTTCGGACGTAGTCCTCCGACATTGACTGCCATGTGCGTGTTATGGTTGACTTCAGGGTTTTCACACTAGTGTGTGATATTTGCAGGCTCGTGCTTCAACATATGCCCAAATCGAATAATCCAACAGATAAAGATCTGGACTGCTAGTGGGCCACAAATCCTTCGGCCAAAACTTCCTGTTATCGTTCAACCATTGTTGGGTTCGATTGGACGTGTGACACCGCGCTCTATCCTGCTGTAGGACAACGTTTTGGTCCTCGGAGAAGTTGGCCTTTACCCAGGGAAGCACTTGGTCCTTTTAAATACCGATATACACTTCGGTATTGATTTTAACTCCAGCATCAACGAAAACAGCCGGCAGTTTCAAACCGTTGGACGCCTCCAAGCCAAACATCATGACACCAGCCGGATGTTTGGTTTGAAATTTGAATTTCACTTTTTCCGGAACGTTCTCCATTTTCTTCGGTGAAATGAACCGATCCGTGCGATTGTTGGCCACAGCATCGATGCTGAAAAGCTTTTCGTCGGAGAACAGCGCGTGCAAAGCGCGGACGTCCGCTTCCCGGCTTCCACTGCTTAGGACCATCCTGCAGGGACTTGTTTATGAGGTAAACTGTAGAATGTTTGGATGCAGCACTTGAAAGTAAACATAAACAAATACACTTTTGACAGAAATCAGTCACTAGCTACACGAATTAATACTCAAGTTTGAACATTTTCGCATTATTTTCTGCTGCACCCTGTATATATACAGTCATAATAGTTGATTGAGATGATAATCCTTCTTTCTGCAAAAACTCAAATTTTCTGTTTTTTTTTTTATTTTTATTTACCCAAAATTTTTTTCTCAAAAAAAAAGAAACGAGACAAGCAGCCCACCCAGTTTTATGGAGAAATATCGTGACGCATGTTCTGTCCAAATAGAACGTTAGACCAGCATATCTTTTTCCTTTAGGCATTTCAAGCTTATTGCTTTCACAATTCGCTTATTGCTTGCTCTCAGCTTAGTGTTCTAAATGCACTTTCACAGTTATTAATTGAGAGCTTTCGATGCCAGGTACCATTTTTGAATTAGTATGATTGTGTGGCAAGTAAAATCATACCCTATGCCCAGGGAGTCGAGAAATTTTTCTTAACGAAAAATCTAGACCAGACCGGGAATCGAACCCAGTCACCTCCAGCATGGTATTGCTTTGTAGGTGCGCCTTTACCGAGTTAGCTAAGGGAGGACCCACAAAACCTATTAAATAAAAAAAACATATTTTTTTACACCCTCCCCCCCCCACAAACACAAACCACAAACCCAAAAAAAGAGGGAAAGAAAAAAAAAAAAAAAAAAAAAATAAAACCCACCCACCCCCCCCCCCCACACACCACCCCCCCCCACACAAAAAAACAATTCCCCCCCACAATGATGTTCCACCTCCCCGAAGGGAGCGGGGAAAGAAGAAAAATTTACGTTTTTTTTTTTCTTCCCCTTTTTTTTTAAAAAAAAAAAAACCTTTTTTTAAAAAAATTCCCCAAAAAACAAAGAAAAATAAATGTTTCTGATATTTTTAAATTGAAACTGATTGTTAAAAACCAGCTTTAATTTTTTTTTCATAACTATTTATTTATTTGGTTAACATCTGCACAGATAACACCGAACCAACAATTTTACAACATGCTATTTGCAGCTGCATCTCTCCATCCTCGGCTGCGCCCCATACTCGCCAAATTGATGAGTACCTGTTCTGCCAATCTAGCCCGCTACAAATCACGCTTTTTTTTGTACCAGCCGGATTAGAAGCGAACACCATCTTTACAGGGTTGTTTTCCGGCAATCTCGCAACATGCTCTGCCCAGCGATAAACGATATTTAATGTTTTTTCATTTGTGCACTTAATTTAAAAAAACCGGTCAACTGATTCAAGAGATATTATTGTTGAAAAAACTGTCATTTTTTCAAAATATTGAAAACAATTTTTAGAACCACCTCACACTATAGACTGTTCCAGAAAGTATAAGCATACTTTCAAAATAACAAAAAAGTCATGTTTTTTTTTTAGTTCTAATAATTTTATTTAACAAATCATATTTGTATTTGTGTTTTGTATGATATTTTACTCTCGTTTAATCAAAATATTTAATCATAGCCAAGACTCCTAACTTTTCCTCGAACATGACCCATTAGCTTCTGCACAGTGGTATTTCACACCATTTTGACCACTTTTGGCCAATATTTTTTAAATTTTTGTAGGTCGTCCGCTAGTTTTATGAATTTTCGAAGGTTTGCTTTGGTTCAAGCCCAAAAAGTCTCGATTGGCCGTGCCTCCGGGCAGTTCGGCGGATTCATGTTTTTCGGCACGAAACATACATTTTGACTTTTGTACCATTCCAAAGTGTCCTTTGCGTAATGACATGACGCCAAATCAGGCCAAAACACTACTTGATCTTCGTGCTACCTGGTCATCGGCAGTAATCGCTTCTGGAGACATTCCTTAACGTATTTCTGAGTGTTCATCATCTCCGTTGTGATGTACGGACTAGATGTTTTACCACACTCGCATATTGCCTGCCAAACCATAACCTTCTTACCGAATTTTTCGGTGAAAATTGCCTTCTCCGTTTCGGGCATGTCTTTGTCTTCGCTTTAAGTATAGAATTGTGGTCCGGGAAGCGTTTTGTAATCTAGTTTCACATACGTTTCATCGTCCATTATTATACACTCAGAATTTCTACACAATAACGAATCGTAGAGTTTGGGGGCCCGTGGTTTCACGGACGCGGCCTGTTTTGGGTTCTTTTTGGGTTTTTTCCGCTTCCGGTATTTTTTTAGCACAAGTCTTTCTTTGGCACGCATGACGTTACTCGACGAGGTCCCTAGTTTATTTGCAACATCCCTAACTGGAATTATATTTAAAGTGACCGTTAAAATAAGGTGTGCTTATACTTTCTGGAACAGTCGTTAAAAGGGTGACCCTACTTGAGAAATAGAATAAGGGTCTAATATTTTTCGATAAAGAACGAGACTACCAATTATTATGAAATTCTGAGAGATCGTAACTACTTTTTCTATGGAATTGCTGCATATGTATAGATTTTTTGTTTCTTTTTTTTTAATGAAAATATATGTATCTAGATTTTATCGCGAACAAGCCTTCTTTTCTCTAGAAACGGTTGATCTTTGATATCCGGATATTCCGCAATTCAGTACAACAATCAGTAGAGAGATCGATACTTCGCCATGGGCATTGTCACGCACTATCAAACAAGTAAGTCGAATGTATTCGCCAAGTGTCTGAAATGCCAACGAAGTGTTCCACGGAGAACTTCTTGAATGTTAACAAATCTGAAAGTAGTTTTATTGATCGATTGGCACACGTTGCGTGACGAAAAAGTGTGTCTGTCCCAAATCCTACTAACTGTGCGAATGAAACTACTTTCGACCAAATTGAATCGAACTCAATTCGCTTTTGAGCTACAGTGCGCGAAATAATTATATCGTACAACTACTGTTTAAATTCAACCGTGTTGCACGAGTGTATATTCAAATCATCAATTGATGTTTTAGATTTAGTATTTGTTTCTTTTTTGTCAGATTTTAGTGCAAACAGTTGTTTGTTTACGCGCTTCCATCAACAGCTTTCGGTTGTAATTCCAACGAAGATCAAATTACGAAAGGATATACATATATAAACCGTACATTGTTAAAAATCTAGTCAAGTTGTCACTGTAAGTAAATCATTTATTGTATTGATTAATGCGTTTTGAAGCTTGAGTCTAAGTATGTTGATTGTGATAACCTTTTCTCCAAAAAACAGTCAACACCGCAAAAAATTCGAAAGGAAAACAGCTGTCATCGGACGATCGAGCGAAAATTACTACTTTTACAGAATGTGGGCGATCAATCCGTACCATTGCTCAGGGAATGATCCGGAATAAGAGCACACTCGTTAACAACCGTCAAACGGGGTAACTTGCAACAGCGGTGTAACTTGCAACACATCGACGCCTCCCATATAGATTTATTTTCTAACGATTACCATCATTTTCACATCCCGCCCCCTCGGCTGTCAAACGAGAATACATAACAACATGTTTTAATGCATAGCTCGAAGTTGTTTATCATTTTGTTGTTAAGTCAACGCACGAGTAAAGTTTTCGAGTTTTTGGCCTAAAAACAAGTCAAAAAATCGTGCCTCTTTACACCACGATGGTACGAACATATTTATCTACATTACTATCATATAGAGTAAACAATAGTAAGCAATACTGCATAATGGAAGCTGGACTAACTGTTCAACTCAATACATGAAAAATGATTATCGCAATATTTTTAGTTTGTTTGTGGCAACCGAAAAAATTATAACACCCCAAAAGACCCGACCCCAAACAGGACCCAACCCTTATTGTTCTTACAAAACCGAAAAAGGGGGTTTAAATTACCTTTTTAGTCGACCCGTTTCGGGCTAGATTTTGCCCATCCCCCGGCCAAGTCCAAAAAGGAACAAAACCCAATCCAATAAAAACCCGCCCAGGCAATCCCCCCCCAGGATTTGTAACCGTTATCATAAGTCAACGAAGATACCCCAATGAAACGCAAGAGAACATCAAAACAACCCGAGCAGAAGCGAATAACTTGATAACTGGCCTTGGTATTTATGAGCTCAGATTAAGAGGTAAAATACCTGAGGATAATACCATCAAATTGTTCCCACAATGTCATGCGAATACCGAATTGAGGTAAGACAATACCAAAATAATACCTCTACGGTGACCAGATACTTACCCAGGTATCCGGAATATCAAGTTTAGTTATTCTAGAGATATTTTGCTTGCAATTCTTAGGTATTTTGCTTAGGTATTTTACCTCTTAATCTGAGCTCTTTAATACCAAGGCCAGTTATCAAGATCAAAATTAGGTATTCATATGTTTTTGTGTTCTGCTCGGGAAGCTACTGATAAAGGAAGTAACAAGAAATGCTCTTCTAAGGAGGAAGAAACATCACGAGTTGGAAAAAAAACGAAAGCAGAAAGAAAATTTAAACCCTGAGCAGCTCACGACTACCGCGACTAATAAAAGGCAGCTACAAATGGCAGGAAACAAGGAGCTGTCAAAGTTTGTATTTGAGAGACCAACCAATAAACCGAAGAACTGAACCATTCGAATCAAGGTTCATTGAAACTGATTTTTCTGATGTAATTATATAAAGTGGATTTGTTGGTTTTTCGTTATTTTCCACATATAATGAAATAAAGTTGATTCCTTTATTTTGTTAATTTTCTTTATTACTTATTAATAACATGACAACTAACGTTAAATTAAGAGTTTTTGATGCATGCAGAAACAGTATTAGATAGTAAGTTTTAGCCCAGATCATGTGTTGCAAGTTACCCTATATGCGGGGTAACTTGCAACAGTTATGTTTTTCGTCTCTCTTGATTGTGTGAAACTAAATTTCGAAGTGTTGGGTGCCCTGTTGTATTGTACCCATTGTAATGCGCATAAACGACCATTAACAATACTCCTATAAATTTGATATTTTTCAGATATACAGCCTTAAGATGGTTGTCAGATGTATTGGAGGGATACTCGCAGAAAACCTGAGACGCATCATTCCAGAAATTTTCAAGGTGGGTCACTCATGGTATGGGCTGCATTTGGACAACACGGTTAAACTCCTATCTGCTTCGTTTCGCATAAAATGAATTCGGAGAAGTATATAGAGCTTAAAGAGAACATCCTGATTGATTTTGGGGATAGTTTGTGGGGTGTATCATGGATCTACCAGCAAGACAACGTGGCGATACACGCTTCGAAACAGACAAAATCAATTCACACGTCGCGAAACATTGAGATTATGGAATGGCAGCCTTATAAGACTTGACTGAAACCCAATAGAAAATATTTGGGATATCTTGTCCCAACATGTCTATGCAAAGGTGTTCTAATTGTTAGTTCCAGCCGTCACAGTCATCCCGGCCCTGGGTCTAGTGATGGGGACAGGGCTCTCCAAGCTCCCATCTATGGAAGTATCCTTCATCTAATTACGTTGCTCGGGCTGATGTTGCCTCATCTTTCAGATCGCTGCCTGCCAAATCCTCTGACTCCTCATTGAAAGCTCTTCTGTACTACCAGAACGTAGGTGGTATCAACAGTTTGCTCGCCGAGTACCAGTAGGCATGCAGTGTCGTATGCTACGATGTTTACGCATTCACCTGGCTTAATATAAACAAATTATCGATCAACTGTCGGACGACAAGTATTATGTCTACCGGCAAGACCGATCGTCGCTCAAAAGCAACAAGCAACCTGGTGGTGGAGCTCTTCTTGCCGTGCGCTCAAAATTCAAATCTCGACTTTTGAAGCCCCCAGAAAACTCAACGGTTGAACATTTTTGGGTGGCGATATCCACTACAACCGGGACTCTGTTTATCATTGTGGTCTATATTCCCCCGATCGTGTTAGCGACAGCAGTCTTATCGAAATGAACGCCCAAGTAACATTGCTAACACCATCCTGCTTTATTAAGTTTTATTAAAGTTTTATGAAAGCCACTTGAAATCAATTTGGTTTTAATATGGCACCAAGAGGTGCCAATAGGTTTCATATTTTAGTCAGGTTTATGAGAACCCACACAACTTTATTACAACAATCAAATTAACCTTGTTTCTCAAATTCCTTTTACTTCTATCAAAGGTTTTATTTCGACTTTATGAACTCGTAAAATGCTTTGTTGAATTGCCCTTTTAGGACTCATTAATTTTATATTATTATGGTCAGTTGAACAAGCATTTTAAAACCATTTTGCCTTCAGTAAATGCATTAAACGGCAAATTGGCATTGAAAGAAGTCACCATAAGACCAAATAGTTTTATAATACCCATTGCGAAGAAAAATTGGCTTTATGGAAGAACTGTGATTTTTTAGAATCGCCATATTGAAATATAAGAATAAATTGAAATGTGGAAAAATAAATACATCAAATTTTCAATGGTTGTTGTTATCGAATATATTTGTTTTAATTTGATTTATGTTGTTGTAAATTCGCATAATTTCCGAGGCGCGTTAATTTTCGGATCTTATCGTGCAAATATTCACCAAAAAAATAAATGCGCATATAATTTCGAGCATAATACGCTATGGAAAACACAATTTGTTTTGGATATTTAACTATCAAACAAAATTTCCCGCAACTCAAGACCTTTTTTTTTACTGCTAAATGAATCAGAAGAGCAGAAAATCGCACAAAGCAGAACAACAAAAAAACAACCTCGATTTCACAGTGAAGTTTGGCAGCTGTGGCCATTTGGCCACATTCTTGTTTTCATGGCAGCCAATAGGTTTTATGAAGGTTCTTAAGTGGTCATAACATCTTTAACTAGAACTTTTTCAAAATCTTTAGGTTCTTATAAAGGTTTTATTGACTTGTTTTCACAACCGTCTATAGAGTGGGCCATTTTGTACAAATTTCGGCTTTAAAGAAGCATAGAAGAGGTTTTGATAGACAAAACTGTTTTGAATGTAGTTTTATCAACAAAGCCGGGGGGAGTGCTATACAGCTGGAATGAAACTAAAATTGTTACTTGGGCGCTTTTTCTTTGGATTGGATCGTGTCACGAATGGGACCCAGCGACAACATCGTCATCGTGGGAGATTTTAACCTCAGCACGATTTCATGGAATATCGATTCTAACGGTTTCCGCTATCCAGACAATTCCTGTTCGTCATTCAGACCGGCTTCGCTCTCCTTGTTTGATGCTTATTCTACCGCCAGACTTCGGCAAATTAAAGGCATTCTAAACGCGAATAACCGTTTGCTGGATCTATGTTTCATTAGCGAAGAATAGGGTCAAAGATGTTCCGTTATTCAAGCTCCGACACTGCTTGTCAAAAGCTGCAGAAATCATTTCCCTCTGCTACTAACACTGGAGTTTAATCCTAAGTACAGCTTCCAGGACAACATTGAAATCGTTTATTATGACTTCACTCATGCTGACTTAGAGGAAATGAACAACTTTCTCGCCAGCGTGAATTGGAACACGACCCTTGCAAACGGGGATACGAATTTCAATTCGTGCCTAAGAAACTCAACCGTAAGCCTCCCAAACCTGCTTGGTCTAATTCCGACCTCAAACATTTGTAACGGGTTAAAAGGGCTGCTCTGAGGAAACACAGCAAATATCGCACCGTACGCACGCGCCACCAACGATGATTTAAAATACCTCAATAACAGCTTGTACAACTCTCATCAGCCTCAATTGTAGAGTCGTCTCAAAACGAAACCGAAGAACTTTTGGCGGTTTGTAAATGAACAACGGAAGGAAACCGGTTTACAATCCACCATGACTGACGGCACTCATTAAGCTGACTCTGTCGCGGATATTGCCAACTTGTTCCGTACGCAGTTCAGCAGTGTCTTTTGCGACGAAATTCTCGATGCCGAGGGCCTCGAAGAGCAATGTTCCCCGCTTGTCTGTCTTTGGCTGTGCACTCACTATCCATGGTGATATGGCGATGAAAAGCTCAACTGGATGCGGCCCTGATGCTATTCCTTCAATTGTCCTGAAGCGTTGCCTTAACACACTCGCTGGCTACGGTCTTCAATTTGTCATTAACCTCCGGTGTGTTTCCTGAATGCTGGAAAGAGTCGTTTGTTTTCCCAATACACAAAAAGGGATGCAAACGATCCGTCGCCAACTATCGTGGGATTGCTGCACTAAGTGCTG
Organism: Aedes koreicus; assembly: GCA_024533555.2. Taxonomy (NCBI): domain Eukaryota; kingdom Metazoa; phylum Arthropoda; class Insecta; order Diptera; family Culicidae; genus Aedes; species Aedes koreicus. The sequence goes on along the minus strand of JAHHFK020004039.1, from coordinate 129,179 downwards.
TATCCAAGCTATTCGAACTAATTGTTCTCCAAAGGCTGGTCCATGACTATTCACAGACTATTTCTCCTCACCAACACGGTTTTATGCCCAAGCGCACGACGGCGACCAACCTCACCGTAATTACATCGTTCGTCATCCGTGAAAAGGAACACGGTCATCAAGTAGACGCCATGTACACAGATCTCTCAGTGGCCTTCGATAAAATGAACCATCAGATTGCAATTTCCAAATACGACAAAATGGGGATTCGCGATCCATTATTGAACTGGCTCCGCTCATACCTGACTGGTAGAACTATGTCCGTGAAGATTTCAGATTATGCCTCGTCCAGCTGTTCAGTAGCATCCGGCGTTTCGCAAGGCAGCCACCTTGGTCTATTCCTTTTCCTGTTATATATGAACGACGTGAACTTGGTCCTCAGATGCCTGAAATGATCCTCGCGCACGACTTAAAGCTGTACTACGTCATAAAATACCCAGAAGACGCCGATTTTCTTCAGCAGGAACTACAAGTGTTCGACGACTGGTGCCGGATCAACCGAATGTTCTTAAATGTATCCAAATGCTCGGCTATCTCCTTTGGCCGAAAACGTGCGATGTACATCCTTCGAGGAATACGCTTGAAACGTGAAACAACAGTCAAGGATCTGGGAGTAATGCTCGACTCAAAACTGTCATTCGAGAACCACATTGCCTATGTTGTTTCTAAGGCCTCGTCGCAGTTAGGATTCATCTTCCGCTTCGCAAAATACTTCAAAGACGTTTATTGTCTGAAGGCACTATACTGCTCTTTGATTCGTCCTTTTTTTGGAGTACTGTGCTGTCGTTCGGTCCCCTTACTACCAAAATGCAGTCCAGAGAATGGGAGCCGTTCAGCGAAGGTTTATACGCTTTGCTTTGCGACATCTTCGTTGGCAAGACCCTCGCAGATTGCCAAGTTATGAAAGTCGCTGTAAGCTCATCAGCCTGGAATTGTTGGAAGGGCAGCGTATGGTGGCCAAAACGTGTTTCGTTGGTGACCTCCTTCAGGGAAACATCGACTGTTCTACTTTACTTGCTCTCTTGAACGTCAACACTCGACGACGAAACCTACGGTTACAATCTTTCCTTATAAACCGGCACTCAAGGACCAACTATGGCACGAACACAAGAAACTGTGTTAAGCATGTGCCGCGTTTTCAACAGCTGCTATAACGTGTTTAATTTTAATGTATCCCGTGATGTTAATAAGCATTGTTTCTGAAGATGTTTATTTTAGTTTTGTATGTAACTCAGTGTTATCTAATTGTCATTGGGATAAGAAATTTATCTGTTGACGAATTTAAAAAAAGAAAACGCAGCCGTGTAAAGTTAGAGGTCATAAGTGAGTTTATTTTTCTTATTGAGTCTGTTTCCTGCAACCAAGTGCCAATATCTAGAACTAGATTTTAGAGGAAAATACCACAACTGTGCCAAAGTAAATTTTGATTCGGTGTGCAGGCTTAGTTTGTAAATTAATCGGTGCAAGAAGAGTGTATTAGAAATAGATATCATGTTACTAACGGAAGGTTTCCGACACGTCGGCGACGGTCGAGTTGATGTGGACGAGTGCCGACGGCAGCAGTTGCGGGTCCAGCAGGACTTGGCCATCTAGGACATCGAGGAGATCTGGTTTGCAAAGCAACAAATAGCAACAAATCTACCATATTTTGAAGACAATATCTAATATCCTGTTTTATTTTGTCTATTTTGTTTTGTTTTGTTTTGTTGTTATGCTTGTCTATTTTCAGTCACATTGGAGCTTTCTATAGCTTTTGGCGGATAGTTTAGGTATGTACTTTCAGCGTATCGTTAACCAAAACGAACCCTGCTGCTAACGTTTCCCAAACTAAAGGGTGATACGGTCAAAATTTGGTCAAGGGAAAACGCGTGTAAATCGGTGAAATCGTTTATTTAAAAAATCAAATTAAATTTCTTTTTCAAGTTCAATTAGTATAAAATTCAGGAAAAATATTCAGTTAGGCTTCCGCTTTTCCAAATCCGAATTGCCGGGCCTTACGCTTGACCCCTGCCATCAGATTTTTTACAGCCACCTTGTCCACCTTCTTCGCCGCAGAAAGCCAGTTTGCCTTGAACTGCTGCTCGTCCTTAGTAGTTTTTTTGGTCTTCTTTAGGTTCCGCTTGACAATAGCCCAGTATTTCTCAATTGGGTGGAGCTCTGGCGTGTTGGGAGGGTTCTTGTCCTTGGGAACCACCTGCACGTTGTTGGCGGCGTACCACTCCATGGCCTTTTTACCGTAATGGCAAGATGCCAAATCCGGCCAAAACAGTACGGAACAACCGTGTTTCTTCAGGAAAGGCAGCAGACGTTTATTCAAACACTCTTTCACGTAAATTTCTTGGTTGACAGTCCCGGAAGCTATGAAAATGCTGCTTTTCAAGCCACAGGTACAGATGGCTTGCCAAACCAGATATTTCTTTGCGAACTTTGACAGTTTCGTGTGCTTGAAAATATCTGCTACCTTTCCCCTTCCTTTTGCCGTATAAAACTCCTATCCCGGAAGCTGCTTGTAGTCGGCTTTGACGTAGGTTTCGTCGTCCATTACCACGCAGTCAAACTTCGTCAGCATCGTCGTGTACAGCCTCCGGGATCGCGCTTTGGCCGTCGTATTTTGTTTATCATCGCGATTTGGAGTCACTACCTTCTTGTAAGTCGATAGTCCGGCTCGTTTTTTGGCTCGATGCACGGTTGTAGACGATACACCCAGCTTATTTGCGGCATCTCGGAGAGATAGGTTAGGGTTTCGCTTGTAACTACCGGCAACTCTCTTTGTCGTCTCAGCGGCTTGCGATTTCCCACCGATCCAGACTTCCTGGCTTTCGACAAACGTTCCCCAAACACTTTAATTATATTTGTAACAGTTGATTTGGCAACTTTTAGCGATTTTGCCAACTTTGCGTGCGAGTAGCTCGGATTTTCGCGATGCGCGAGCAAAATTTTGATACGCTGCTCTTCTTGCTTGGACGGCATTTTGACAACTGAAGAGTGAATTCCAAAATCAAAATAGGAGCAACATTCTACACACACACCTTCAAAATGAGGGGTGTTCAGGTTTTTTAAATGCAAAATTGAAAGAAATACGTCAAGTTGATATTGACCAAATTTTGACCGTATCGCCCTTTATCTCTCAAACCTCCTGCGTTTTGCTGGGCTGTCTTCAACGCGTCCCTCCACACCAAAAGAACCACCCCAACACCCTCCTCCCCCCTCCCCCCCCCACCCCCCGCCCCGCGCGCGCCGCGCGCGGATTTTCCTATATAAAGACACAAGATTTAACATATACAAGAAGAATGTTAGTCCCAAACATCATCTATTGGTTCTTTGTGCAAATACGGCGGTCAATCATGCTCATGCTCATGCTCATGACGAATTTAAAAAAAGAAAACGATCGTTTCACCATTACAGCTCAAAATCGCAATTCAAGAAGAATCTAATCGAATCTAATTTAATGTAATACAAACGCAGCCAGTACGAGAAAGCATCCTGAAAATAATTGTGTTAGATGACGCCCAATTATTTCTCTTTGTCAATATTGATGCTTGCAGCATATCAAAGACATGATACAAGCGTCAAAGTGGCCAGGCCTACTGCGTTGCATTAACCGCAAAAGATGATTCTGTAAAATTCAAATAAATAGATTTGAGCCCCAACGCATTAAGTGAATCTACAGGGGAGGAAAGATGCGTGGACATACCGTAACATACGCTCCGAGGTAAAAATAATGAAATAGTATGAAAATAAATCATGTAAATCCGAGTAATAATAAGAATGTAAGACTAATAACCAATGTCATATTGAATGTAAAAACACAGTGAAGTAATATTATAACATAAAATGATAATAACAATTACACATCTCTGCAGATTGTTGTCAAAACCGCAATTCAAGAAGAATGGGCAAAAATCGACGTGAAAGTCCTGCAGTAATTAGTCAGGTCTATGCCGCAGAGTCTAGCAGGTGTCATCAGAGCAAAAGGGCAAAAATTTATTAATAATAATATTATTATTTTTTTCAAGTTTAGTTTCGGAGAAAAGAAAGTGTTTTTTGTTGTGAATGGTATAATTATTTCCTATGAGTTTTATGTAAATAAATATATACAGGGTGTTCGGTTCTTTTGTGCAAATATTTTCGAAGGCAAAAGGGAATGATATTTGAAGAAAAAAATTGTTCTACGTATAGGGTCAAATCTCAAAGTGTACGGAGTTATTGAACTTTTAATGTTTTGGTACATGTTAGGCTTAAATTGGCTGTAACTCAAAAATTATGAACACAACATTTTTCCTCAAATATCATTACCAATCGCCTCTGAAAATATTTGCACTCAGGAACCGAACACCCTGTATATGAATTCAATAAATAACGCACGATATCAACAGATCTTTTTATCAATGTGTTTCCGTCATAGTGTTTACAAAAATGCTTATTATGTTATGATACGGTTAATCATTTGAAAACTATACGACATTTCATACTGTACGCTATAATTATTTCGTGCACTGTATAATGTTCATTCTCAGCGTCCGTGTACACTCCTTCGGGAGAGAAGATACAAGAAAATGAAAAACCAACACTTGAAAGAAGTCACCAAATCGAGGTTATATCAGGTAAGCAGGATTCAAGAGAAAAATCAACAAGGAGAAGAGGTACGACAAACTTATTTCACAAGTTGTACAGGATGCGTGCTCAATTGAACGAACTAGCTAGTGAAAGTGGACTGCGGTGACGTGCTCAAATCTAGGTTTGGTTGAGAAAATCCATCGATTTAAATATTTCTTAGACATTTTCTTTTTTGTTCGTTCATTGTAAGACTAAGTGGAGAGTCGGTAAAATGCTCGCCGTAGCAGTTTAAAAGAAGAAAAATGCTAGCTTTAATTGCTTTAATGCAATATTCCGCTGCACGTGCTTATTGCTTTACACAAGCACGTCACTTGAAAAGACTGTTGCTAAATTACTCCAACACGTTTTCATTTTTCTTTGATATCACACTTTATCGTTAATCAAGTGTATGAAGCGTGGCATTTTTGTGGCACAATTATTCGCCTAAATTATCCAAAAGTTTTAGCGCATAAATTAGGAATCATTCAACCAAAATAACCCGAATTTTTCGTTTTCAGGAATCTACCGTACCGTAATGCACCAAAATCCAGACACTATTGAAATAATATTTCCAAATTCAAACAAATGTTGCAAACCCGATGCAATAGTTCATTAGAAATTAAATTACCATCTGTGTAGTATTCGGAACATCACGGTAACCGCAGCGAGATACTCAGGGTGGAGCTCAGCCGCCTGCATCAGATCGGCATCCTCGAAATACCTCACCCAGCGAATCGGGTATGTGTTAGCTTCCACCACCGTCACGTTCCAAGCAATCCATGTGACGCGTGACTTTCGACCGGTTTGCTTTTAGTCAGCGCTGTTCATGAAGCCACTCGATTCCGGTCCGTTGATGCTTAGTCAATATGAGCACCGGTAGTTGGTGAAATTCAATTTGCATTTACCAGGCTGATTTGCCTTTTTTTCGCCTTTTTCCGCACATGATGAATTTTAGGCTTTTGATGTTCAAAATCTTAAAGTAAGTATAGGAACATGTATATTGGTTATAACACCATATTCGTCAATAATTCCAAGCTGACGTAACCTGAAAATGCGGCAAATGGGTTATTGGAAGAGATGAGAGTTTTTTTTTGAAATTTTGATGGATGAAAAGAAAATTCCGTGGCATCAGTACCAGTGAAGCTGGAAAAGTCATGGAATAAAACTCACACGGGCTTCTGTTATCGGGATCATGATGCCTGCATGCGTGGTTGGAAACCATGCAACAGTTCATTGAAAATTCACAATTCCGTAGACATCCGGTATGATGCTTGGAAACGGGAATATAGATGCCTTAAATAGGAGAAGGGATATGGAATTCAGCGAAGATATTTCTAGGAACGATTCAAATCTTTTAAATAATAGAATGTTAGACGATGCGAAACGTTTCCCTTGAAATGGCGGTTTTGGACATTGCGCATCATAGAGTATTTCTCATTTCTCATCAGTTTGAAGGAAACATGTCTTTTTTTGCGTTGCACATGTATGGAATGCTAGATTTGGCTTAAATTAATAGGATATTCATAATACTCAGCTTCAAAGTTTACAAAAAAGTTGATATCATACTTTTTTCGTACTTGATTGATTACACGTTGATTTTTTTTTAAGTTGATTTATTTTAACAGGTGGCCTCAGATATTTTATTTTTAACACACTCGACGATCCAAACCAGGACTTGACGTCTTCTCGTAATCAAGGAGAAGTAATCAGTTTCAATAATAATAATATTAGTCTTCCGACTGACACGGATTTGCTTGAGAATGGCTCAATAGAAAGTAGGGCTGACGAACAACCACTAATTTCTTCGGAATCACGTGCTACTGAGATTCTGGTATACTGCCAGAATTTTAATCGTATGAGTATCGCATTAAATATGAGTCAAATTAAATATGAAATTATTCTTTTTCGGTAATTTTGGGTACCGAAACTAGTTAAAATGAGAGCATTAAAAGTGAAGAAATTTTTGGTAGTAATTATAATGTATTCAGAGATGACCGTGACTTACTCTTAACTGAAAGATTGTCTGGTGGAGGTTTCAACCAAATAAATCATACGCATATGAAATTTATTTTTTCCTTAAATGTTCTGTGCTATTTTGCTAGGCTGCCAGGTGATCAACTTTATTTCATTATATCACGTTGGAATTTTCGCTATTTTAGAGTTTGAATCATCTAACATCGCAGCGGAAGGGGCAAATAGCGGCATTTTATTATTATATGTACATTATGTAGTATATCTTTACAACATCGTATTATTTCCATCATGTCATCATGCCCTTCACATTTTCATACAAAAAACCTGATTTAGGCAGTATCTGTCTTAAACACGAAATATACCTTCAATTTATGACATCTAGCATTCCATATGTGTCCAGTATATAACGCAAAAAATTACAGCTGTGGTAAGCTTTTGAAAATTACGAAATCTTTGGTTGCTGAATGTATTTTTCATTTCCTTTTTGCAAATGGACTTTTGACCAAATCTGAGCTGATTCATGCAGCGCTGTGTGCCATTTGGCTAGTGTTTGATTTTACATTCAATCTTTGTCATTACTTCATCATAACATACAATATCATTATATTTGGTAATATTGTTTTATTGATTTTACTTCATAGATGATTTAAACATTACTTATTGTTTTTTTTTTGACCATTTATCTTAAACTTCCTTCCAGTTAAATCTTCCCATTCCTAACTCGGTAGCAATAACTATTAGATCAGCAAACGTAAAAACGGGTTTCTGTTATAAAATCAGGATTAAGTAGCAAATAGTCGCCATGGCAACAGTAAATTAAAATGTATAAATGTTAGTTTTGTAAAATTTGAATAGATTCAACAAACTTTTTCAGGATACCTCAAATTAAGATTTTGGTGAATTACTGCTATCGCTGAAAACAAACGACAACATGCTAAAGTGTCACTTTAACACTTTACAACATATCTTGTATTTCAGGATCAACCGAATGAATATCATATATAATAGATACGAGTGCATGTAGTTTTTTTCATTTACATGTACATATTATATATTATATATATATATATTTCATGGGAATGGGAGGGACCATCAGGGCACCCGATTGAAGCACGCTGGATGGGGAGAGTGGGAATGCCAACTCCCCATTGCTAACAGTTTGTGAATAGAGGGCGGGCTCTTCTCCCCGCCCATTGGGGCATCCTCATGTTAGATAGCTTGCTCTTTTGACCAATTGTTCAAACTTGTTGCTGGAAGGAGATTCTTTATATCCCTGTGGATACGTATAAGTGATGTTGCATATCGATCCACCCAAACCCTTGTTGGCCCTTCATACAACGGCATGATTAGGATAATCAGTGGTTATTGAAGCTTGATCAAGTCTAACAGAGAGGAGAGCCCATTGCTGTCGAACATAGTTTCCGTGCTACAATGGGTGGTAGTACATATCATACATCATACATCAACCAAATAACTCAGGTAAAAATTCAACAAAATTATTACTTAGAGTTTTTATTAACGAACATACATGAAGACTTCTGTGCTAGTGAATCTCTTTCTCCCTTACGGAAAAATGAAGCTTTTCACACTGCTATAGAGTTTTCAATTTTCGTACATAATAACGTTAATCCAAACAATTGGTATTACGAGAATAACTTCGACTTTAACAAGGCTAACTATGACAATATAAGACAACAATTGAATAATGTAAATTGGCAATCAGTTCTTAACAATGAAGAAAATGTTGAATACGCAGTGGAGATTATTTTTAAACTCTGGTTAGAGATCATTCAGGAGGATGTTCCACGCACGAGAAAGCGACGAAATTATAACTAAATAAATCCAGTCTGGTTCAATAAACAAATCATCAATCTAAAAAATCGGAAACGAAAGGCTCATAAAACGTATAGAAAATACAATAATCAAGCTAATATAGATACATATATGAAGATTTGTGCTCAACTTAATTGCGCTGTTTCTGCTGCACTTTATGCGTACAACACGAAAACGGAAAATGAAATTAAGTCATATCCAAAAAAAACTTTTCAACTAAAATCTGGTAGCTTTCCATCAAAAATGACTTTGGATATTTGTAATCTTTTCGCGACATTTTTTCAAACTTATTCTAAGTTTTCGGATAGTGATCGTGATTTTGAATACCTTTCATACTTTCCTGATTGTTCAAATAATGTAGTTGTTAGTCAAATACATGACCATGACATTCTGTCAGGTCTCCAAAACTTGGATGCCTCTAAAGGACCCGGACCAAATGGAATTCCGCAAATATTTATGAAAAATATGGCAGTTGAGCTTACATCCCCTTTATTTTGGTTGTCCAATAAGTCAATTGCATCCGGTGAATTCCCAGCAGAATGGAACAGATCTTTCTTAATCCCAATATACAAATGTGGCAGAAAATCCGATGCTCGAAATTATCGTGGAATTGCAATAATATCGTGCATCCCACAACTTTTCGAATCAATTATAAACAAAAATATGTTGAATCAAGTCAAACCTGAAATAACGAATGCACAGCAAGGTTTTTTCAAGGGACGTTCTACCACTACAAACCTTCTCGAATTTGTTGATTACTCATTGAAAGCAATGGATAAAGGTTATTATATAGAAGCTCTTTATACAGACTTCAGCAAAGCGTTTGATATATTTGACAATTTCTATGTTGATGTTCAAGCTTGAAAAAATAGGAATTGAGTTGAGACTCCTCAATTAGATTAAGTCGTATTTAACTGATCACCAGCAAATAGTTAGATTCAATGATAAAAAATCAATCCTAATAAAAATCACACTTGTTGTTCCCCACGATCCCCCCCAAGGCCCACTTCTTTTTATCTTATATGTTAACGATATATCTTTTATTTTCAAAAATCTAAGAATTCTTATGCATGCTGACGATATGAAACTGTTTTTTGAAATAAGAAATGATGATGATATAAATGTATTTCAGAATGAAATCCAGGTCTTTTATGCATAGTGTTGTAAAACCTTGTTAGAACTAAATGTATAAAAATTGTAATCTTATAACTTATAGTCGAAAACCAAGTATTACAGTATCTTTGGGAAATCAAAATATAAAAAAATGTGATAAAATAAGATATTTAGGAATAAATTTAGATACCAAATTGACATTTGTGGATCATTATAACACATTAATTCATAGAGCAAGCAATATGCTTAATTTCATAAAACGTTTTGGCCACAACTTCCAAGACCCTTACACAATCAAATCATTATATATTTCCTTTGTGAGGTCAATATTAGAATACTGCAGTGTTGTTTGGTCACCTCATATAAAAAAGCACGATGAGCGTAAAGAGTCAATTCAAAAGCAGTTTTTATTATACGCACTACGTAGGTTAGGATGGACACAATTACCCCTCCCTTCATATGAAGCACGTTGCTTGTTGATCAACATTCAATCATTGAAAGAGCGTCGAGATTATGCTATGGTCTCATTTGTCAACGACCTCGTTTCGCTACGAATAGATTCAACATTATTGTCAAAATTATCTTTTATGTGCCTAAACGACAACTACGTAATCGAAATTTGTTCGCTTTAGATCACCATCGTACAAATTATACTCAATTCGGACCATTAAATCAGATGATGAATGCTTATAATCAACATAGTGAAATTATTGACCTTAGTATGCCTCGTACAAAACTGAAAAAATATTTCAATACATTAAGCAATTATAGGATATAAGAATATTAATGTAGTCTACGATTGATTGTTTGACGAAATAAATAAATAAATAGATACGAAGCGAGGAAAAGATAGCTCAGCCGGTAAGAACGCAGTTCAACAATCCGGGTGGCGTGTTTCATTCCCGGTCTGCTTGGGAGAATCTTTTGAGTTAGAAATTTTCTCGATTTTTCTATGCTTGTCACACCATATACATATTAATACACTAGTGTTGGCAAAGTTCTCAAATAAAAACTATGGAAGTACTTCTAGTATACTCAGTTGGGAGCAAGTGAAATAGTATCAAGGCCAGTTAGAAGATGTTATTTCTACAAGCTCGATCAAATCAACTTTACAAACTTTTTAAAATGACTTCTACAAGCGTATTAGGAAACGATTACAAAACTTTACAGAGCCAAGTTTTCATTTTTTTTTTGACGCAAGAAAGAGGGGGAGAAAATTAAAAAAAAAATAGAACGATTGGGTCCTCTCTTAGCTCAGTTACCTAACCGGTCAGCTGCATATCTTCTAGTGTACATAGTCTCCATATCACACGGCTCACACTCTCAGCCTTGCAGTCTGTGGAGGGTCCGCAGGTCGCTTTCCACTTGATCGACCCACCTTACCCGATGAAACAGCGCCGGTGGTGTAGTGGTACGCGTGGTTGCCTCTCATCTCAGTCAGTCAGGTATCAATTCCAGTCAGCGACGAAGGGATTTTCTTTGACGAAAAATCTTTGATCATGACTTCCTTCGGAAGGGTTGGTCCCGGCCCATGTTTTGATGGGTTCAATATGTAGGATCCAGGTCGTCTGCCTGGCGTGACGAGCCAGCCTCAGGCTGAAAGTCACGTAAATACAAAACAACATTAACAACCTTGGCTTGAAAAATGCCTCTTCTCCATGTAACAATCGCGTCGTTCTCGAAATCCATTATGATTAGGCTGTCATGCAACAACCTTACGACGTGTTCAGTTTACCGTAGTCAACCGATTTGTACGATGTGGAGGATGAGCGGTATTACCAGCAACTCATACAGTTCGCATATTCCACATTCTGTCACATTTGCACTCTACCAGTGTTTGGAAATCTATCATGATACTGCTGAACCATCATGTATCAGGCTACTGATAGTTCACGAACATCTTTTTCAAATGATACAAAGGATAGCTACCTCTGCCGAATAAGAGTATTCAGTTTTGTAACAACGAATGAATAGAGGAAAACGGAGAACAAAAGCTATACAATATACAGACGATCCGACCATAGCACCGAGAAGCACGAGGAATGATTGTGTCAGTGCTTGAACATCTATCACCATACTGCTGAACCATCATGTGTCAGGCTGCTGATAATTCAAGAGCATATTTTTGAAATGATACAAAGGATCAGCTACCTATGCCGAATACGAGTATTCAGTTGTGTAACATCGAGTGAATGAAGCCCCCGATTTGCCAACAAAACCATTAACTTAAATGATCTTTACTATGGAAATATCCAACCGATTTGGAAAATTTTAGCAGTGTTGGATTCAAAAACTCAACCACTTTCTCAAAATTGGCTTATATGACCGATGGACAGCATCCGTCTCCGGGAAAACCGGATTTGGGGGGTGACATGGGGTCACAAATGACCCGAAAACAAGTTATATTGAACCCTAGCAATATGGGTGTCAAAATAACTGGTATCGTTCCAGAAGAAAGTTTGCCATATTTATTAGACCATCCGGTCACTTGACTTTGGAGTGGCCAGTTCAGAGAAGGTTCCCATGGGGTCACGAATGGCCAGAAAATTATTTGATATGAACTCTAGCAATATGGGTGTCAAAATTCTTGGAATCGTCCCAGAAGAAAGTTTGTCATAATTATTTGACCATTCGGTCACTTGGCTTTGGAAAAGAATAAAAGAAAACTGGGCTCGCGTTTCTTACTCTGGACTGGCCACACCGAAGCTAAGTTATCGGAATGGAAGTTTCATATGGAACGATTCCAACAATTTTGATTCCCATATTGCTAGGGTTCAATTCAAATTATTTTCTGACCATTCATGACCCCATTGGAACCTGCACCGGAGTGATCATTCCAGGATCAAGTGCCAGTATCAAGTCATATGACAATCAGACACGCTCCTATTCAATATCTGTCAAAAAACAAACAAAAAACAAATATTTTGTTGAATTTTTTTTTTAGTATTTACAAATACAGAATCTTTGTAAAACGAAACAAAAAATAGTTGCTGCCAAAAAATAATTTCTTTGAAACTAAAAAAAAGTGTTGCGGCATTAATTGATCTTTTGAAATGGAAGAGATTTTTTTTTGTTTTAAATATTTCAATTGTCAATTTGACCAGATTATGTATTACTTCGAAGTAATTTGAATGATTTTGTTTTTGTTTAATTTTTATTCAATAATAAATGAATTAATAAACAGCCCAGCTGGGGATAAGTTGTGGGCTTGTGCAATGATGGTGTTGGCAATAACGATGGAAATCCCTTTAATTTTGAATGAAACAGCATTAATTTAAAAAAAAAACTGAGATTTTTTAGATTCGTACCTGTTGCACCCCTCAAGACTTTATTCCGTATATGCATTTCGTTCGCTCGACCATAAATGGCGTAGGTAATAATTATTCTCTTTCCTTCCTTTCGATTTCAATATTTCTTTAATATTTCAATGGTATACTGATTTTCTGTTAATAGCAAATCGTCATTGAAATACACATTTCAATATTAATTTTCAATCTCTTACCAAGGAAGCAATTCACGGATTGCTCAGAAAGTCTAAAACTAATCAATAAATCGACTAGCGCGTCTTACAAACATCGGCACATCGGTAAACATTGAAAACATGCACATTCACAGACAACTGTAAGACTGTATTTGTTACTGAGTTGTTTTTTTAAATCTACATTTTTTTTAATTGATTGAAATTATTTTTGAACACAAAAACTTGTTGCAACTGCAATTTATTTTACTAAGAATTTGTTTTTGGAAACAACAACCAGAATTGTTAAAGCTACAAATAAAAAGTATTGAATTCAATAATAAAAATATTTGAAAGTACAAAACATTTCAATTTTTTTTTTTTTTTTTTTAATTTAAAGAGGTCTATTTTCTTTACGTGTTATATCATTATTAATCATTTTCTATTTAAATCTTTTATAACTATCCCATTACCGGAACATGGTTCAGGAAATCCGGTTTTTCCTGAGAAAAATTGTATATGACAATTTTCAGAAAGTGATTAATTTTCTGAATCTAAAACTGCTAAAATATTCCCAATCGGTTGGATATTTCCATAGTAATGATAATTTTAGTTCACTGGGTAAAAATGTTCCGTACCGGCCTTTTAAAAGTGTTTTTTTTTCACACACAACTGTAAAGTGATTATGATGAGAGATGAACCAGCTCGAGGCTGTAAATCTCGATAAGTCTGGGTGATCTGACCAAATTCAACACTCGATACAAAATTAAACAAAAAAAAAAATACGCAGAAAATCTACGAGGGGGGAGAGGGAGGTCTGAGATTTTCATAAAAGAGTCTACGTGGTTTATGACTTTTTCTTCTTTTTTAGCATTTCAAGCTTATTGCTTTCACAATTAATTTATTGCTTGCTCTCAACTTAGTGTTCTAAATGCACTTCCACAGTTATTAATTAAGAGCTTTCGATGCCAGGTACAATTTTTGCATTAGTATTATGGTGTGGCAAGTACAATCATACGCTATGCCCAGGCAGTCGAGAAATTTTCCTTTACGAAAAATGCCTAGACCAGACCGAGAATCGAACCCAGCCACCTCCAGCATGGTGTTGGTTTGTAGCTGCGCCTTTACCGACTGAGCTAAGGGAGGACGTGGTTTATGAACAGGCCTTAATAAATGAACAAACAAAAAAACATAGCTCAAAAACAAAATATTTTGTTGCGATTCACTACAAGTTTCCTATTTGTTTCAATTCATAATAAAGATTCAAATCAATTCAAAATTGTACTCATTTCAAACCAATAAAATTATTTAAGATACTAACCACTGTATGACATTAATTTAAATATATTCGATTTATAACAATCAAATTATTCAAACTAAAAGGTAAAAGAACAAAAATTTAGAGCGCACATCAACGTCAGCCGCCGAGCAGCCATAATATTTTCTCAATGCTGCCAACATGGTAAGTTGCCCTCTGCCTCTGACTCCGATATGTAATTAACAAATCTATTAATAATATATCGATATAAATATAAATATGTAAGGATATAAATATAAATAAACAAATATAAATAGATATAAATGATTAAATCAATAAAACAAGACGTTCAATCTTATAAAGCATGATGTTTTGTTTCAACTCAATGGTTTTGTTGAATGAGTTCATCAGTTTTATTGGTCTGTATATGAACAAAATTTTTTTGAAATTATTCCTATTTTGGTTGATATAACGACGTATTTTTTGTGTGCTGATCTTCAAAATGACCATCACGGTCCTGGTAGTCCAGGCTATCACTTTCGAGAGCTCTACCTCTGATTCTGGTAGGGCCAGGACAACTGAGGACAATTTTTGAATTCAAAACAATTTTTGAATTGTCAAGACAATTATTGTCAATTTTTCAGAGAGAAACGGGTCTACGACACTTTAGATTTTTGGCGAAATGTTGAGTGGAAATGGATGAGCTTATCTCGGTGACTCCCCCCACGCTATGTGCCAATGTTCTATGCTATACTATGCTATGCTAATCAATGAAAGTGATAAAAATGATAGTAGTCACAAACAATGTGAACCCAGCAACAATCGGCAAAAACGTACACACCACATAGCGTGGGTTAGGTGGGCCAAAACCTAAAAAGTCGCGGAAATGCGAAGCTGAAAATGAAAAACATTACCAAACGCAAAACCAACACATTTATCAATTACGCCCAAATGAACCCAAAATACTGAAACAATAGACATCGCACGGTGCACAAGTGTGCGTGAACTAAACGTGAAAATGCTCCAAGGAGAACATGCATAATTAACAAGAGAAAGTATTAGATAGGAGAATGTATGAGAGTAGTTGTTGAATTCAGGGCAAACCCTTCCTCAGAAAAAAATGTTTCATATGCCTCTCTTCATCTCCGAGACAACTCCCTTTTGAACATCAAAAACGCACATAACCCAAAGTTGAAGAAGAGAGAGGCAGGCACTGCCACACCGCACGTCTGGATCTCTCCGTGCATACAGCGCATCGTGAATCATTCAAGTTTGTCAATATTTCCTACTGGAGCCGTAATATTAAATACAATACTTCTATGAATGTTTGATCCGGTATCCAATTGAAGAAATGTGCGCCGGCAATCATTTGCACACCACCACGAACCAAAGCAACCTAATTTCTACTTACATACACATCACACATACACATAACTTACTGGTATACCCCGTAACCAATAGATGAGCAAACGGTTCCTGTAGAGTGTGAGCTTTTTAGTTTTTAGTCGAGTATTAGAACAAGACACTGAAGAAGTCTGTACATTGTAGACGAAATACGCGTATCTGTCAAGATAAGCAAGAAAGATAGTGTTTTGTTTTTTTTTTATTAGGAGGAACAAAAAAAAAAAAACCCCCCCCGCGCCCCCTCTCTTTATTTATTACCCCCCCACTATAAAAATTCCCGGGGGTTTTTTAAAACAGAACAAAACACCCCCCGCTAGCATACTCTACAAATAGTAGAATGAATAACGTAAAGGTGATTGATTTATGAATCAAAGAGAGCGAGCCCGGAACACCAAAAAAAAAACCCTAGAGTTGGAATTAAATAGAAATCTAGGGTTTTTTTTTTTCATTAGGGCGAATCTAAAAATGAGAGATTCTCTCCGGGCTTTTATTCATTAGAGCGCCATTATAAAACTTTCAAGGGATTTTTTAGTACAGATCGAAACACAACAGTGCTGGCTAGCTTACTCTATAAATAGTAGAATGAAAAACGTAAAGGTGATCAGAATATGAATGAAAGAGAGCGAGCCCGGAGAGAGTCTCTCAATTGTAGATTCGCCCTAATGAATAAAAACCCTAGAAATTACTAATCTTTCTTCATTTTCTTATTAAACATATATGGTTAAACATATACGTTTGACAAATTCTTCTCTTTACTACCACTGCCATGACAGCAGTTCTTCTCGCGTTGTTGATTCTGCTGTCATGATGACGGGGACGGATGAAGAAAATTTTGTTCGATTGAGGACACTTTTTTTATATTCACGACCTGAACCCACATTTGGGTGAACTTGGTGAACGATGCTCACCAAAGACGCCACACTTCTAGAAAAACGTTGCTACCAAAATTGTAAGGAAAACAAACATTTTTAACATGATTAATTTGATTCAGTCCTAAGCTCGAAATTTTATCAAATATTAAATGTAATGTTTCTTCGCTTAGAATGAAGTCCACCATATATATATATGTAATTTTACCTCAGGGGTAATCTTGACACAACAAGCGATGGGCGATATCGTTTCGAAAATCGAGAGATCGATACTTCGATTTCAATTTTTCGATCTTTTGAATCAATTCTAGAAGCATAAGAAATCGACTGTATCGATACATTTCTTTCGATTGTTTCATCTGATACCATGAATAAAATTATTCTTTTTTATTTTTCAATGTCTGTATAGAATTGACTATACCTTTGAAATGATTTAAATCGCTATCATGACAGCGCATTTTCTTTCCCGCGTTGTCAAACTAAATTTTTCTAAACGATTATGTGCATATTTCATTTCGATGAATTATTCATTGCATAATATATTCATTCTACTAGGGCAATTTTCGTTAGCCCGCAAGTCAGCATGACAAAGACGAGACGAACAAAATTTCCACCTCGATCAAAGTATCGTTCAGTAAAGTGGCGTCATTTAATTTGAAAGTTTATAGTTTAATTCTAGGGTTTTTTTTTTCATTAGGGTGAATCTACAATTGAGAGATTCTCTCCGGGCTCGCTCTCTTTCATTCATAAACCAATCACCTTTACGTTTTTCATCCTACTATTTGTAGAGTAGGCTAGCAGGCACTGCTGTGTTTCGATCTGTACTAAAGAATCCCCCGAAAGTTTTATAATTGCGCTGTAATGAATGAAAGAGAGCGAGCCCGGAGAGAATCTCTCAATTGTAGATTCGCCCTAATGAAAAAAAAACCTAGAATCCCTCGAAAGTTTTATAATGGCGCTGTAATGAATGAAAGAGAGCGAGCCCGGAGAGAATCTCTCAATTGTAGATTCGTCCTAATGAAGAAAAAAAACCCCTAGAATTACTGTATTCACCTTCTGAAGAGAACGGATCATCCACTCTAAAAATACATGAAGCTCTCATATTTATGATAGCCGTTGATTGTATGCCACTACGAACCGTAGAATCACCAGGATTTGTACGGTTCGTTAAAACTGTAGCGCCATTATATACGGTGCCGAGCCGCCGAACGCTGACTAAGATGTTGGATAAGAAATACGATCACCTAAGTGAAATCATCCGGGAAAAGTTCACGCCAACTTTTACTCACTGACAGCGGATGCCTGGACTGATACTTTAGAAGTTATTTGGGAATGACCATGCACTTTCTGGGTGGAATTGAAATGAAGGGCATTGGTTTGGCAGCACAACCACTAGAAGAATCCCACACCAAACGTTATCTGGTGTAGGTTATCGGAAATGAGGAATGTTTGCATCGGCTGGGAAATTGATCTTGAAATATGTAGACTATTCTTTTTAATCGTATTTTTTAATCATAAAATATGTTATGTTTCTAGGTAATCGTGATTGTCACTAACGGTGGCGCAAACTTTGTTGCAGTGACGAAAAGTATGTTTGGAGCAGACAAGCAAATTATTTTTATTGATTACATTTGTTATTGATTAAAGTACCGATGTTAACAGGACTTGAACTGGCTGCAGCCAAGGAAGGAAGAGACCTTCTTCGCAATATTTCTAACGTAATCACTGGAAGCGGAAAAGTACTCTGTTGCTGGAAAGACGATTGCATAATTGAAAATAATGAAGCGGGTAAAAATTATGTTTTTTTGTTTTGACGTTTTGACATCATTCCTGTTTCCAGCAAATTGAATCAACTTCTCCTGAGAGTGAGGTAATAAAAGAGTTGCAGCAGACCACTCTTGTACAACACGACAAAAGGTTCAACGAAATCAACAAATCGATACACACGGGAACAAATCCCATCTTCGAAAAGAGTAAAATGATTCATGATTCCAAAGTGTGATTTTGTATTATGAAAATACCCCATGAACAATGTTCATGATATCATGAGCTATTTTTCCGTAACGCAACCTATGCGTTACTTATTTTACTGTAGACAAGAGAGCCATAACAAGATTCACGAAATCATGAATGATAATTTTTAACTGATGAATTAAATTCTTGAAACAAGAAACTTTAAACATGAATGTAAATATATCTTTTATGGTTCCAGCTGTTTTTAGAGAAGGTTCATGAAATCATGAATCATCCGAGTTTAAATCATGAATCATGAAAATTGAATACGTTTTTTTTTTAATTAATGTGGCAGCCATATGAGTTACCGGATAAATTATGATTCTAGATTTAATATATAATGATTTTTTTAATGTTTAGTACAACGGTGTTCTGGAGTTCCTCTTTGCTTTATTATTTAATGTTCAAAGAAATAAACGAGTAATAGTGCACTAAAAAAAATACAAAACACACACATGGTCAATCATCTATCTATCTATCTGCATCCATGTACTGAATTGGTCAGCAATTTTTGGAACAGAACCCGATCACGACCAACCTGCAGAATAATTTGATATCTCTTTCCTGCAGCTCCATTAATTCCTTGGAATTTGTTATCCCGTGGTCATTTATTATTAAGTTGGCGCCCGAAATAGCAATACTTAGAACTGCAGTTCAGGTGCTTCCTGATCCAAAAGTGGATTGTATTGTTTCTGTTCATCTGTGATATGAGCAGCCACTGATGAAAGTATTGGTTTGTCTAGCGTTATGTATTGGATGTGAACCTCCGATTAGATTCTTCTGAAAACGGAATTATGAAATTATCATCCCGACTGCCTAAAAAACAAGAAGATTGACAACAAGCTTGTTGAGGTGGCGGATTCATCCGTGCCTTGACCGTCCCCACACTGGGATGTTAGACAATGGCAACGTTCTTGGTTCGAGTACTACTTTACTCTTGCCTTGTCGCTCAATTTTCAATACTTCTATTCAATGTTCAACCTACCGTACACTGACGTAACTTTCAACACATACTCTTCATATCTTTCATTCTAGCAAACATTACTGTCCACTCAAGAAGATTGGTGCAGATTTTTTTGATTGCCAATTTACTTACTGAAAGTAAGGTTATGTACTTAACCTGTTTTACACTGACGGTTTTTTTTTTCGGAATCCAAATTTATATCAATAAAATATTAAAAAGAAATAATACTCCTCACACATTTTAGGCAACTGTATCAAAAACGTTTATGCTTAACAACACTGTTCATAAGTTTAGATTTTGCATTTGTAAATCAAAATGGAGTTTTATAAAGCATGTCCGGAAAGTAACTGGAAAAATTTGAGCACTATGTTTTGTAACAAATGCTTAGGTTAAATTTAGCGTGAAACATACCGTTGAGTAGGTTTTTCTTTGCAGTACTCATATTTAGTTAAGTGTGCATAAACGTCATGTACCAAAACAATGAAGCGTAGCGAAAAGGAAGCGCGTGCGAAACGCATTGTCCAGTTTTTTCAAAATATCGCTGATGGGTGCAAAACTACCACGTATCGTCACTTCAAAGCAGAAGGAGTTCCATCCAGCACTATTTACAATGTTCTAAAAAGGTATTCCGAAACTGGTACAGCTGATTTTCATCGACTCGTCCAGCGTCCGTATCAACGCGAAAGGTCGTGAATGCTGTAGAAAAGGCATTTAAGAAGCAACCGGATATTTCAGTTCGCCAATTATCATCGAAAATGAATATTTCAAAGTCAACACTCAGTGATATTAAAATTAACAAACTACGTATCAAGGCGAGAACAAAAAAGATCGTGCCAAAGTATGTTAAGGACCAAGCTGCTCGTGCGAAATCAGGCGCTCGTTTTGTTCTCGACAAGTCACGTCAAAAAGTTCTTATAATTGATGATGAGACGTATGTTCCATTTGACCCACAAGAAGTGCCAGGACGAAAATTTTACCACAGTTCTAATCCCAAAGAAGTTTCGTACGATGAAAAAACGAAGAAAAAATCTAAATTTTTCAAGAAATACCTTGTGTGGCAGGCCATGGATCGATTTGGGAACGTGTCTGAGCCATATATTACAACCGGAACAATTAATGCAGAAATTTATCTCAACGAATGTTTGAAGAAGCGTTTGATTCCGTTCATTCGTAAGCATCATTCTACCAACAGTGTTTTATTTTGGCCAGACCTGGCATCGGTACACTACGCAAAAAGAGTACTTGAGTTCCTTGGGCAAGAAAATATTGAATTTATCCCGAAATCCAAAAATCCGCCGAATTTGCCACAAGCTAGACCAATTGAAGAATTTTGGTCAATTTGCAAACAGGAGTATTCTAAGAGACATATGCCACCAAAAAACCTCACTGGATTCAAGCGGATCTGGAAAAAACTTGCAGCTGATGTAGCAGAAACTCATGGACAGCACCTCATGGACCACGGTTACTCTATGCTTACCAAAATATCCAAATCAGGAGTAGAATGCAAAGTAAACATACTCACATCTCTGTATACTTATATATCTTGAATCTGAGCAATAAATAAGAATTCTTATCATTATTTCAAAATAAATAATATTATTTTAATTTTTTCCCATTACTTTCCGGACATCCTTTATACTTACTGGATTTCGCTGATATTTTATAATTTAATGAAAAAAAGCACAAAACTATGCATCCGTTCTCCACGGAATAAACGCGCATGCTTTGGTTCATGATATTTGACGTTGAACGTCATGATTTCGTGTGCTTACTTTTTGTTTTGTTTCATGATTTTTTATTCATGACAACAAAAATGCATTTGTATCCGTGCATTGTCAATCGCAACATTTCTCGATCCTCGTTTTAAAAGGATATTCTTCGAAATGATACCATCGGTGCTCGACCAAGTATCAAATAAAATATCAGAATTGATTGTTGTTAACGAGAAGGGCCATGTTGCTACTTAATCACAAAATCCCCCTCCAGGTCCAACTGGAAGCCTTTGGGATTTTTACGATCAAATGGTATGTCATACAAAGTTCGTTCTCAATCTGGATATAAGAAAGTATCAAAATTAATAACAAATTTATACATGACGATTTTTTCTAGGTTCACGAATCTTCTGCAATTCCCGACTCTGACAATCCGGACATTTCGGGTGAACTACGATTTTTTTCATCAACCAGTCGTACTGCGTTCTGTGGATCCTCTTCAAACGTGGGAAAGCATTCGCAGCAAATATCCCCACATTTACCCAATTCTTATCGAGAATGATGACCAGTGTTCCGTCCGAGAGATTGTTTTCTCGGACAGGGCAAGTAACAGATAACAGGCACAGGTTGAATTCCTCACGCATGGCTAAACGGGCGTTCATGAGTTCACTTCCAGAAGTGTACTGGAATAACTGAATTCAGAAACGAACATTTTGAACTGATAATCTGAATTATCTGATTTGTTTTGTTGCTGTTATTTTATATCTGAATTTTTAATTAGTGCTGTATCCCGAAATAATAAATAATACAACATAAAATAGATATTCAACTCATTTTTTATGTTCGAATTAAAAAGTATCCATACTAAAAAATCGATGTTTTGCCATCGATGAAATCGGAGAATCGATTCTAATGGTCAAATATGAATCGATTTTCCAACATCGATACTTATGCATAATTTTCCCAATGCTAGACACAACCATCCATAATTACGGTCATCTCTACACAGATGGAAAGAAACATTTAATTTTCTGCGATATTTAATGCACATAAAGAGAATGCTAGATTTGGCAGAAAATAATAGGATGTTTCAGGTAAATCTAAGCCAGATAACGCATGAGTCTAGCCTGTTGTATTAAAGATTGCAAAAATTGTTGTATGGCATGAAAGATTGTAAAAAATTTGGTTTTTTTTGCGTCCTTAGGCTTGAAATTATACGAGTCGAAATTTTACGAGCCTGTAAAAAAACATTATTTTTTCTGTATAGTATCAATCAACATTTAAAAGTATTCCAGCAAACAAATGATTCAAACGCAATGCATTTCAATAACGCATACCGCATAACGCATTCAATGAAAAAAAAAAAAAAAAAATATCCACATAAACTTTCTGGCACAATCCTCAGAAAACGGACCTTGGTTTCCACACTCCTTCTGGTTCTCAAGCGTTGAGTTTTGAATTCGCCTTATTCAAAGTCCTTCCAAACTCCCCAACAAAAGAAGAGTCTCAAACTTTTGAAGTGTTCTTCTTTCCCTCTACCATCTAAATACCTGTTTTAACTTTTGCTTGTTCCGGAACGAGCCCGAACAACACTTGCTCGAATCCATGGCATCATCCCCTCAGCAACCCTCGTTATGGAAGCTTCCGTCGTTTACTGAACCGTTTACCGTCGATGACTATTCTATATACACTCTTTTCCTGAGCGTTTCCAGTGGACACTCACTAAGAACTATCGACGAACATGCGCATATTCAGTCCTGGATGAGACCTTCCGGAGAACCAAGATCATGCAGCGCCCACAATGCATTTCGGCATTCGACCACACAAATGACAGTGGTTGATACCGAAAGCAGCTTGATGAGATCACATTACCTTGATCTAACAACAAGTGGCGGTGACGGTTCGGTTGACTTTTCTCACGAAGTCCCTCGACTCTTGCGGTGTGTTGTTTTGCTCAGATCTTTGGAATCCGCTTGGGAGAGTAAACAAAAAAAAATCAATTAAATCAAGCATTATTCTCCTAACGAAGGTAAGCTGGTGTTTGAGGGAAAGTGAAAAAAGCGGATTTTCTTTAAAATATTTTTTTTTTTGATATTTTACTGAAGAATAATAATAAACCCAACTTTTCTACTGTAACAAATTGGCTGCGGTTTTGGAGTACGTTCTAACTAATTGTTAAAACAAAATTGGTGCCAAGATAAAGTTCTTTGATGGGACTTTCGTCCATTGGAAAAGTTACGCTTGGAATGTGTTTTTTTTTATGCCAAGTTTTTCCTTTCAAACCGCAACGGCGCTCGAGGGCTTACAAAGGCTAGGCGCTCTTTGCTCATTCAACGGAGGTGTCGAAATGCGGGCGAATTGAAACTCTGTTTGGCTGTGAAATGGCGGTGGGATGTTGGTTGAGGAACTTTTTGACGTGATAGACTGAAAATGCGATACGAGGAAAATTAATGATTTAAGCTTTAAAACAAGTCGTTAATCGGCGGATCGTGAACACAATATAACTTTCCTGCGTTATCCGCCGTCTAATCTGTGGCTAATAGCATGATGAAATAACAAAATGTGTTTCAACTTAGATTTTACTGCCAATCACCAGTGTGTGCTCCTAGTCAGAATGGCAGCAAATAGGAACTTTACGATTGAAAAGTTACTAAAAAGTAGAGGAGTCAGTGCTTAGGATGCACGCACAAAAGCGTGACAGAAGACTGAGATTACCCTAGCAAAGGAAAATAACAAGCTGGTTTCATATAAGCAACATGTTTTGTTATCCCAGATACCGTTTTGATTTCCACTGTTATCGCATAACAAGTTTAGTTATCACCATTGGCTGATTTTGTTATCATATGTTATCATTATCAACATACAAATTTTGATAATCGTTACTAGTTGGCTGCAAAACTATAAATATAACCAGCATATATGAACATGAAATTTTGCCTTTTTCAAAATAATTATTTCAGATAACAACATGAGAATTTCATTTCAAATCGATAACATAATGTGAAAAAATTTCAATAAATTTGCTTACAATCCAGGATTTGTTTTCAAGATGTACGCGGTGATAATATAATTGGTTATTATTAAGATATTCAACGAGTATTTATTTTTGCTATTCATTCTGTTACTTTGGCTATATATTCAGCCTCAATGAAAAAATATTCAGTGATCAAACAATGATAACCTGGTATTATTTGCACCCCAGTGAGTCTGGGTTCAATCCCAGTCGAGGTCGGTGGTTTTTCGGAGGCGAAACAATCTGGTCACGTCTTTCTTCGGAAGGGAAGTAAAGCCGCTAGTCCCAGCTCATGTGTTGATGAGTGCGAAATGTAGGGTCCAGGTGGTGGAGTCATCTTCCTGACGTCAGTGGTTGTCACCACGTTTTGAAGAATTAGGCCGACAGAAAATAAACGACGAAAAAAATTAAAACCTGGCATTAGAATTTGTTATTAATTTGGTATAATGCTTTGCTTGGGTAGTCAAAACAATATTAACGTTTGCATTTGAAAAAATTGAAAAAATTTTTCATGGGGTTACCTTCACCCGCACTGGCAAAACTACCCATGCAGCATCAATCATAGTAACCTATGAGTCAGCAGACAAAATTTGACAGCTCTATCAGTCGAACTCTAACCGTGATGGCAAAAACAGTGAAGCAACTGCGTTCAGAAGTGTGCGCGTTCAAGAAACGGCATCCCACCGCGTCGAAAACGGACATCGTGTGGCACTACGTTCAAAAAAGTCAACGTTTGTCTACGATGGGGGAGGGGGGGTATACCAAAAGTCTACGTAGACCTTTGTTTTTTTTTCTCTCTTCAAAACGGATTGTTAAGACCTTGCGAATTATCCTCGTGCCACCCCGCGCATTTTCGGAATCTGAAAACAAAATATCTATAATTAATAGCATTGTTCACAACGATGACAATAGGAGTTTTTTGTTACCACAATAGAATCTAATGTAAACTGAGACATCGACAATAGAAAAGGGGGGTTGTTATGTATCTTAACAATAGAAAAAACCATTTTTTTTTTCGAACAAATTTGAGTCAATTACTATTAATTGTATTGTTTCACAATTGTTGAAAATCCTAGCATATGGAGTGAACTGTAAATATATTGTAATGACAATATGCATTATTCATTTATCTGATTCATGAACAATAAGATTTGTCGTCGGAAATAGATTTTAATGTTATTTTATATAACTGTATTTTAATTGAATGGTTATTTTTATCCGGGAATCCAATATTGAGCCAAGTATGTTCGAGGTTTCACACAAAAAAGGAGCGTTCCCGAAAATAAAAACGGACCGTGAACTATTTCTAGTTTTCAGGATTTTTCCCTTTAAACGATATTTAGTGCATGATTACGTGATTGAGTTCACGGTGTATTTTTTCTTGTTCTCGAATTCATGACTGCAGTTCACGGATCTGGGCACGGATTTTTTTCCATGCATGGCTTGAATGAAGTATGACAACGTACTTGTTTAGCAAAAGTAAGTTGTAAGGCAATTTTAAACAAATCTGAGTCATGAAATCTTTGCTTGTTTGTAAGCTTTGAATACATAGCCTGTTCGTTTGTGCTTACAATTCAAAACGTGCTACGAAAAAATATAGTTGACAACTACACACAGTGGCAGAAGTACCTAATATTGAGTTCAATTCGCTCAAGTCGACACTCTTGAAGCGATTTTCATTCCTCGTGTCGTTCACTCGCATGTTAACAGAATTACTGACAGTCGGGTTATGTTCGATAATGGGTATCTTGATGGGAACTATACAAATAATTTATTATGTCACAGCTCTTCTACATACCATTCTATTATTTAGTAGCCTAAATACCGCATGGAATAAACAATTATTTTCATAGCTATACGTACGTATCAAAATAACCCACATTATTCAAGATATTACATGTTCAGACAACTCAGTGAGTTGTACACTCATTGTTTATTTCTAACCTTGCGATACGCGTGCACAATTTGCAGAAAGAGCAACCAAGCGAGGTTTCCTCACGTGTGTTGTGTTTTTTACACCAGCGCGTTGCCCGAAAGGTTAAGATGACTCAGAAAAGAGTCCTTATTTGGCCACCATATTTAAGGATAGACTCTATCATTTTCCGAACTACACGACTTAAACACTACTGCGATTCCGTGATGGAGATTGTTTACTAATGTGTGCTGCACTGCATACAGTTTTCAAGCCCTGTACTTTGAAAAAAATGAAGCAATACATCAAATCAGTATAATATGGCATCTAATTAAGGAATTTAGCATAACATCCCGTTCACACTACAACTGTATAATACGTAATATAGATTATCTTGATAGTAGCATCAATACATGTAGTTTTCATTGGAAATAATGTGCATGGCATTTGATATCAAGATACTCTATATCACGTAATGTAGGTTGTACCCAAGCAACACCAAACCATGATAATTAGTTACAGCAACTTGATTGTGATGTTATTGAGTCAAGTGTGTTACTAGGGTAATGTGAATGGGGTTTAATGTTACACGCTAAAATAACTGTCTCTAACTATCTTTTTGTAAGGATACAAGATACAAAAAGAGACAGTTATTACACGGCCATCCATTTTAACTCAGTTTTGAGTCGTTTTTGACTCACTGGCATCAAAAGTGGAGTCACTCAAATCTGAGTAAATGTAACAGGGATAGACAAGTCTACAAATCAAAAACATCCATCTGGTTTGAGTCCATGTTTTTGGTTTGTCAACTTGTCAACCCCAGTTACATTTACTCAAATTTAAGTGACTCCATTTTTGACGAAAGTGAGTCAAAACTGATTAAAGGTGGCTGGCCGTGTAGAGCGTGTTGGTTGTGTTTCTCTTTTTTGTTTTAAACAATATCGAGAGAGCGAATGCAAGGCACCAACTAAATAGCAAGCTTACCATGTCAACCATTTAGTATTGTCCTTTATACGTGAATGAGATGACATTTGTGACATGCTCCCATTTGACATACATTTAGAAGAGGGGCTAAGTTATATCCGGTTGTGATTACCTGTCAAACGCTGAAGTTACTGAAAAAGACGTTTTCAAGCAATGCTATAGCGCGGAGTGGGAAAAAGCAGAAAATACGCCTGAAAAGACGTCAACTTGCTTTGGAAAACGTTCAAAGAAGATAAACTTTACTTGGCATCTAACTTCTATGGGAAATTTATCAAAAGCAATTATCTGTCTTAGTTTTTTTTTATCACCATCCAAAAAAGGCCATTTTTTTAATGCAAAAGTTAGTTGTTGATTGATTTATTTCTGTCAATGGTGGTGTTCTGCAATTTCTGAGTTGTTGATGTTCTGAATCTTCGATTGATTTAACATTGTGAAATTTGATGAAGTTTGTCAGAAGTAGATAATTTATCATCTCCATGCGAAGCGCTAGGAGTGGACAGTAATTTATTGCTATAACGAAATAGACATGAAGAGAAAGTGTATTGATAGTTCCGTATAGGGCAACGGCAGGCTTTGAAAATTGAAAGATCAAGTTTGAAAACGAGCGGAGGGCATTATTGAACGGTAGTATCCGATCAGGCACATAACCCTTTACCATACTACCCCATGCAGGATAGGCAAGAGGAGGAAAGCCCCTTGACTGGCATGGGGTAGTATGGTAAAGGGTTATGTGCCTGATCGGATACTACCGTTCAATAATGCCCTCCGCTCGTTTTCAAACTTGATCTTTCAATTTTCAAAGCCTGCCGTTGCCCTATACGGAACTATCAATACACTTTCTCTTCATGTCTATTTCGTTCTAGCAATAAATTACTGTCCACTCCTAGCGCTTTGCATGGAGATGATAAATTATCTACTTCTGACAAACTTCATCAAAGATCGTTACTTCCGCGCTTGGGAGAATACAAAAACAACAATCATTGTGAAATTTGTTATAGACACAGTCACATTTGCTCAATTTAATAAACTCATAGCCGATTGCCGATAACTTATTCCATAAGATGAATTTTAGAATATAATTTATGATAAACTTATGGTGCTTATGTAGAACGACAATTTTATGCTGTAGATATTATACTAAGAGCAATGTAGTGTTAGTCAAACGTTAGAAACGTCAGGCAAAGCAAGAATTAACCTCTAGGTCGAGCTTCTGACAACGCTCACCACCAAATGGCGAGCAGCATCCGTTTACATGGAGCTGGTAATATACTACAGGATCCGACAGGAGAAAAAAAAGCAAAAAAATACGATATATCTTTCTAATTCCATACTCAGCACATTCAGCAATAATACCATTTTCGAGTTCAGTTTTCATTATTGGTCCATTCAACCAAATTTACTCGATGTGCCTTCCATTTTCAACAATGACATCCTCAACACGACACCGGAAGCAAGAATACGCCTCTCGAAGGTAGTCCTCCGACATCGACTGTCATGTGCACCTTATGACAAATTTCAGAGCCTTCCCACTAGGGTGAGATGTTTTACAAGATTGTGCTTCAATATACGCCAAAATCGAATAGCCTAACGGGACTGCTTAAGGCTCAGAACTCTTTCGGCCCCAAACTTCATGTATTCCATCAGCTATCGTTGGGTCCTATTAGACGTGCGACGTTGCGTTTCATCGTGTCAAAAGACCAAGGTAAGCACTTGGTCCAAATACTGTTATATATACCCTTCGGTATTGATTTTGTTTGGTTTGAAACTTAAACTTTAGATTTCTCCAAAACATCCTCATGTTTCTTCGGGTTTTTTTTTTTGTACGGGAAAGAAACTCTAAAACCAGACTCCTGAAGAACTCTGGGTAAAGGGTCGAGGGTGCCAAACCCTCGACCCACTAAAAACCCTCCCTTTTTTCAATAGTTTAAAATTTTTTTCACAGAATCATTACCATTAGCACTTTTTGTTTGTTTGTTAACACACAAAAATTGACACTCCTCAAGTACGCTAAAATGATGAATTAAAAAAAAATACGCAATACCAAACATAGCTCGATTCGAGTTTCAAATCTCTCGAATCGAGTTACATGCATATAGATCCATAATGCCACCCCTGCCTTCCTCCTTGTTTTACACTGTCAATCTGACAGATCAGTGACATTTGGTTAAACAGTGAAGAGTATTTCTAGGGGTTTTTTTTTTCATTAGGGCGAATCTAACATCGAGAGACTCTCTTTGACTAGTTTCTCTTTCATTCATATTTCAATCATCTTTACGTTTTTCATTCTACTATTAGTATAAAGACTGTATTCGATGAAATTTGGACACACAAAATAGGTCACCAAAAATTTTACTTGAGCCCGATTCTTTTCAAACTTTCTGGAAATTAAGTACTACTAAATGGTTAAGTTTTGACATCATTGGTTTATTGAACCTCTTCTCCAAACCCAAATGCCCGCACCTTTGCCTTGACCCCTTTCATCAAGTTTTGGGCAATGATAGGACCGACTTGCTTGCTTACTTTTAACCACACTTTCTTTAGTTCAAGTTCATTTTCTATCAGTTTTGGAGTTTTAACGAGCTTTGCCTTCATGATTGCCCAAAATTGTTCAATTGGGCGAAGTTTCTGAGTGTTTGGAGGGTTGACGTCTTTTGGTACAAAAACTACATTATTATCTTTGTACCAGTCTAAGACGGGCCGGGCATAGTGGCAAGATGCCAAATCCGGCCAAAACAGTGTCGGGCCATCGTGAGATCTCAAGAAGGGCAGAAGTCAATTTTGGAGGCATTCGTCCTTGTAGATTTGTCCGTTGACGGTCCCAGAAGTGATGAAGGGCTGACTCATTTTGCCACATCCGCAGATCGCTTGCCAGACGAGGAATTTGTTTGGCGAAGTTCGACAGTTTCTTCTTCCGTACACTCTCCGGAACGGCCAACTTAGAGGTGGCGACGTAGTGTTCCTTTCCTGGCATTTGTTTGGTGTCGGCTTTAATGTAGGTCTCATTGTCCATCACAATGCAGAACGGTTTTGTGAGCCACTCCCTGTACAGTTTTCTTGCACGAATTTTGGCCACCGAGTTCTGCTTATCGCTCCGGTTCGGTGCCTTCTGGACCTTGTACACATGTAATCCAAAACGTTTCATTGTTTTCTGCACAAAACAAACTGAAACTTTCGCCTTTTTCGCAACATCCCTGATCGAAATGTTGGGATAACGCTTAAATTGGTTCAATACCATCCTGGCCTTCTCCGGATTTGATGTGCCACGTTTTTTACCACTTCCATTTTTCCGCTTGGTTGTCTTACGGTCCTTGAACGTTTTGATCACATGAGATACGGTTGAATGTGCGATTCCGAGCTGTTTTCCGATCCATCGATGAGAAGCGTTTGGGTTTTCGAAGTGAGTGCCCAAAATTTGTTGGCGCACTATTTCTTCATTCGAAGCCATCACTGAAATCACTCGACCGATTTTCACGAAACTCATTACACAATTGACACAACACAATGAAATACATTCAGTTAAAATTTCAATAATTTTTACCCATACACTAAAAAGTTACGAACAATTGCGTGTGTCCAAATTTCATCGAATACAGTCTTTAGTATGCTAGCCAGCACTGTTGTGTTTTGATCTGTACTAAAAAATGCCTCGAAAGGTTTGTAATAGCGCTGTAATGAATGAAAGAGAGTGAGCCCGGAGAGAATCTCTCAATTGTAGATTCGCCCTAATGCAAAGAAACCCGAGATTTGTTTTCAAAACATTATTTTTGTTCCAATACTATACTACCAACAATCAATGTGTAACTAGCGATTTGAAATTGGTTCACTGTTTTAGAACCCCTAGTTCCGAAGTACACCTTGCAGTCTGCCACTTTGCCATGCACTCTTGCGCTTTTCAGTACCTTTTGGTATAAATTTCTTTGTTTTTGTTTTGATTCGCTATGTAATTTTCACAGAATATTTGAGAGTGTATTGGTGTGCGTTACGGTCTTAGGGGCGAATCAGTAAGCTTGGGACCAGTATGCTAGTACTTCCTGAGCCAAAAAAAATATTTGTTTTCTTCGTGATTATCCACCTGTTGATACTACCGCTCTAGGCATATTTGTAACACGTTCCAAAACAAGCAAATGAGAAAAACGTATTCAAAATTTATATTTTATCGAAATTTTCTGCCCAGGGCTGGTTCATCTCCCGTTGTAGTTATTAAAATACCCTTTGGGTATTTTCGTAACTTGATCGCGGGTGAGATTTGAACTCGCGACTTTGGCGTGAGAGGAATGGGTGTTAACTCTCTACGCCGAGGTTGTCTCCCAAAATTTATTTTGCTCTTTACGAAATGCATTTAAAACCAATTTATGGGTTTTTGTTCATATTTTCAATGAAAGGGTAGATTTGAAAAAGTTCTACACTGAAAAAATATTTCACTTAGCAACTACTGGATGTACTCGTAGATATTTTCCATGAATGATTTAAGTGATTTTTGCATGAACATCATATAGAAAAAGCAATTCTACATGAAGAATCATTTACATTTCACTAGGCACATAAGATTCACTTGATTTTGAGAAGCATTTTCCTCTTTCTGAATCACAGGAAAGTTAAGTGAATTTCTGGTGGAAATTTTCCACTGATTAGGTGATTTTTTATTTGGGAGTAGTTAAAAGCAGCACATTACATTGACATTTTAATCAGTTTATCGTAAGGGTTGTGCAGACGGCCGCGTTTTTTCCGCCGTGGCAGCGAATAATCGCGGCGAAAAAATCGCCGTGATGAGTTAACATGGCGGTTTATGGGAGCGCACAAACAACAAAAACGCATCGCGTCGGTTTGTGCGCTGCTATAAGCCGCCATGTAATCGCATTGCGGCGATTTTTTCACCCCGATTATTCGCTGCCGCGGCGAAAAAAACGCTCCAGTCAAGGGGTGGATCGCTCCCCTTTTCTCCTGTGCTATTTTTTTTTTTTTTTGTGTGTGTATCTTCAAGCGTTGCCTAGTTCTGGATGTTCCCGTAATGTGCCGAAAGTGCCGATGTGTTGTCAGCAAAAATGGTTATTTTCTACTGAGCCTGGCAACCAGGTTATGCATATTGGTTATTTCTATAAGCTCAACTGTCAAAAGTGTGTCTCAGTGTGCCACACATGTCGTATGGATTGAAAATCAAAGTGCCACAGTTATGAAACATATTCGTCTAGTGTGTAAGACATAGTGGCTGGCACACTGTTTTAAGCGCTTACCCTTGGCTTCAGTCTACATAATCCTGTACAGAATAAAAAGTTGAACAAATGTGTGTATTTTTTTGCAATCTAGTAGCTTAATTCTTTACATGTCAGTTCCACCGTTTACCACCATAATGGTGGCCATCTAAAGTATATTTTCGACAAGAAAACAACGAAAGCGATGTGAACGTCGTTCTACCTTCGCGAAGAAAGGTTTTGCTGCCCAGTCGTATTACGTGGCCAAGTTGCGAATGGAGGAAGAAACCGACATGGAGTTTTCGTAAGGGCCAATTTCGCAAACGTTAACAATGGCTTCTTCCGCAAATTTCTCGAAAATGCAAAATTGCTCAAGTAAACTACCACTTCTATTGTAAAGGAGAACACCTCTTCTATACAATCATCTTGGTAGTTCACTATGATTTAGTTTTGCGGAAGAAGCCATTGTTTACGTTTGTGACATTGGCCCTTATGAAAACTCCATGTCGAAACCTTCCTGGCTAATCATTTTCGTCGGATTGATGAGCTGGGAAGACAGGTGAAAGATGAAGAGATCTAACCAGACGGAAGTGTGTTATACTTGGATACACAACAACAGGATACCGCCTTTGAGAACAAAAATCGCGGAAATGTTTTACGATCCGCGATGTCCGATGTACCGACGCAACATTCCCGTTCATTTCATGTGAAAGTGAAAGTTTCTATTATCGATTGTTTATTCCGGAGAACGTATTATCGGTACCCATTCCCGCAGCAAGGGGGGTAAAATGAAGAAAAGCCATTGAAAAAACGAAAACCAGACGTCCAGGATGATTATTCCACTGCCATAGTAGAAGAAGACGCAACATAGCAATAAGAAGAGGACAAAACTTCTACTGATTTTCCGAGGTCTAGTGGTCGGGAGTACAGGCGACCAGATATTACAAAAGAAGCCGGTACATATAATGAACCACAAAAATCCTTCCGTGTCAGTAAATCATATCAAATTAAAAATCAAACAATGAATAATGCGAATAAGCACAAAACTGACGCGTAAATCTCTGCGATAATGGCATCGTTTTCGATGGCATACAAACAAACCATTCATTTCCCACAATCCTTCAACATTTTTCCAGCTCGCATCACATTCTGTCGAGCATTTATTCTCAGCAAAGGCACAATAAAAGTCTTCATGCTGAACTTTTCCCCAGTTTCATTTATGTTTTCACCCCGCTCATCATACACTCTCGACTCAGACGGATGTCGGATCCTGAGAATAAATAATGGAAACCATGAGAACCTCGAGCGTGGAGACTGTTCTACGTATTTAGTAGAAGCATGGCTGTCTTCTTCATTTTTTTTTTGTTTTTCTATCCAAAAACCGTTAGGACTCATAAAACACGTCCAAGACAGTGACTCTGACTAAACGACGACGACGACGAATATGTCACGCACCAGCCACCCAAGTCGTGACGAACAACGTCCACCGGTTTGCTGAAATGGCCATAGGCGCACGTGTAGACGGAAAATCAATTCCCTGATGATGATGCTTGTTTTATGATCGAACAATTTTCCCACCGCACTTACTTTTGCCAACAAGCAGATACAAGGGATAAAATCTGGCTCCGAAGGAGTTTTTCCGAATGGTAATGGCCGTAAATCTGGCTCGGTCGTAAAGCAGTGCTAATCGAAATTTGGAGGTGGAATACGTTGGTAGGATATAGCTTCGTGGGCGACTTCTACGTTGTGTGGAAAAGAACAAGATTTAGCAGAAGTAGCATGATCTCCATTTAACCAAACAGGGCAGTTTTTTGTATTACATATGTATTTGATATTGTTCCGGTCCGTATTAACTTCTGTATTATTTGTAACTTTTGATTTTAAAGGGTGGCTTGTTGGCCCTTCCCCAACCCTCTGTCTCACCGGAGGACCATCGTGCACAGCACTGTTAAGAGTCACACGCTGGCACGAGGACGATGATCAGCCACTCCTAACATGGAGTACAGAGGCCACCCCAGCCTTGGTCTGATTTTTGAGATAAGTTGCAAAGATTCGAAGCTAGAAAAACCTAAATTAAAACTTCACTTTTTCAAACAAACAAAAAACCACTACTAGTAAACGCTAGTAAGTTTCTTTAAATTTCACTTGCAAAAAGCTTATCCTATGGCAGATAAGCCTACTTTGTCAGTGACTTACAGAATTGTTCAGTGTCGAGTGCTCATCGTGAAGTGTCGAGTCAAAGTCAAGCTTTCAACTTGTGCAGATGGCACCGGCGCTGTTGCGTACAGAACTAATACATCATCATCAATCGGGGGAACATGATTCATACCAGATGGCGCCATGGGCCCAACAGGGACATCTGGAATGGCTGGTATTTCTGGATCAACCGTGGTATCCAAAGATTGCTCTTTTTCAAGCAGGATTTCTCATGGTAGTGGTGACGGATGGATGGGGAAAATTCCGGGTCATTGATATTTGTACGCTCCATTAATTCGACCAGCAATGTCAATATGAACACGATGCTTTCCATGATACAGCAGCAGTAGTTGGTAGCTCTGAGGAACGAACAAGGTTGCTTCATATCATTCGGTGGCTGCATCTTGGAAATGGCTCTATTTTTGATAGGTCAGGGTGAATACCGTCCAAATCCAAGATAAGTCTGCAAAATCGGAAACTCGCGGAAATCGCAAAATGACATTATTGAGGCGCTAGTGAAGCCATACTCACGCATAATTTTGAGAACGGCATGAAAAGTGCGATCGTTCTCCTGATGCAGGGTTAAAGGTGACGTCAAAATACGGGTTGACTGTACAGAACCATCTCGTCGTAAGCAGTATTCTTGATCGCCGGAATGGCCCCTAGCGGAGGACAACGAGTGCTACAAGCGGAAGGAAATCTGAGGAAACCGAAAGATCATGCGCTCGTAGTCGATGGCAAAGTGACAGCAGGAGTAGAACAAGGTGAAGAACGGCAGGTGGACACACAGGCCGATACCGGTTATGTCGTCCTGGTTTGACAGAAAAATGGCAAGATTAAGTTTCACCTTATGCAGTTCCTGTCAGGTCATGGCTGCTACAGGAAGTATATGCTCAGACGCGAACACGTGGTATCCCTTCCGTCCGGCAAGGCAGATGTGCTGCGATGAAAATACGTGGAACGCGATTAACGGAGCCATTACGGAAATTATGGCGGCTATGCAACGATAATGGCGTAAAGTTCAAGCGAGCGGTTAAATGAAGCAGCGGATAATCTGCCTCGGGGTTGTTCCAAACTCTCCGTCGGTATATAGCAGAGGCACCGCCGGGGACTGCTCAAGTAAAGAATGTGCACACCAAAAAGTAGTCAACGGAAAATTAGTGGTATTAAATGGAAAATATGAGAAAATCAAAAGTAAATCATTTATTTAAGACTTCATAAAAATACAAATATAAAACATATACAGTTAAGTCAATTTGACCTGTTATATCCAAATGCCCGCACCTTTCGTTTGACACCTTCCATTAGTTTTTGCACAGTGTCATCCGTCACCAATTTTGCAGCTTTCTGCCAGTTACGCCTGAAGCTTTTCTCATCAATTGCTACGCTATTCGTTTTTCGAAGATTCCTCTTGACCAGAGCCCAATACTTTTCGATCGGACGGAGTTCTGGCGAATTTGGCGGATTGCAATAATTTGGGACAATATTTACACCATTAGCAATGTACCAATCCTTAGCCAGTTTTCCATAGTGGCAAGATGCTAGGTCAGGCCAGAACAGCACCGAACCGTTGTGTTCCCGAATGAACGGCAACAGTCTTTTACGTAAATTTGTCCATTTAGAGTGCCAGTCGTGATGAAGATGTCGCTTCTGAGACAGCATCCACATATTGCCTGCCATACGAGGTATTTTTTTGGGAACTTCGACAATTTTTTTTGCTTAAAACGATCTGCACCATTTCCTCTTTGCAACGAAGTATAAAACTGTAGTTCCGGTATCTGCTTAAAGTCAGCTTTGCAATATGTTTCGTCGTCCAATATTATGCAGTCGTATTCCTTCAGCATAGTGTCATATAATTTTCTCGATCGAGATTTTGCGCTCTTGTTCTGGCTGTCGTTACGATTTGGAGGAACACCTACTTTGAATGATTTCAAGCCTGCACTTTTCTTCACTTTCTGGACGAACGATGGAGACATTTTCACTTTTTTCGCCACATCACGAACGGAGATATTCGGGTTCTACTTAAATTCTTTAATCACTTTCTTCCTGTCCGCGACGAAACGAGAATCATGGTTACCTCCGGAACCGACCTTTCTCTTTAAAGTTAAGCGCTGCTGAAAGTTTTTTAGCACTTTAGTAACCGTCGATTTTGCGATTTTTAATGACTTGGCAATATCGCCGTGCGACATATCTGGATTTTCCACTCTTTTGTGCAAAATTGCTTCGCGCACGCGTTCTTGATTCGACGCCATTTTACTGAATAAAGGTTACTGTAGCCAAACGACGTCTTCATCATAGCACACATACATTAATATTCATGTAGTAGTGATCGGATTAGCAAAGCGTACACGGAGAAGACTGCATTAGGGCATTTCCGACGACTACTTTTTAGTGTGCACATTCTTTAGTCTGCAGCCACAAAATCCCACTTGCAATGAACTCTCGATCAGTGTAGGGTAGATCCACGATCGGGGTTGTTCGAGGCGTTTGCAGCGTAGATTGGAGCTGAATGGCTCTCCGGGATGTATGTGTACACGGCCAGCCATTTTAACTCAGTTTTGAGTCGCTTTTGACTAAATTTCGTCAAAAGCGGAGTCACTCAAATTTGAGTAAATGTAACTGGGATTGACAAGTCGACAAATCAAAAACATCGACTCAAATCAGATGGATGTTTTTGATTTGTTGACTTGTCAATCCCACTTACGTTTACTTAAATTTGAGTGACTCTACTTTTGACGACAGTGAGTCAAAAACAACTCAAAACTGGGTTAAAATGGCTGGCAGTGTATAGCTGTCCCCCGAATTAGTTACTTCACAGTTGTCCTAAAGGGAGACGGCAAAGAGAGAGAGTAAGCATTGCTTTGTGTTAAGGCACGAAAACGAGTCCCATTATTGCTTCAGTAAGTCCTCCATGGTGCCAACAACACTACAAGTCAGGCTATTGAAGCTTACCTAACTTTAAAAAAAACTTTAACCTTCCGCGGTTTAAAAAAAAAATGAAAAAAATGATCCTTTCTAGAATTACGAAATTTCAACTTAGACACAATGTTTGTACCCTATTTGTAAAGTTATGGTCTCAAAAATGCATTCGTTCTAGATCGTACCGCAAAAATGGCGCTGCAGCCTATCTTTGCCAATCTGCCATCTCTGCGGCAAGAACTGGAACTAATGTGATAATCTTCCAAGACGGCAAATGACATACTGAGAAACTTTGCTGAAGACGCGAATTCTCTAAATCTCAAGCTTTTTTTTTTTGTCGTGGGATGGATAATCTGCAAACAGACTCCTGAAGAAGTCAGGGTGTGGGGATGAGGGCCTCGACCCACTAAAAACCCACCCGTTCCTCTAGCTCCAGCCCACCCCGGAAGCACCTTTCGATATTACTTTAGGGAGGGGGATAGTGTGCTTTACGCACCCCCTATGTCTAACTACATAGATCTTTAGTAGTAAGCTTCGCCGCCCTAACGCTCATTCGATCGAGATGCTTCTGGATCCAAGCTGGGTTCCGGACGTCCGCGCCAGATCGTCCGCGATCTCCCTGCCCGACCACTTACGGTACCTGCCGAACCGCGCGTCACATGCTTCTTCCTTCGATCGAGAAAGCCAGGGCCAGGACCGAGGTTGGAACGTGTGGGGGTGACTACCCCTGGGTCGTCCCTGTACCCCATGTCTCGACCGCTTACGGCTTCCTGCCGGATACCGCGCCGTATGGCGCCTCCTCCGTTGTAGTTCGTTTAGCCGTTAAGGGGAGCTTAACGTTTCCAGGTTGCACCGCGGGGAGGCGAACTATTTCCACTCCCCTCTAAAACGAGTTTGGGCTGTTTCATATGCATTTCAGTTAACACAGCCAAACTAAAACTTCCTTCCCTTTGTAGCAGTTTCCCGGGAGACAATGTAACCGGAACCAGTTTTCTTTTATTCCAATGCATTATTGAGGCCAGAACCTTTCAAACGGTACATAAACATTGACTCTTAGTTAGAATGTAGAATTTCAACGAAATCTAAAATTTCGAAAATTTCGAATTGTAATGCAAAATGAAGAATTAAAGAAAATACTGAAAGTCAGAAAATTGCAGCCTGATTGGTTTAAAAACAAAAAAGATAGCTTCATTTGAATTTGCGCCATGTGTCAAAATTGGCCCCAATATCTTAGGAAGGTTAAAGTACAACACACACCCACACACACATTCTCTCTCTCTCTCTCTCTCTCTCTCTCTCTCTCTCTCTCTCTCTCTCTCTCTCTCTCTCTCCCACACACACACACACACACACACACACACACACACACACACACACACACACACACACACACACACACACACACACACACACACACACACACACACAAACACACACACTGAGATTTAGCGTACTCGTCGAGCTGAGTGGAATGGTATATGACTATTGGCCCTCAAAAAGATAGTCGGATTATCAAAACTGGAAAGCACACGGAGATTCAACCGATGGTGGGCAACGCTTGCTGCGATCTCCTTGCGTAGTTTGGGTACTTCTCCATTAATTGGTCGAATTAGTATTTGACTCTGATTCCTTCAATATTCTACGTTACAGGCTTTCAGAACTCGCCTACATTCGATGTTCCTTGGCTAGCCTAAGGTCCCAAAGGTGACCTCGGCTTTCGAGAGAGATACTGAATTGGCGATCAAAAGTAAGGTCAGGATGCGGAAAAAAAAACTTTTTTTTTTAATTTAACCCCCCCCCTTTTTTTTTTTTTTTTTTTAAAAAAAAAAAAAAAAAAAAAAAAAAAAAAACAAAAAATTTTTTTTTTTTTTTTCAAAACCCAACTCAGACTCCCCCATTTTTTTCCCCGCCCCGGCGAAATTCAAAAAATTTTTTTTTTTTTTTTTTTTTTTGTTTTTTTTTCTCACAAAAAACAAAAAACCCCCCCACCCAAAAAACATAAAAAAAAAGATCCCCCCCCCCCCCCCCTAAACTTTTACCGAGAGTTCTTCTAACAAATATATTCGAACACTATTCTTCGAGTAAAATACTATGGCTAACTTTATCAACTAAAATTATATATGATGATGATGATGATATAATACTACCATCTATTATAGCAAGGTAACTTCCCATAGCAGTGGAATAATCTGAAAAACGATTTGATCAGGATTCTATTATTGTTTGTGATCATCAAGCTCCTGTATGAAGGACCAAAAACGTTTGGGCGGGCCCATAAGCAGAGACACTTACGCGAAACCCGCGAATATAGGGAAAAGAAACTCCTTCCAAAAGCAAGGTCACACAGACAGCACTAGAATCGAGCCCTCGTTTGACAGAATAAACCCAATAGATGGGGTCGAAGAGCCCGCCCTCGTTCCGCGAAATGTTAACAATAGGGAGGAGGCAGTCCCATGCTCCCTATCCAAATCGTTTTACTTGGGTGCCCTGATGGTCCCTCCCTTTCCCCTGTTATGTGTTATTTAATATTTAGTATATTTTGTACACGAAAAATTAGGATATAATTATAGACAAGAATGTTAATTTATTCAAATTTTAAACTTAAATGATACATCCAACGTATTGTTACTGAAAAATAAATAAAAATTAGATATGTATCAATATCCTTCTAGTCCTGGAAAAGCTGAAAACAGAATAGATCATTCCAAATATCTGAGATAGAACTTCAATAAAAGATATTATTTTATAAGACATGTTGTAATATTTTTCTTTATACTGTTCTAGTAACATTTCAAAGATAGCAATTGGAGTGATCGAAGAGTCCGGTTTGATGACTTCTGAAACAATGGCCCATCTTACCATAATACCACTAAAAACAATATTAAAATATAATCCTACATTGCTTATAAGCACATGCCAGTCTTTTATGAATATAGTAGTTGAAGTTTAGAAGCGCAATTTTAAATTAAATGTTATGCTGTAATGCTGAAAAACAAATTGAGCCTTTGATGCCTGTCATGATGCTCTAGGCTCTTACATGGTTTTGGAATGCAAAGATGATTCTAAAGCGTTATTATACATAGCATTTCAAGCTTATTGCTTTCACAAACTGCTTATTGCCTGCTCTCAACTCAGTGTTCCAAATGCACTTCCACAGTTATTAATTGAGAGCTTTCGATGCCGATGATTCTAATGCGTGCTGAAATTAATAATAAATTAAAAATGGAAAATATGCAATATGACTTAAGGTACATGATGTTCAGTCGCACCCCCTCACTTCGCTATTGTCAGATTGACAACATTGCCCAGGCTACGCCAACCAGCGTCTCCATGTTTCAGCTGGCAGTCTTTTGTGATCATAAGACTCGTGGAGGCGTGAGGTAGGAACTTGTGAGGACGAGAGGTCGGTCGCACCCTCCTTCGAACTTGTCAACTCACCATTTGAAGCCCCTTTATCAAAAAAAAAACCCCCCCACCCCCCCCCCCCCCCCCTTTTTTTTCCCCCCCCACTTTGGCAACACCCCCCCCCAACCCCCCCCAAAAACCCCAAACCATTATTTAAAAAGTCAAACCAAAGTTAAATTTTTCCTACCCCACAACAAATAAAAAACACACAAAAAAAAAAAAAAACACCTATTCCCATTTAATACCCCAAAAAACCGCCCACCACCCAAAAAAAAAAAAAAAAATGCCACCCAAAACCCCCTTTCACTTTCGCCCCTCTTGAAGGGTTAATTTTTGCCTCATATGGTGATCCAAACGGCTCAACGAACTCCATAAAGATATATAAGAGCACATCAACAGCAGGTGTGATAAACAGTAGCTACAATGGCTAATCTCAGTCTTCCATATTTCCAACGATATGTCTACTGGATGTAGAGCAACAAGCGTTATGGGACCTAGAATAATAAAAATTCCTTTCTTCTATCTCGATGCAGCATTTTCCCTCCGGAAAAACTGGCCACGCAGCATGGCACACAATATATGTCATACCCCCTGTGAACGCTATCATACTGTTCTGATAACCGCTCTGTTCCTGCAGGTGTATAGCAACAAACTGTTCAAGATTCAGTCGAAAAGTGTCTCATCTCGCTCTGCCATTCAACCAACGAGGTGAGAGCAGTACAGTAATGCATTTTCACATTCAACCGCAGGGTTTTCCTTACCCGGTTCAACATAGTAAACTGGCCATTGCATTGTGGCTACTGTTGGAACTGATCTTGGTTGGTTGAATAATGTGTTGAATTGGCTCATGGGAATAAACTATGTAGACCGCTTCAGCTATTGTCATATAACGCTATTCTACCAACTCAGCAGCTAGCGCCAAATGAACTACGGAGTAGCTCGGAGAACGACCAAGGAGAAACCCAGCCGGAAGGAACGAAAATTGACAATTTCTCTTACGGACATTCATGGCCCGAGCACAGTCTGCAGAAGAACTCAATTGGTAATAAATATTTCCACCACATGAGTAATCGTCGAGCTGGTAACCTTTGCTTTGGCCAAGTTGGGTTCACCTACCTGCAAATCGTGGTATTGGTTTTGCTCTGCCAGAGTGGAAAAGCCAAAGATTTATTTCTGTAGTTTATTTCGTTTTCTGTGTCTATCCATACATTTCACCGTCGTGTTCTCTGCACTTGCCATCGAATTTACTCTGCAATTTGACACATGATTGGCACTATTTGTAAATTATTTGGGATGTTGATTCCTTGGCAATATTTTTCTTACACGTCAGTCAAACGAAGCATGTAGAGAATCGAAGAGTTTTTTTTTATTTCATCATTCATATTTTATCTTCTATCTGGTTCTCCATCGACCCAAGTCTGAATGCACAGTTCTACCGATAACTTTGAAAATTGAGTTTGACCTGGTGCAGAATATCACGATAATAGAACTAATCCGAATATTGACTCTTCAGCCGGTCTACTTCGTTCCACTTTCAACACACTCAGGATAAACGAAGTTAGGTTCTTCTTTTAATGGAGTTGCTTCCCTTCCTGCATGCAAGTCTATCACATAGCTCCCCAATAGATGGGAGACGGTTGATAATGTTTCCTTTCAAAAAGTTGTCCTTTTGGCACTTGTACGGTTTCCATTTCTTGTCGGAGGCTGCGAGTGACACTGTAGATAGTGGCAATTGCGTGTTGAACCAGCCAGACTAGTGCTGTTCGTTAGTTGCATCTTATAGAGCGGATTTCTTTCTGTGATTTTTTTCTAACGACGATGATGGAGTTATAATCAGTGTTAAAGAGGAACCAGCCAAAGAACATCTTGGATGGAAAACGTTCTGGATGAAATGTTGATTTGTTTTTTTAAATTAATTTCGTTGTACAGGCTCAACTGACTGAGACTCAAACCAGCTTTAAAGAGCAAATTTTTTCTGTTTTCCTATATACATCAGTTATCTTATAGATTCAACTAGGGAATGCGCACAACAAAATCTAGCTAAAGAAAAATTCGCAGCATAACATTATGTCTATTGATATCTAAATCCGAAAAAAAATCATCGTAACAAAGGGTTAATTTATAGCTCATTTACATCAAAATATGATTATTCGGACTTGTTATATCCGTATGCTCTAACTTCACGTTTGATACCATCCATTAAGTTCTGCACAGTGAGGACAGTCACCTTTCTGGAAGCATTTTCCCACTTTTCAGCCAAATCGTTCTCATTATTTGCCTCTCCTCTCGATTTCCCTAGGTTTTGCTTCACAATGGCAAAATATCTTCCAATTGGACGAAGCTCTGGGGTGTTCGGAGGATTGCAGTCCTTTGGTAGAATGTTGACGTTGTTTCCTGTATACCACTCCTGAGACGCTTTACCATAATAGCAAGACGCCAAATAAGGCTAAAACAACACAGAGCTCGTGTGCTTTTGGATGAATGTTAGTAGCCGTTTTTGCCGTTTTAGTAGTAATGAAGATTTTTCTCTTCAACCCACAACTACAAATAGCCTGCCAAACCATGTACTTTTTAGAGAACTTCAACAGCTTTTTGGCCTTTAAATGATCGCCAACTTTGCCACGTTGTAATGCGGTGTAAAACTCAAGACCAGGAAGTTGCTTAAAGTCTGCTTTGACGTTTGTTTCATCATCCATAACCACGCAGTCAAATTTTGTCAGCAATTTGTCGTTTAGCTTACGTGCTTTTGTTTTCGTACTGTTTTCATGCTTTTCGTTCCTGTTTGGGGTTTTTATTACTTTGAACGACCTATATCCTGCCGCTATCTTCACTTTTTTAACGGAAGAATACGATGTTTTGATATTTTTAGCCACATCCCGGATGAAAAGGTGCGGATTTTGCTTAATCAGCCAAGGCACTGCATCCCGCTGGGATTTGAAAGTTGTTGTTCCGCTTGCCGCCAGATCCTGGGGTCGCATTGTGGAACTCGAAACGAAGAACTTTTTCTCACAAGCATTCGTACAAAAAGTCTTTCGTTTCGAGCTGCAAAATGTCACCCCTGGTTTCCGATCGAGAGTCAATCGATCCCGGAAGCGTTTCAAAACGCTACTTACTGTTAAACGAGGGACTCCGAGTGATTTTGCTATGCCATGATGCGACATAGACGGATTTTCCACACTTTTGAGCAAAAATTTGTCACGCGCTTGTTGTTCTTTCGACTTCATTTTCAATACAATGCTTTTGTGACAGCAAACTGTATTTCAAAACGTGCACACACAATGACATTGCGTTAGCGGTATTGCTGACATCTTTATATTTACAAATAAAAAAGATGTGGCAAATAAATGGCTAGATTTTACTGGGCGCATACCTTAGGAGAGGTAGGACCGATTACTCGCGGTCTTCTCGGGGTTAATAGTAAAGGGCGATACGGTCAAAATTTGGTCAATATCAACTTGACGTATTTCTTTCAATTTTGCATTTAAAAAACCTGAACACCCCTCATTTTGAAGGTGTGTGTGTGTAGAATGTTGCTCCTATTTTGATTTTGGAATTCACTCTTCAGTTGTCAAAATGCCGTCCAAGCAAGAAGAGCAGCGTATCAAAATTTTGCTCGCGCATCGCGAAAATCCGAGCTACTCGCACGCAAAGTTGGCAAAATCGCTAAAAGTTGCCAAATCAACCGTTACAAATGTAATTAAAGTGTTTGGGGAACGTTTGTCGACAGCCAGGAAGTCTGGATCGGG
This sequence comes from Aedes koreicus, assembly GCA_024533555.2. Classification (NCBI taxonomy): domain Eukaryota; kingdom Metazoa; phylum Arthropoda; class Insecta; order Diptera; family Culicidae; genus Aedes; species Aedes koreicus. Next base: position 84,583 of record JAHHFK020004039.1, on the reverse strand, counting down.
GGGAAATCGAAAACCGGAAGCCGCTGAGACGACAAAGAGAGTTGCCGGTAGTTTCAAGCGAAACCCTAACCTATCTCTCCGAGATGCCGCAAATAAGCTGGGTGTATCGTCTACAACCGTGCATCGAGCCAAAAAACGAGCCGGACTATCGACTTACAAGAAGGTAGTGACTCCAAATCGCGATGATAAACAAAATACGACGGCCAAAGCGCGATCCCGGAGGCTGTACACGACGATGCTGACGAAGTTTGACTGCGTGGTAATGGACGACGAAACCTACGTCAAAGCCGACTACAAGCAGCTTCCGGGACAGGAGTTTTATACGGCAAAAGGAAGGGGAAAGGTAGCAGATATTTTCAAGCACAGGAAACTGTCAAAGTTCGCAAAGAAATATCTGGTTTGGCAAGCCATCTGTACCTGTGGCTTGAAAAGCAGCATTTTCATAGCTTCCGGGACTGTCAACCAAGAAATTTACGTGAAAGAGTGTTTGAATAAACGTCTGCTGCCTTTCCTGAAGAAACACGGTTGTTCCGTACTGTTTTGGCCGGATTTGGCATCTTGCCATTACGGTAAAAAGGCCATGGAGTGGTACGCCGCCAACAACGTGCAGGTGGTTCCCAAGGACAAGAACCCTCCCAACACGCCAGAGCTCCGCTCAATTGAGAAATACTGGGCTATTGTCAAGCGGAACCTAAAGAAGACCAAAAAAACTGCTAAGGACGAGCAGCAGTTCAAGGCAAACTGGCTTTCTGCGGCGAAGAAGGTGGACAAGGTGGCTGTACAAAATCTGATGGCAGGGGTCAAGCGTAAGGCTCGGCAATTCGGATTTGGAAAAGCGGAAGCCTAACTGAATATTTTTCCTCATGAATTTTATACTAATTGAACTTGAAAAAGAAATTTAATTTGATTTTTTAAATAAACGATTTCACCGATTTACACGCGTTTTCCCTTGACCAAATTTTGACCGTATCACCCTTTAGTAACAATTTAACGGAAGGGAGGTGGGAATTTCTAGTATTCCTTACATAATACCTTTATTTTAAATACTAAATCGTCCAATCATTACTCATAACTTGATATCCGAGAAAAAGAACACAAACAAAGATATATAAAAAAAACTAACATTCATGTGTAACGGAATAAAATTTAAGGCTCAGGATAGTGATAGTCAGGAAAGACATATATAAATTTCAAATGCTCCAGATCACGTAGAGCCAAAATATCTCGAACCGGTACATAAAGCTAAGATCTGACTCCACGATGCTCAGTACATGACCGAATAACACATTCACAGAGATTGCTATCGATCAGCCCAACACGTTTTAAAGGATAATTATTGGACACTTGCTGTACCCGATGCAAGCTTTGCTACGCTTGCAACTAAATAAATGAAAATTTAATAAAACTGGCGCTTTTATGGTTGTTTTTAGGAATAAGTTTTGTTAAAATGCTTTCGTGTGCTAATGTGTGTAATTAGTTTAAAATAAGACCTAGGTGTGTGTTTTAAACTGAACCCTGGGGTCGGTTAGTTTTTACCATATTTTTTCTTTTTGTTTAGAAGTATTTCATAGACAAAACATTTATCTTCAAACTACGCCCTATCCTGTCAATTTGAACGTAATTTTCTCTTGCATAACCTTAGATTAACTTCTTGCGCATAATGTAGCACTGAGAGACACTCAAGCATCCCCTATTCTTGACTAAGAAGGGGTTCAAACTTTTATCAGAACATGCTTCTCACCCGGTAAATACACATTTTGTGTTTTAGTTGCCTGGATAATTCTCATGTTTGGTAGACATTTGTTTTTCATTTTTATGGGAGCCCATCCTTCCAGAGGGGGGAGGGGTCTTAAACCATTATACAATCATTGCCTTCAAAACCCCCCACATGCCAAATTTGGTCCCATTTGCTTGATTAGTTCTCGAATTATGCAGAAATTTGTGTCTTATTTGTGTGAGAATCCTCCTTTCCAGAGAGAGAAGGAGTCTCAAACAATCATAAGAACTTTTCCTAGTCCTAAATACCCCTGCATACACATTTTCACGCCATTTCACGTAAGGAACCCTCCGAGTCTATAAGGGTCAGACAGACAGACAAATAGACAGAAATTCATTTTTTATATATAGAAATCCTGCTTCCAAAAACCTCCATATGCCAAATGTGGTTTCATTTGCTTGATTATTTCTCGAGTTATGCAGAAAATTATGTTTCATTTGTATGGGAGCCCCCCTTCCCTTCAAGAGGGGGAGGGGTCTTCAACTGCCATAGACACATTTCTAGCCTCCAAAAACCCCAACATGTCAATTTGGTTCCATTTGCTTGATTAGTTCTCGAGTTATGCAGAAATGTGTTTTCATTTGTATGGGAGTCCCCTTTTCAGAAAGAGGGGGGGTTTCATGTCATCTTAAAATCAAAAACCTTCACCTGCCAAATTTGGTTCCATTTGCTTGATTAGTTCTCAAGTTATTCAGACATTTGTGTTTCATTTGTATGAGAGCCTCCCCCCACCTTCAAGATAGGGAGAGGTCACGAACCACCAAAGAAACATTTCTTGCCTCCCCCTTTCAGAGAGGGAGGGGTCTCAAACCACCAAAGTAACATTTATTGCCTCCAAAAACTATTGCATGCTAAATTTGGTTTCCTTTGCTTGATTATTTCTCGTGTTATGCAGAAATGTGTGTTTCACTAGTATGGGAGTCCCCCCTTCCAGAGAAGGAAGGAGTCTTTTACAATCATAAGAACCTTTCCCGGCCCCAAAAACTTCTCCATACAAAATTTCACGCCGATCGGTTCAGTAGTCTCCGAGTCTATAAGGTTCAGATAAGAAATAGATATATAGATGAGACAAGACATCACACGAATTAAGCCTCGACTCACATCTATACCCCCAAACCAAGAATTCTTTGACACCCTCTGGATGATAGAATGTTGCCATCGCCCCAAATCTCATTAACTCCATTCATACTGCCGGCTAACGAGTGACTGTTGACGAGAAATATAAAAAAATATTTGAAAGCTATTTGTCAATCGTAAACATCGCAAAAGCGAATCTGCTCTCTCATTCTGGTCCAGACGGAATTATTCCGGCACATGTCCAAAAATGTAAATCTATAATAATGCCTGACTTAAACAGACTATTCAAAGCCAGCTTCTTACTGGGATATATCCCAAAAAAGTGGAGGCAAGTCAGAGTAGTATATCGGTATATTTATACCGAAGGCAAATAAAAAAGACAAGTCTTCACCCAAGTCATTAAGGCCTATAAGTTTATCATCAATATTGTTGAAATTAATGGAAAAACTTATTGATGAATATGTTAAATCTGAGATACTAACCAATAATCCATTATCAAAAGCACAATTCGCTTATCAGACAGGTAAATCAACTGTAACAGCCCTTCACATTCTAGTTAAAAAAATAGAAAAGTCCTTCACTGCTAAGGAAATTCTGTTGGCAGCGTTTCTTGACATCGAAGGTGCTTTTGATAATGCCTCCTTCCACTCGATGATAAGAGCTATGAGAAATCGTGGCTTCAACAATAAAATAATTAATTGGATTGTTGAAATGCTATCCAAAAGAGAAATATCAGCAAATCTTGGAGGCTCAGAGGTGAAAGTAACTGCTGTAAAAGGCTGTCCTCAAGGGGGCGTCTTGTCTCCCCTCCTATGGTCTCTTGTTGTTGATGATCTCCTTGTAAAACTAAAGTTTAAAGGATTTGAAATAATTGGCTTTGCGGACGACATTGTCATTATAGTCAATACGACACTATCATGTTTGATTGAATGCAAATAGCATTATCATACACACTATTGTGGTGCAAAACCGAGGGATTAAATATCAATCCCAAAAAAACGACAATCGTACCTTTTGCTAAAAAACGGAAAATCTCCTTCACTGACCTTAAACTAGGAGGCGTTAAACTGTCTTTATCTTCAGAGGTCAAATATTTAGGCGTAACATTACACGGTGTTCAATAAGTTCGGATACACTTTCAAAATTTGTTAAAAAAATGAAAAAATGTTTTTTTTATTTTTTGGATTTATGTTATTGAAAGCTATGTTTACAAGGAACGTTTACAACATTTCTCTTGGAATGACCCCCCTTTGTACTCCTTAACGAGCTTCAAACGTTTCTCGAACGCGTCGCAGGCGGCACGCACGGACTGCATGGGCATTTCGTCCCAGATTTTGAGAATTACCGTCTTGAATTGATCCAAAGTGCTGACCTTGTATTCGTTCAGCTTCGCCATCATATAGGACCAAACAAAAAAGTCGAGAGGATTCAAGTCCGGGGAGCTGGGAGGCCACAAAGTTTTGTCCAGAAAGTCGGTTAAATTGTCCCGACACCAGGCTTGAACCACATTTGCCGTATGGGCTGGTGCACCGTCCTGCTGGAACACGTAGTGCTCATCGCCGTAGAGGCTTCGGAGACTGGGGGCAACAACCTTTTCCAAAACCTCAGTTTTGTAGTACGCCGCGTTGATTTTGACGTTTTTTTCAATAAACACCAAGGGTAGCTTACCACGTTTGCATACTGCCCCCCCAAACCATCACCGACGCGGCACTTTGGAACCGAGGGATGTTTATATTGGATTCAGGAATGCTGTCCCTCGATGGCGCCCACACCCGGTCATTTTGCACATTGTGCGGCTGCTGCAGCACGAACAGTTTCTCGTCCGAAAAAACAAACTCCTCAAGGATCCTCTTAGCTCGATCCAACCGCTTTTTGCTGGTAGCCTCCGAAACGCCATGGACCTTACGTTTTTTGTAAGGCCTGAAACCAAGGTCCTTGGTGAGTATGGTGTGAGCGGTTCCAATGGAAACGTTGAGATCTGCAGCCGTTTTCCGGATTGAGCGGTTCTTTTTGCGCCGAATTCGCTCCCTCACGATCTTGATGACCCGTGGCGTCCTCGCTGAACGCGGCCGACCGGATCTCACACGGTCATTGGTCGAGGACGTCTCCCGGTATCGCCTGATGGTCGTGTAGACAAAGTTCCGCTTGACCCCATGCGATTTCAGCAGCCGGAATATATCGCCGGGTCGCTCACCGTTAAAAAAACGCTTAATTACGAAGTCCCGATACTCTTTCATCGCGCGTAACAAACAAACAACAACTAACAGAATGTCAACACCGCGCACATTCGGTAGCGTATGAATGAAGCTAAAGCTGACACCAATACCAATGCAGAATATGTACATGGCGCATACCTACGCAATGATGAAAACTTGTATTCGAACTTATTGAACACCGTGTAGATAAGCCTCTTTGCTGGAACAGTCATATTGACCAACAAATACGAAAGGCAACCAATGCCTTCTGGATCTGTAAAAGTACTTTTGGAAATAAATGGGGCCTTAAGCCAAACATGATTCACTGGATATATTCAACCATAGTCAAGCCCAGAATCACGTATGCCTCGCTTATCTGGTGGCCGAAAACTAAACAGATAAAGGCTCAAGAGAAACTGAACAAGCTGCAAAGGCTTGCTACTATCTCTATAACTGGGGCAATGCATAGTACTCCTTCAAAAGCACTAGATGCTCTACTCAACATTCTTCCTTTAGATCAATTTATACTACAGGATGCGGAAAAAAATGCTCTTACGCTCAAACGGTCCATGAATTTCTTCGATGGAGATCTTATTGGACACTTGAGTATCCTAAAAGAGTTTTCGATAAATCCTTTAATATTGATAAGTGAAGATTGTATGCTTAGGAGAAACTACTTTAATCATAAATTCACAGTCCATGCAGCTACTCGTGCTGATTGGGATAAAAGAGAACCGGGTTTTCGTCCGGGCTCAACAATCTTCTATACAGATGATTCAAAGCAAAATAGTTTGGTAGGGGCTGGTATAACTGGTCCTGGGATAAACTTGTATGTGGCAATGGAAAAATATCCCACAGTGTTTCAAGCTGAAATATATGCCATACTGGAATGTGCATCAATCTGTATGAAAAGAAATTATAAAAATGCAAACATATGCATTTGTTCAGATAGCCAAGCAGCTCTGAATTATTTAAAGTCAAAAACATTCACATCTAAACTGGTGTGGGAATGCGCACAATTTTTACAGCAATTGTCCTGTCGCAACATGGTTAACCTCTATTGGGTTCCTGGTCATTGCGGAATTGAAGGAAACGAAAAAGCTGATCAGATGGCAAAAATAGGGTCATCCATGCAATTCATAGGGCCCGAACCATTTATTGGTTTATCTTCTTGCGCCTTAAAAGTAGAACTAAAGAACTGGGAAAAGGACAAAAAACAGGCTATCTGGAAAAGTACCTCCAATGCCCGGCAATCCAAACAGTTCATTAAGCCTAACGCTTCTCATACGAAAAAGTTACTTAAACTTTCAAAACACGACTTGAGCACATACACTGGTTTGATAACAAGACATTGTCCGAGTAAATATCACCTGAAAATCATCGGTAAACTTCATGAAGATAAATGCCGCTTTTGTGGATTAGAGAGTGAAAGCTCTAAGCATTTAATGTGCGACTGTGTTGCATTATTCAATAAACGATTCAGATTTTTTGACAAGGGGCTCATTGAACCCTGTGAGGTCTGGAACGCTGCTCCCAATCAATTAGTACACTTCATAAGAAATGTAGTACCTGCTTGGGAAAATTGCCTACTGCCGTAGTGGTAGTTACTCCAAATAGTAACTTACCATTGCGATAATATGGCATAAATCAAAAGGAGGACACGCCACAATAAATCAAATTAATGGTCGCAGTGGCAATACGTCCCCAACAAGGGGGAAAAAAAAAGGTGAAACTCCCTTGAATCCGTAGTATTCAACATGCATGTAGTAGTGCAAACACTTTTTGCTCCCATATGATAGTATTGGTGCATCATGAAGAAAACGGTCATGGTTGCCAGTAATTTTAATTTTTCTTTGTTAATTACAGTACATCTATTTAATTATTCCCTACAATATTCACATTTTTAAAAAAGCATAAAACCTCAAAATAAGAATCCTTTTTAAAGGTTGGGGGAGTCTGGGGCATAATTAGCAAGCTAAATATTAAGCCATACATCTAGTTGAATACAAATATTGATGAATTTTAAACGTTTATGTTCAGTTCTTATTTCAATCATAAACTATCGAATGAGTCTTTGAGTAGATGGCTGAAACATAAAATGTATTAAAAATGTTTGAAATTATGCATCTGAGATAATAAATGGGATTTTTGCAGTTTGAAAACCGATTCCAGGGACCTTTTCACGTCATGCTGAACTCTGACAACCAACGACAGCTCATGTTATACAACATTATTCGATTGCCACATTTTTATTAATTTTTTCACACGAATCCAGTTGAATGTTGTTTACTCATAATAATGATCTCCTATTTTGAAACAATTTGAAGATACTTGGGTACATACCACAAACACAAAGAGATATTATTTTATTTTGTGATGTTAATAAAAATGAATAGATTTGATTTGCATTAGTTTATTTCAATTTGGAGCTTTGGTAAGTTAATGTATGTATTTACTCTATGTTTTATTAGAAATCTCATCATGTGCCACTTTTTTCAGCACGTATGTTTCGAAAAATAATTGTACTTTTTTTTAAATTTTTGTTTTAAAGTACGATTCATTAAGAATTACTTCATCCATGATGTAATCAGTATGATCATTGCTGTTCACAAAAATGACTAGGCAATTATGTGCCTGACAGATGTGCATTGACGCCTGTGCTGTGACAGATGTGCATCGACCCCAAAAATTTTTACCCAAACAACAAAAACAACCCTTGATTGAATCCTTCACCGTTAGGGCGCGCCGAAACCTACCCCTTACCCCTTTCTTCTTAATCAAGAGTAAGGTTATATTATCTTCTGAAATAGCTGAAAATGAGAAACAATAAAGGGTGTATTCGATAAAAATGGCACGCAGAAAATCTTCTGCAACAAATGAATCGTATGAGTAAAAAACCTAGAAATTTGAGTAGATCTTATCCATAGTGTATTATTTACATCTGCCAAGTTTCATAGTTATACATTCAGTAGTTCCAGTCATCGTCGAAACAAGAAATTGTCCGTGAGAAAATGTTGTGCACTCACAATCAAAATCCAGGGGCGTCTCACCGGTGGATTGCTAAAAGGCTTGGAATTGCAAATACAACTGTGTCTCGTGTAATAAGAACCTTCAAGGAGCGTCTGAGTGTCCAAAGGAAGGAAGGGAGTGGTCGTAAAAGTGGTCCAATGGACAGTAAAATGGCCAGGAAAGTCGTACAACAATTCAAGAACCGTCCAAACATGTCAATTCGAGATGTCGCTAAAAAGTCTAAGGTGTCAGTCGGTTTTGTGCAGAAAACCATGAAGCGTGCTGGGTTACATGTTTACAAAGTGCAAAAAGCCCCAAACCGGAATGAAAAACAAAACATCACTGCGAAAACCCGCGCCCGGAAACTTTACACGAAGCTGCTCACCAAATCCGGTTGCATCGTGATGGATGACGAAACATACGTCAAGGTCGACTTCCGTCAACTTCCTGGGCAAGAATATTTCGTTGCCAAGTCGAAGTTCGATGTTCCGGAGGATGTTCGAAAGAAGAAACTATCGAAATTTGCAAAGAAGTTTCTAATCAGGCAGGCGATTTGCGGATGTGGTGAAATAAGTGCTCCCTTCATCGCTTCCGGAACAATAAACGGTGCGATTTACACGGAAGTGTGTCTTAAGAAGCGTCTTTTGCCATTCATTAAGAAGCACAAAGTATCAACTCTGTTTTGGCCTGATCTAGCATCCTGCCACTACGCTCGAAACGTATTGGAGTGGTACCGAGCCAACGGAGTCAATTTTGTGCCAAAGGATATGAACCCACCAAATTCACCGGAACTTCGTCCAATTGAAAAATTCTGGGCAATTATGAAAACGGAACTTCGCAAACATCCCAAAACTATAAAAACAGAGCTAGAATTGAAGAAAATTTGGGTAAAAACAACAAAAACACTGGGAAAATCGGTTGTACAAAATTTGATGAGTGGAGTGAAAAGGAAGGTGCGGGATGGGAGACGAAATTGAATAAAACAAGTGTTGTAAATCAAAACTCATTAGTAGTTCTTCATTCCCTGAAAATTTCAAGAAAATCCGATAATCAGTTTAATTTTGATGAGTATATATGTGTGTGCCATTTTTATCGAATACACCCTTTATTAATATACATGGAATTGCTTTGAAACATATATGGGATCAGATCAAATATTTTCCCCCACCTCATCAAATGGTAGGCCTTGTAAAGTACTTTTTAAAAGAGAATCTCAAAATTTCAATGTGAAATATCATAGGGCACTAGTTCAATGCTACATTGCAAGTCTGAGATTTGAGCTTGCAACTTTAAGTAAGACGTATGAGCTATAATAAGTAAACGGAGGCTGCACCTGAAGGTGGGGCTTGTTTGATCTGTAGTTATTTTTAATTTAAATATTGAATGGGTCCAGAGCGTTCAAATTTTGATTATAGATGACGGGTATCGGCAATATTTAGTCAAAATTTGAGTTTACTGGAAAACCACGCAAATTAAAGTTGAAAAATTAACTTCGGTCCAAGTATTTTCGTCTTTGCCTATTTGTTTCAATCCCATGTTTTTATATAGTGTTTATATTACTATCAGGCGCACAATGAATTTAGTGGGTACCTGGGTACCCTGTCGAACACTTAAAGGTGTTTTTTTGTCGAACACATAAGGGTTCATATGGAACTATTAGCCTGTGAAAAAACCGCATCAAGTTTCGTTTTTTCCGCTGAGATATATCCATAACGAAAAAGGAGGATCAAGTCAACCCAGACTCCCCAACCCCTGGCTCGTGCTTCCAAGGAAAAAGGAAGGGAATAAAAGCTGTTTACCTTTTCTTTCCAAACAACAAACAAATCAACAAGCAAATGCAAAGCAAATCAAAAACACACTCACCATCGGATTCGGAAGTATGACCGGGATTTTCAAAACCAGTATCATTTGGGCCAGGTATAGGAACGTCATTTGTAAAGTCGGAAGATTCACCGACAGATTCATCTCCGGAACTTATTTTTCGATGAAATTCAGCATCAGTTGACGCTGAAGTATAACCACTATTCCACGGGTTTTCGAATGTCTACGTTAAGGGATCAACAGCACTTCTTATCACTTTTTTAGCCCGTTCACGCAAAACAGCCGCTTTTCTTCTTTTAGTAAGACGCGGAATTTTTTACTTCGCTAATTAAAACCTTTATCAGCCCAGAACACTCGTACAAATAGTTGCTGACAACACTGCGCTCTGCTACGCTACGCACAGCTGAGTTTAAATAAGAAAAAAGCAAAACGTGTAGTTTTGAGACCGGCTGCTGAATTTTTGCACCATTCTCGTTAATTAAACAGTTTTTTCGTCTACTGTTCTCAAGAGCGCGATGATAATTAATCATTCAGCGAAAGTAAATAGTGTTCAGGTGGCTACGGGAAGTGGAAATACAGTTTTTTATGAGAAAATAATAAGCAGATCCTGGCTTTAAAAAGGTAAACAAAGAGGACGAAAAATTACCTGCTCTGTGGAAATGAGCACTAGTTGATCAATTCAGAGTGTTTTCAGTGAAATAAACAGTGTGAACTGATTAAATATTGTGTTCTGCTGTCCTATTAGCAGTATGGCAATGATTCACTGCAGGTAAGTGGATTAATTTGGCATATTTTGTTGAGTAAACCCAAAATGTGCATGTGTGGATGAGGAAGCCATCGTTCCTGCCATAAGGGGATTCCATCGTGTATGTCCTTAAACAGAATCGAGCAATGAGATGGGACCAACACAAAAGTGATGATAAAATACCGCGAAGATAAAGCACTAAGAACCACTTGGATTTCCATGAGAAAATACGATGAGTGCTTGAAGTCCCTCATGGAGCGAACAACCTCTATAGAACTGAGACTATTCGTGTAAATGAAGCACTGAGTAATTTCTAGCGTAAAGTACTACTAATTCAGGGACATATACAGAACAAGGAGCTTGAAGTTTACGATTGGCGCTATGAATTTCATTAGATTTACCAGAACCTGCTGACTCCTCTGATCCATCAGTAAAAAACGATTTGTTGGAATCAACTTGGCCAAACTTTGCAGCAAATATCGCCGGAGCAATCATCTGCTCTGGGATTTCCTAAAGCTCCTACTTCAAAGATAAATCAAAATTAACTGAACTGACGAAGTCGCAGAAGATTATGTACAAAACGCTACAAATTCACGAAGCGAGTTTGAGGATTCAGCTCAAGAAGATTCGATCCATAAGTGGCAACATGCCAGCAAGCACTTCACGACTCATCGTATGTGTCGAGTGCATGCAACCTAACCCTATACGAAGACACCGATACTGAATACGTTCGTGTTTGATGATGTTACTGAGCAGCTGACTGAAAACAAAAACTACCGTATAGGATATCCGACAAAATTGTTGCCCGGTACAACGTTAGAAGATCTTGCGGATACGCTCCGGTAATTGTTCGAAGAAAGTTGATCCTCTGCTGGCACTTTCGCTTCAGATACACAATGTGGGATCTCCAGGTGCACTTTGAATCGAACCAGACCCCAAGATATTTAAATGACATAGAATGAGTTATCGGCTTACCCCAAATTTGAAGCTTCGGTTGTGCTGGGTTATGGTTCCTAGAAAAAACTACCAACTCAGTTTTCTCCGTAGAGAATTCGATACTTAGCTCTAGAGCCCAAGTAGACAAATTATCTAAGGTATCCTGTAAGAGTTCTTGCAGATCGACCCCATTGGAACCCGTGACAGGCACTACGCCGTCATTTGCAAGTTGTCTCAACGTACAGTTGTCACGTAGACAACCGTCAGTGTCTTTGACATACACATTATACAAAAGAGAACATGATCCCTGGTGGAGACCCATGTAGCTAAATCATGAAGCTGTAGAGTTTCCATGAGAAAAGGTCATATGTTTCTCTGACAGCAAATTGTACAAAAAGTTATTAATTAATCGAGAAAAGCCACACGCGCGGAGTTTATCTGAAGGAACTTCAACAGATACTGAATCAAAAGTCCCCTCGATATTTAAGAATACAGAAGCAATTTGCTTTATTTTATTAAAACTACCCGAGCAGAACACAAAAGCATATGAATACCTAATTTCGATCTTGATAACTGGCCTTGGTATTAAAGAGCTCAGATTAAGAGGTAAAATACCTAAGCAAAATACCTAAGAATTGCAAGCAAAATATCTCTCGAATAACTAAACTTGATATTCCGGATACCTGGGTAAGTATCTGGTCACCTTAGAGGTATTATTTTGGTATTGTCTTACCTCAATTCGGTATTCGCATGACATTGTGGGAACAATTTGATGGTATTATCCTCAGGTATTTTACCTCTTAATCTGAGCTCATAAATACCAAGGCCAGTTATCAAGTTATTCGCTTCTGCTCGGGTACCCGAGCAGGAGACCACAACATATGAAAACCTAATTTTGATCTTGATAACTGTACTTGGTATTAAAGAGCCCAGATTAAGAGGTAAAATACCAAAGCAAAACACCTAAGAATTGCAAGCAAAATATCTCTCGAATAACAAAACTTGTTATTTCGGATACCTGGGAATACCTCAGAGGTACTATTTTGATATTGTCTTACCTCAATTTGTTATTCTCATAACTTTGTGGAAACAATTTTATGGTATTATTCTCAGGTATTTTACCTTTTAATCTGGGCTCTTAAATACCAAGGCCAGTTATCAATTTATTCGTTCCTGCTCGGGTATATATCAGGGAAGAAAAAAAAAAATAATATTTTTTCCCCCAAAAAAAATTTCCCCAAAAAGATTAAAAAACTTCCCCAAAAAACCCAATTTTTTAAAAAAAAAAAAACCCAAAAAAAAAAAACGAAAACAAAAAAATTGGAATCAAAAAACTAAAACTAGACATAAGGTCTGTATCCACATTAATCCGGACCAGTGCTGTAAAAAGTCATTTCGTGAATTTGGATAAATTTACCGATAACTCGGTTCAACAGCTGAATTTATGAATATGGTGTATGATAAAGTTGTAGTCCTTGGCAAATTCTACAACTTTGTCTGACAGTCCATTGCCCCAACTGGTATATAGAAAGTGTTATATTCACTGTTATATTCAAATGATGTTCAATGATGAATATCATTTGAATATTCAGATATTACGCTCTCACGTTTTAGGTTTTAAAGTTACAACAATACATTGTGAACCATATATATGAAAAGAATCAAGCACAACAATTTCGTCATACGTGCTATTGTAAAAATCAGCTTCTGGAACGAGCTGTTAGCAAATTTAGCGCATTGGCTCGAAATGACTATTTACAACACTGCCCCACACCAAAAAAAAATTATAAATTTTAAAATAATACACATAAAAAAAAAAAATATCATTGTGTTAAGATAGAGAGTTTTAAAAAAAAAAAAAAGACCTCCCAAAAACACCGGATGACCCAAACCCCCCCGTCCACCACGCCCCAAAATAAACTTTAGAGGGGAAAGGGAAAACCAAAAAAAAAAAAAAAAAAAGAACCCCCGACCCCCCCCCGCCCCCAAAAGAAAAAAAAAAAAAAAAAAAAAACCCAAACCCTCTAAATACAAACGTGGCCCCAAAAAAAAGGAGGGCCCCCGGTTTTTTCAAAAAAAAAAAAAAACGTAAGGGATTTAAATCTAAAAAAAAAAAAAAAACTCCAAAACCACAAACAGAACTTGGCAGCAAAACCACGGGCTCGACGTTTGTACTGCGAATATTTGACGAAGTTTTCATGCGTTGTTATGGACGATGAAACTTATGTCCTGGAGGATTTCAAGCAGCTTCCAGGGCTGGCTTTTTATTCTGCTATATCCAGTAATGCTACAGCTGAGCATTTCAGAACGAAGAAGGCATCGAACTTTCCCAAAAAATACCTTGTGTGGCAAGCAATTTGCACGTGTGGCAAAAAGAGTAAATCTTTCGTCACTACAGGCACAATCAACAAGGAGATCTATCAGAAAGAGTGTCTGCAGAAGCGATTGCTACCCTTCATCAAAAGTCACAAAGAAAAACCTTTGTTCTGGCCCGATTATGCATCATGCCACTATGCCAAACCTGTGATGGAGTGGTACCAAGCAAATCAAGTGAACATTGTACCAAAACTTCAAACCCGCCAAATTTCCCAGAGCTACGACCAATCGAGAGATATTGGGCTCTGATGAAGTGGAAGCTTTTTGGAAAGAAGCAAGGAATCAAAGACATCAAATACTTCCAGCAAATTTGGACAAAGGCGGCTTTAACGATTTCTGAAGAGTCTGTACAAACCCTAATGGACGGAGTTAAGCGCAAAGTTCGAAAATTTTATGCAAATACCGAATAACTATGTTTTGTTTTCACGAATTGTTAATACACATCCCATGAATCTGAAATAAACTACTACGACGGAAATATAATGCGAAATTTAAAACATGTTCATGTTTTGAGGTGTCCGGATTATTGAGGATACAGACCTTACACGTTTAAAAAAATTACATAATATATCCAAATCATTTGATCTTTGTACCCTGAAATATATGCATAATCAATTTCGAAATCATCCATAAAAGGTTGAATAATAAACCATAAACATCTTAAAAAACTTAATGCACATAAAATTATAGATATGACCCATAATTCAACCTGATTTTTTTGCTATTGGATTCCTAAATGAGTTCGGACATCGATTTCCGGTATCAAGATGCCGTCTGCATATCGAACATATCCATATTGCATTGGGTATTTGACAGTATTTCTCACTTTTTCTGGCACATTTGATTGATTTGATTTTGCTGTAGGATAACTGGAATTATTTTTAAGATTATTTCAATTTCTTTTAAGGTGTATTTTGCCCTAACTTACAGTTCTACGTTCAATTTAAATATGTAAGTCACGTATTGTTTGTCCCACGTTATGTCTATGTTTTGTTGTATGTTCCAGTTAAGATAATAGCTAGGAATTATTCTTAAGCAATTTCAATTAACAAGTATTCAGTTTCCCACTTTAGGGAGAAATACATTAGTTAAGGAGAAAAAAGTATAACTTTATGATTCAATATAAATTCCTAATAATTCCTAATAATCCGCACTAATCACTACTGATGTACGTTTGCCAATCTACTCTTCCTTTGACATCATATGTTTTCATTTTTTTTTTTAAACACTTTGACCAATACGCTCGAAGAACATTGTAATTATAAAACAAGGAAAATTTAAATTAACACTTAAAAAAATAAAATAAAAATAAAGGTTTTCCGTAAATTTCAAATGAGAGGGTCGATTGTCCTTTCACTGCAAGCCAGTCCAGGAATGGTAATTTATTGACATTTTCAACTTCGTAAGTAAATTCGGTGTTTTGTGTGTGTGTGTGTGTGTGTTATTTAAAGTTTCTAGAGTAAGGGGTAGGGTCCTCCCTTAGCTCAGTCGGTAAAGGCGCAGCTACAAAGCAACACCATGCTGGAGGTGGCTGGGTTCGATTCCCGGTCTGATCTAGGAATTTTTCGTCAAGGAAAATTTCACGACTCCCTGGGCATAGCGTATGATTGTACTTGCCACACAATCATACTAATGCAAAAATGGTACTTGGCATCGAAAGCTCTCAATTAATAACTGTGGAAGTGCATTTAGAACACTAAGTTGAGAGCAAACAATAAGCTAATTGTGAAAGCAATAAGCTTGAAATGCTAAATAAGAAGAGTAAGGGGTAAGAGATTTTTCTTTAAAATGCTAAACACATTATCCACGTATCTCCACCAGACGGTAGGTAGTTGGTTTGTATCATGAAAGTGTTTTTCGAAATTTGCCATGAAAATTTCACTCAAAAAAGGGGAGAAAAGGTTACCCTTTTAATTGTTTACAGGATTCATTTCTGAACAAAAAAATTTTCTTCCATGTAAAGTTGTGTGAGTTTCAAGTATGAACGTACTTCTTTCTTCCATGTCATGTCGTCATTTTGAGTGAGAAACTAATTTTCGACGCTGAAAAAGTATGTAAGTCGCAGACAAAATCAGCCAATATGTCTTATGATAAGCTTAGTGAAATTTAACGGAATTTGCTCGCTAATGATAGTTTAAAAAAGTGTTTAAATTTGTTTTTAATTTTTCGAGTGATCAAGTGAAGTGTTATGTTAAATTTTCATAGTTTTCCAATCCTATGTCTGTCAACTCATGACACTTGCGCTGCCTATTGTTGAGGCAAAAGGGTGTATCGCTTGACGCAACAAGCGGCCTCCAGGTGGCCACCTGAACAACTTTGTCGAAAACGGCATCTTCCTAGATGGCCAGAATCCCAAGATACAGCATGTACAAGATATTTATTTGTACCATAGAGCCACCTAGTGAGTCAATTACTATTCACCAACTATCCCGAATAAATTAAACCACCACCCAAGTTTTAGCCAGTAAATTTCCCCAAGGCACTATGCATCTATGAGGTGAAAATCAGAAGAATATTACACGTTCAAATTAAAGATTGTAAAAAGGCAAATCTTTCGTTTATGTATAACTTTTTATTGCATGGGTTGATTGACGAAATTTCGGGTAAAACTAGTTTAGAGTGTTATGTTTATATGTGCAATATTTCGTTACATTTCAAAGTGGTATCGAGATGGCTTCTAAGCTGGAAGTGCATTGACAAAAAATTATGAGTGCAGTCATGGCAAATCCAGGTCAGTCCCACTTGTCACAGTTGAGAACAGTTGGGAATCGACAGTTTGACCGTGTCCCGTGTGGTAAATTGCGGAAGAAAAGTGAAGACGACCGACCCTGTGAACGCAAGGAAGGTGAGGCATTACTTCAAACACATTCCGAACAATTCGATTCAGGACGTGGCCAAGAAGGTCAATGCTTCCGTCTGGTTCGTCCAGCAGACAATGAAGTGGGTCCGACTTCATGCCTTCAAGGTAAAGAAAGGTGCCTAACCGAACCGATAAACAGAATACGGAGGCCAAATCCCACGCCAGGAAGCTATACCGCGATTGGTTGGTGCAGCCGAATTGCATCGTAATGAGCGTACATTAAAGCGGACACCAAGCAGATTCCCGGCCTGGAGTTTTTCGTCGGCAAGTCCCGCTGGGTGTTTCGGAGAAGTTTCAGAATAATAAGGTCGACCGATTTGCCAAGAATTACTTAGTGTGGCACGCGATCTGTGGGTGCGGCAAATTCAGCAAGCCAAACATAACGACCAGCACCATCAACGGCCAAATATATAAAGAAGAATGCCTCCAGAAACGCCTGCTACCCTTCCACCGGTCCCACGAAGGTAACACTCTGCTTTGAAACCAGTGATGGAGTGGTCCCAAGTAACACTTTTAGTTAGTTTTTTTTTTTAGTTCCTTGATTATCGAGATGTTCAGCCCTGGGCTGGTTCATCTCCCGTCGTAGTCACTCAAATACCTTTTGGGTATTTTCGTAACTTGTCGGGGGGGTGAGATTCGAACTCGTGACTTTGGCGTGAGAGGTATGGATGTTAACCTCTACGCTGGGGTCGCCCCCACACTTTTGGTTTTATTTCAGCCGTATAGCACTCCTCCCGGCTTTGTTGATAAAAATACATTCAAAACTGTTTTGTCTACCAGCACCTCCTCTATGCTTCTTTAAAGCCGAAATTTGTACAAAATAGCCCACTCTATAGACGGTTGTGAAAAATTTTTAATAAAACCTTTATAAGAACATGAAGATTTTGAAATTGTTCTACTGAAAGATGTTATGACCACTTGAGAACCTTCATAAAACCTATTGGCTGCCATTAAAACCAGAATGTGGCCAGATGGCCACAGCTGTCAAGCTTCAATGTGAAATCGAGGTTGGCTTTTGTTGTTCTGCTTTGTTCGATTCTCTGCTCTTCTGATTTATTTAGCAGTAAAAAAAAAGGTCTAGTGTTGCGGGAAATTTTGTTTGATAGCAAAATATCCAAAACAAATTGTGTTTTCTACAGCGTATTATGCTCCAAATTATATGCACAATTATTTTTATGGTGAGTATTGGCACGATAAGAGCCGAAAATTAATGCGCCTCGGAAATAATGCGAATTTACAACAACATAAATCAAATTAAAACAAATATATTCGATAAATTAATCATGAATTTCCCGGAAAGTGCTTGGAATTAGGTGAGATTATCTAAAAGAATGCCGAAATTAGTCTCCGATCTACTGTTTATTTGCATGCCATTGAAAATTTGATGCATTTATTTTTTCCACATTTCAATTATTTCTTATATTTCAATGGGAAAAAAGCACAGTTTTGCCATAAAACCAATTTTTCTTTGCAATGACTATTATAAAACTATTTGGTACCACTATCTGGACATATGCGACCAATTGAATCTAGCCATGGGTATTGCACTTGAAGAATACAATACAAAAACTGAACTTGAAATAAAGTCATGCCCGAAGAACTTCTTCAATTACGTAAAAACCAAATTAAAATCTGACAATTTTCCATCCACAATGTACCTTGATGAACGTGTCGGTGATAACTCGGAAAAAAAATTGCAATCTTTTTGCAACATTTTTTCAAGAAATCTATACGACATTTTCTGAAGAGGATCGCGATCGCGAATATTTTGCATTTTACCCTGAATTTACTGGGGGCATTGGCGTCATCCAACTGTATGTGCAAGATATTTTCCAAGCATTAAAAAATTTGGACGCCGCAAAAGGTCCTGGACCTGACGGAATTCCTCCAGTGTTCATGAAGAGTT
The DNA here is from genome assembly GCA_024533555.2 of Aedes koreicus. Lineage (NCBI taxonomy): Eukaryota > Metazoa > Arthropoda > Insecta > Diptera > Culicidae > Aedes > Aedes koreicus. Next base: position 65,881 of record JAHHFK020004039.1, on the reverse strand, counting down.
TAGCAATGGAACTCACATCTCCATTGTTTTGGCTCTTTAATATGTCACTGGAATCAGGAATTTTCCCAACAATTTGGAAAAGCTCATTTCTGGTCCCTATTTTCAAATCTGGACGAAAATCTGACGTACGTAATTATCGTGGAATAGCCATTATCTCTTGCATTCCTAAACTTTTCGAGGCAATTGTCAATGAAAAATTATTTCTCCAAATCAAAAATCAAATAACTGACAAGCAACACGGCTTTTTTAATGGCCGTTCAACCTCGACAAATTTAATTGAATTTATAGACTATTCATTGAATGCAATGGATAATGGAAACCACGTAGAAGCTCTCTATACAGACTTTAGCAAGGCTTTTGATCGTATTGACATACCAATGCTACTTTTCAAACTACAAAAACATGGGATTGAACCTGGACTCTTGAAATGGCTTGAATCATACTTAACCAGCCGCCAACAAATAATAAAATTAAATGGAAAGAAATCAAATCCTATTCAAGTCACTTCTGGTGTCCCACAAGGCTCTCATTTAGGACCCCTTCTTTTTATTTTGTACGTAAATGACATTTCCTTCATTCTTAAAAATATTAAAGTACTAATCTATGCCGATGACATGAAGCTTTATTTGGAAATACGAAATAAGGAAGACATCAATTTATTCCAGAATGAAATAAACATATTCTACACATGGTGTAAAAAAAGCCTATTAGAGCTGAATGTAAAAAAATGCAACTCAATATCATTTAGCAAAAAAATAACAACACCAAACATATCAATTTCACTAGGTAATCAGAAAGTAGAAAAATGTGAAAGAGTTAGGGACTTAGGAATAATCTTAGACTCCAAACTTAATTTCATAGACCACTACAACACAATTATTCACAGGGCAAATAACATGCTGGGCTTTATTAAGCGCTTTTGTCATAATTTTCAGGACCCATACACTATTAAAACACTATATATAGCTTATGTTAGGTCTATTCTGGAATATTGCAGCATTGTATGGTCTCCTCATTTAACCACACACGAAAACAGAATAGAATCAGTACAAAAGCAATTTCTATTATATGCTCTTCGTATGTTGGGTTGGACATCATTTCGTCTTCCATCATATGAAGCGCGTTGCATGCTTATAAACATCCAAACATTGAAAGAGCGTCGTGAGTATGCAAGCGTTTCATTTGTAAACGATATCGTTTCGCAGCGTATTGACTCACCAGAACTTTTATCAAAATTAAACATATATGCACCTATTCGGCAACTTCGAAATCGTAACCTATTCGCCATCAGCCATCATCGCACAAACTATGCAACAAATGGACCAATAAATCGCATGATGGCTTCTTACAATAAACACTGCGAAATCATTGACTTTACAATGTCTCGGCATAAACTAAAACAGTATTTTAGCTCCATAAGAAACTAGAACATACAAGAATGAATAATATTATATTATATTTTAATATATATAATATGGTCTACTTATGATTGACGACAATAAATAAATAAATAAATAAATAAATAAATGGTGACTTCCTCCAATGACAATTTGCCGTTTAATGCATTTACTGGAGGCAAAATGGTTTTATAATGCTTTTTCAACTGACCATAATAAGATAAAATCAATGAGTCCTAAAGCGGCATTTCAAAACAGCATTTTACGAGTTCATAAAGTCGAAATAAAATCTTTGATAGGAGTAAAAGGAATTGGAAAAACAAGGTTTTAAGATTTTTGTAAACAAGCTGTGTAGGGTCTCATAAACCTGACTAAAATATGGGGCCTATTGGCACCTCTTGGTGCCATAATAAAACCAAATTGATTTCAAGTGGCTTTCATAAAACTTTAATAAAACTTAATAAAGCAGGATGGTCTTAGCAATGTTACTTGGGTTACGAAGCCAACAATGTTGTTTTTGTGCCGGAGGAGGCAAATCCGCCAAACTCGCCAGAGCTTCGCCCAATAGAAAAACTCTGAGCGATTATGAAGGGCAAGCTCCGAAAAACAGGGAAGGTCTTCAAAAACGACTAGGATTTGAATGAAAAGTGTATGAAAGATGGCGCAAGTGATGCATAGGATTTGATGGGTAGCGTTTAGTCTAAGGTGCGGGCATTTAGCATAAGAGAGAAGGGTGAATAAATTACACTCAAAACAGAGCTAATATGTGTTTATTTATTTTCTGACAGTTTCAAATGAATTTTTGGTGATCATGTTGTCTGTTGCATTTTTTCGAGTACAGTCTTTATATTACTATCATCAGCTACGTGCGCCTCCTTCCCGATGGGTGAAATTGCCGTAGTCGTGTGCCACGACCCACCTCCAGACAGTGATGTCACCTTGAAAAGTGTGAAATCAAAGTTGAGCAGCACTTCAAAATTAAATTACTTTCCTATTTGAAATTAATCACGGTTTGTTTCAAATGCTTCATAAAGTGCCACGTGTTTTCAAGGTGCTTCCGATTTATTTAGCTCAACTTTAAAGTAGTTTTTTCGAATAAAAACTGTAAATACTACTTTCCTCAAATTCTAAATCTAAACTTAAAAAAAATCTGAAACTATTCAGTGATGGTTTTTTGGAACATTTTTAAACATATTCTACTATATTCGTTCGAAAATTTGATGTTTTTTTTAATCAACGCAGCCGAATGTTTGCCGTTGCAGGTTAAATGAACTTTATTCCCACAAAAACTAAAATTAAAAAAAAAAGGGCATTTATCGATATTTATTTTATTTTAACAAATTAATATTATTTTTATGATAGTAAAAACAAAATTTTACAGTTTATATTTTTTAGGAACGGCCTCCATCCATCCTCTACCTGGTTTATACAAGCAAACTTGTATGAACCAGGTAAAGTGAATTTTTGTGACTCAAATAAGTCACAATGAAGTATTTGTAACCATTTTTTACTGTGCTACTTGTGCTTTCAGTAACCTTAAACTATGCTGAACATACCATTTTGATAAACAAATCCGTTTTCGCAGCATAATTAACTTAAACCATCAGTTTCAACTTGACATAGGCACTTTTAGGAAGTTAGTCATGACATATAATTTCGGTGCCCTGAGACCGACACTCACGAGCGACGTTTTTCCAAACAACCCTCCCCCCTAACATAATTAATGAACCTTCCTATACGAATGCATCAGCTTACGTAACATACCTGAAGTTTGTTCGATATATCTTGAAGCGAACTCAAACGCTGTCAAAAGCAAATGTAAACAAAACCGAAATCTGTTTATGAATTTGCCATTACGGACCTAATAAATTTAACCTGTTTATTCTCTAATTTCACATCCCACATAAACACCACTGCATCACCAGAAGTTGACTCATTATGTGACAAACTCACCCGGGCTACGGGACAACACACTTAGAAAATTTTACAGTATTCGGTAATTTTTTACCGAACTTTCAACAGCTGAACGTTCGGTAATCCGATTTAACAGATTTCGGTAAAATTTGGCAAGTTCCGGTAATTTTTTACCAGAATACTGTAAAATTTCACCAAAATCCGGTAAATCAGATTACCAAACGTTCAGCTGTTGTTCTAAGTGTGTAGTTGGTCAATTTGACGAAAAACACAGATTATCTTTAAAATGGTCAAATATATTGGAAAGTTTGATTTTGTTTTAATCACAATATTTGCACGCAATTCTTTGCCAACAGGACATCACTCTCAAAAAATAATTTAAACAGTTTTGGAATTCAATGGAAATTTCTAAGCGTTTTCTCAATCCTCAAGCTCAATTCCGCAGATTGGTGCACTGTGTACATTCAGCTTATTTAACTTGCCTAGTAATTCAATAAACATGAAAACTTTTGTTAATTACTTATTCAGCTATTTCGACACGACTAAGGATGTGACAATACTGTATCAGCAAAATGGCAAATATTTACACGCTGTCACAACCCCACAATAAGGGAAAAGAGCACCTTGAGGAATTTATTAGGTGCGTCATATTTATACGCATCCAATTCCATGTTGAAATGGCACGAAAACGTGCTCCACTTCCAAACAAATTGAAAGAAAAAAACCAAAAGATCCCGACTCCCACCCTTACTCTCGGCAATAATTCATAAAACTCATTAGAAAAGTATTCGTAGCTCTGATCCCTCCCTCTTCAAATCTGATCATTTGGAAGTTCGATAAAAATCCCCACCCGAAATGCGGTCTGAAAGGATCAGAAGCGAATAATTTCCAGCTGAGTGGAATGTTTCGGGATGAAGTTGGTTGGTCTGCAAAATAATCCAAATTAATTAACTCTCAGGGTGCCAATTGAAGCCAGGACGAAACGACCAACGACGACGTCCTTCTCGAGAAGCTATTTCTGTGCGGTCCCAATAACTAGAAGTCTTGGATTGACTTTCGCATGAAATTTCTCCTGTGAGACCGACGAGACTATTTGAAATTGGTTCATGCTTCGGAAAGAACCACTCCAATTGGCAAGAGAACGTTGGTTCGAATCGTTAAGGAGATTAGCAGAAACGATGATTATTTAGTTCGACTCTGTGGAATCGAACCTAGAGTGTAGAAGCACTTCACGTAGATCCGTTCTAATTGAACGCTTCATCGGGCAAGATGGTATTATTTCATCTTCATCCTGGTGAGCTTCCGAATAACCACCCTAGTTATTGCCCCACTCGACTGTTCTATCGAAGTGTAACCACTCCAGGGATTGTTTTCCTTCATCAAAATCGTCATTATGCCATTGGCAACAAAAGCGCAAGTACGTTTCATTCTTCTACTCGGATGTTCAATAAATCACGGTATTATTACTGCTAGCTGGCTGCTTCCTGAATAGCCTCCGATATTGATTTATTCCTAACACACACTTTGGCGTTCGAAGCGTCTTGGAAGAAGGGGTTTTACAGTGCAAATGTTGTTGGCGTGATTCAACGAAATTAGCTTTCATAACAGGTGTAGATTGAAATTATGGTCGCCTCTCATCCCCTTGCCAATAAGGGAAGCAACACCGTATTTTGCTATAGAAATTGACATGTGCCCATCCCCAAGTCAGTGGCTTGGAGAATTGTTCAAAGAAGTGTCGAAAACAGTTTCATTTATTAATTACCTATCGTTCAAGCGTACGGCAGACATCAAACACAGATTTGCATTTCCTGAGAATAATCTTTGTAAAAGCTGTACTTTTTCCATTGAATTCGCATCCGCCATCCAGTGACACAGACAGGTATAATGCCTTTCAGCTTAAGTTCCGTAACCAGTAATCCGTTGGCCTAGGTATAACAAATAACACTGGCAGACGATATCTCTGTGTCGGTGCAAATCAGCCGTGTAAAAGAGTGGCACAAATCCTGCGGGACAATTTATTTCGATTTATTCCTTCTGCTAAATCGACACATTTAGCCGCCACCGATTGCCATAAGCTGCTGCTGCTGCTGCTGCTTCGAAGCCCTGCCGATGATATTTCGTAGGAAGAGAAGAAAGCAAACAGATACCTACCTAACTCAGAGTGTAGAAGGTGGTAGGTATTAGCGAACTTGGCAAGCTGTTGCACGGGCACGGGCCACAACAGACCGACGACGGTACTATTGAAGGGATTATATGGGTTTCCAATTTATTTTCCGTTTTTATCTCGCTCTAATGGTTGTTTGATAGAATCCAGCTCAGTGCCGTAATTTGTGGAAGTGAAGTTTGCCTTCGTGGTAAATTCGCTACTTCAGATGCAATCGTGAGTTAAATTTGGTATAAGTATAAATTGATGGGGGAAATATGATATGCATAACTTGGAAAATAGTATCCAAATCAGCGATGGGTGTAATTGTTGCTTTCATGCAGTAGATTACAATAAATGATCCATATTCAATTATAACACAATTGGCCAGTACGTAGTGTTACAAGAAGTGATACAAGTATGTGTTCAATATATTTTAAAATGTGATCCTACAAAACTGTTTTCAAATAACAACTATAACTTGTTTGAGAAGCTGAATTCATGAAGATGGTGTATGATAACAGTCTAAAAGCTAAACTGTTATCATTCACTATCTAATTCTTTAGCTTTGTCTAACAACGCATTACCCTAACTGGTATATAGAAAATGTTATATTCAGTGTCATATTCAAATGCTGTTCAATGATGAATATCATTTGAATATTCCGATAAATATTGCTCTCTCACGTCTTAGGTTATAAATGAAGAGAGAAAAATTTATGAAAATAATCAAGCTCAACAATATCGTCATAGGGTAGGGACCTACTTAATCCGAGGAAGATTTCATCATTAATTAGCAAATAGGTCCAACCCTCCTATATTTTACAAATTATTTCACATCTGAATAAACGAACATAAACTTTATCCTTCGGGCTGATAATTCGATGCATGAATCATTATTGATAACCAATTAATACTGTCGTTTTGAAGATTTAAAATAAAGCAACCAGAAAACCATTAGCTTCCTACAAACTGAAGAAGATAAATTTTACCTTTACGTCTTTTGAATTTGGACGCGTGTGCCGGAGGGAATGTTTCAATCAGCTACTTCTCACATCCACGCTTGTTGCCAGAATGTTATGTTGAACATTGAGATGAATTTATTGCATGTTCAGATGAGCTCAAATCACTTTTTATTTCACGTTTCATCCTATCGTTTGAATTTCATCTATGCTTATGATTATTTTGTCCATCATTTGGCACTATCATATGCAATGAAAAAATATGTTCCGGGGCTATCCAAAAGTACTCAACAGTAAATAATGCTTCGCTCCCAAGCAACACAGTTGTATATAGCCAGTTACTGATACTTTTTTTAAACGTTCATCTGTCAGATTTACGATTAACGCCGCTGCTTCAGTTGCTCGTTGACTCAAGGGCAACAAGGTTTCAACATGTGCTCTATCATTTCCTCCAAAATCGGGATGGTGTCACATGCTTGAATTTGCTCCTCCTCAACAAATCTTCGAGTATTCTCCTCCTCAGTCAGACCTTATCTGTTTAATGGGCGAACACGAAATTATTGCGACACATTCAACAGAGCATAACTTTTTTACCATTGGGTAAATATCAACCAAATTTTGCACACTTTCTCATTGATGTGTATTGTTTACATGCTGTCAAACTCGAAGTCGTGTTTTTCGATTCAACGAAAATGGAGGTGAACCAACGCGAGTCGAGAGAACAAATTCTTTCCAAACACCTGGAATTTCCTGACCTGTCGCACCGGCAGTTGGGAAAAATGTTGAACATTCACCATTCAACCGTCTCCAGAGTGTTGAAGCTGTTCCAGGAGCGGTTGACGTTGGACCACGGCAAAGGAGCTGGAAGAAAACCGGGACCGGAGAACAAAAAGACGGAGGGAAAGGTGAAGCGGATGATTAAAGCAAATCCCAACGTCTCAAGCCGTGATTTGGCTAAAAAGATCGGCATGTCGCAGAGCTACGTCCAGAATGCAAAGAAGAGAGCTGGACTACATACATACAAGGTACAGAACATCCCAAACCACGATGAGCGGCAACAATCGACGGCTAAAACTCGGGCACGGAAGCTCTACGAGAAGATGCTGACAAAATATGGCTGCTGTGTGATGGACGACGAAACGTATATAAAAGCCGATTTTAAGCAAATTCCGGGGTTGGAGTTTTTAACCGGCAAGAGCAAGTTCTATGTGGACGACAAATTTAAGAAGAAGAAAATGTCGAAGTTCGCCTCCAAATATCTCATTTGGCAGGCCATCTGCCCTTGCAGACTGAGGAGTGAGCCTTTCGTGAAAAAGGGCACAGTAAATGGCGAGATCTACAAATCTGAGTGCCTCGAGAAGCGCCTTTTGCCGTTCTTGCAGCAGCACGACGAAGCTCCGTTATTTTGGCCAGATTTAGCATCATGCCACTATTCTAAAAGTGTCCTGGAGTGGTATGAGGCCAATTCTGTCCATTTTGTTCCAAAGGACATGAATCCGCCAAACTGTCCGGAGCTGCGCCCGGTGGAGCAGTACTGGACAATGATGAAGCGGGAACTTCGGAAGAGCAAGAAGACAGTCAAAGACGAGAAGGACATGTTAAGAAAATGGAAAAAAAAACTGAGAAACTGGTACCGGATGACACTGTAAAGACTTTGATGGAGGGCATCAAGCGAAAATGCGTTCAATTTTACACTCAAGGCTCCATCGATTAACTTTTCTTTTGATTTTTGAAGTAAATATATGTATAAAACTACCCTGAAATTTTGGTTTGATTCTAAACATTATAAGAAAATTGGCATGACATTTTCGGTTTAGCAATAATTTCGTGTTCGCCCTTTAGGGTACCGTCCAAACTAAGTCTTAGCGTGTGCCGAAAATTCGATGATTTTTAACGCAACTCGGAAAGGAGCTCGAGCTTGATTTCTTTTTACGCAACATTCATATCCTTCGCGAGTTCCACAGTCAGATACTTTCATTCCATTGACCAGGTTCTTCTGTATTACTTCCGACAATGCTTCCGTATCACGGTGTCCAAACCGTTGATGCCAAGAGTGTTGACAGTCTCCTCGATGCATTTTATCGTTTGTTGCATAAACTTGATGGCTGTGTTGCTTGACACGATATAAACCTTTCGATTTTACAGCTTCTGCGATTATCTTGCTGTTGATCAGGATCAAGCACCTCGTTTCTTCAAACTTAAATTCAGCCTTTCGTGTGGTCGAAGCAGGATCCGGCAAAAAATTTGCGGCTAGCTTCGGCACGTAGAGCACTCCATTCAAACGTATCGTGTTGTAGTTACCTTCCTCGTCGTGGCATTTGATTACTCCCACTTCCAGAACCTTCCACTGCAAGAATCCATCCATCAGCCAGCTCAAGATTTCCAGTCGCTGCACAGTGGTCACAGTGGTCGATTTTAACGCTCTAAATAGTGAAGCTAGAGCAATGGCTTCTTTAGAAAAGTTGTTGGATATGACAAGCTTCGAATTTTGTGATCAATCCCCCTAAAAGTGAGATCAGAATTCAACTTTTTTTATGATTTTGAGATAGAGAGTTGGTACATTGAGCAAAGTTGTACAAAATGTCAATACAAATAACATTGCTCAAGACATAAAAATCATATGTTTCACTCAATTGGAGATAGAGAGCGTTTTATAAGAACTAACCTCCAAAAACAATTTTTTCACTTAAACATTTTTTTTTTTAAATTTTAAGGACAATATAATGTTTGACAAAGTTATTTGTAGTATTAAAATACACAACTTTCTAGAACATACTATACCTGCATTATTTCCGTGGGACGAGTTGTTGAACCTTTTTCCGTTTTTTTTTTTGTCTTTTTTTAACGGCTGTACTTTATTTAGGAGCAAGTAGAAGCGAATATAGTAAGCTGCATATAAAAGTACATTAAAAAAGCTTTCAAGTGATGGTAAGTTTATCCGTCCACGACCATCTGCTGGGCAGTTATGCTTAAAACAAATATAGATGGTTTCACTATATTTCAGGATTCAAACGATATAAAAAAAAGGGTTGTCATGGTAACCCCACCATCAAACTCATTATTGTCAGTATTTTTTTGCATTTTGGTTTTGTTGGTATTTTAGTTTATTTTATGTTTTATAATTGAACTGATTATTATTGCAATTATAAAAAAATAATTATATTTTCAATACCGTTTTTAATTTCAACCAATTCCTCTGCTAGCAGCTGCATTCCATCGTCAGACAATGGTTTCTCATGCTTTTTTGGGCCAACCACGAATGCTCGTAAGAATGTATTAGAAGCCAGTTCAAAAGATTGCAATTTGTAACTATTTCTGATATACAGTTTGAAAGAAACATTTAATTTTTTTCATCATCTAATGCACATGAAGGGAATGCAAGTTTTGACATACATTAATAGGATCTTCCTGTTATATAGAAGATTGCAAAAAAAAGTCATATGCAGCATGAAAGATTGTAATCAGTAACGTTATTTACGGAAGCCGTAAGTTTGCACCTTTAAAATTGAAGAAATGTTCCATGAAAAATTGAAAATCGTTCTATAAAAATCGCATTCTTAACCCATAAAACTCTGGTTAACACCCATAAAAAAATAGATTATGATCCCTAAAATTCATCAGTTTGATCCATACTTTTAATAAAATTTGACAATAAAATGTCAAAAAATATCCATTATCATTCAATCGTTAATCATTATCGATAAAATTGTTTGCACAGAAAAAAAAATTAATTTTAACAAGCGCGTAAATTTTCCCCTCGTTTAATTCCAAGTAAAAGGAGACGTAATCAACGAAGTTGTTTGCAATCTTTCATACGCCATTCAACAATGTTTGCAATCTTTCATACAACAGGATAAATTCAGGCATTATCAGGCTAAAGTTTACATGAAATATCCCATTATTTTCTGCCAAATCTAGCATTCCCTTTATGTGCATTAGATAACGCAGAAAATTCAATGTTTCTTTTTATCTGTGCGGATTACTCATAAACATATTGCGAATGATCCAATATTGGTTCAATATCTTTCCTTAAACGTTCAAAATTGATCCACAGAATGTAACATTCGTGCACTAACATATATTCATATCATCCATGAATTATTGAAAATGTTCCATAAATAAATTGCCAATGATCTACAATGGTTTTTATAACAAACCATAATTTTCAAAGCATTATTCATATAAAACCAATTTTGATCAATTTACATTACAGGTATGATCTTTGCTGATCTCTCCGCAACTGCAAAACATGTTTGTCAAGAAATTTGATAAAGAGCTCTTCTGCACATACAGAACTATAGGTTAAATTTAAGACTTGATAAAACTGTTATTTTAGAAAATTTTAATCAAATTATGTCGGGCAGACGCTTGCTGTCCAACTTGCTATCGCTCATTGGACCTAACTACAAAAAACATCCTCCGTTTGCCTTACACCGGGCAAATACCGCCTTAGCTTTTCAATCCTCAATACGGCTCCGCAAAACTCAACGATCCTTCTTTGGCAGCAATATTTTATCCCGATACCTGAAAGAACGTGCATGATACTAAGTATTCATTCTGAGTAGCAACGCAGTTAAGGATCAATTTTACAATCTCTGTGGATCAAAATTAAAAAAAAAAATAGTACTGCAAAACTGCAGGTATAATTTATAGATCATACCTGGTGGTTTAAGGAACAACGCTGATTTACTATGTATCATTTTTATAAGCTTATGGTTTATTATTCATTGTTTCATGGATCATTGGCAATTTATTTATGGAAAATTTCCAATTTTTTATGCAACATGCGAATGTATCACTCGAGAGACGTGACGCGAGACAGGACACAACACTTATTGTTCTTACAAAACGTAAAAAGGGGATTTATAGTTACCTTTTTAGTCGACCGGTTTCGGGCTAGATGTTGCCCATCTACAGGACGATGTCCGACATCGTTAGGTTAGTTCTTATAAAACGCTCTTCATCTCCAATTGAGTGAAACATACGATTTTTATGTCCTCAGCAAAGTTATTTGTATTGACTTTTTGTACAACTTTGCTGAATACACCAACTCTCTATCTCAAAATCATAAAAAAGTTGAATTCTGATCTCACTTTTAGGGGGATTGATCATAAAAGTCATGCCATCAAAATACGAAGCTTGTCATATTCAACAACTTTGCCAAAGACGTCATTGCTCTAGCTCCACTATTTAGGGAGCAATCAGTTGACAGCGTTAAAATCGACTTTTTGACCACTGTGCGCTGGTACCATTTTGTCGGAGAATCCACGGTTGGATGTCATATGAGAACTGGCTCCGGAATCGACAATCCAATCCTCTGAACCATGTCCTCCACCAATTGTTAGAGCATACATCTCACTTTGATTGCTTCTAGCCGTTTTTTAAGCATTTTTCTTCTTTTCAACTTTCGGTGTTTGCTTCCATCTGCATTCCCGTTGCTTATGGCCAGGTCGTTTACGAATATAGCCTTTCAATGCCGATCCATTTGAAGAATCGCGAGTGTGCTTGTGGATTTCATCCAAGAGTTTTTCACGTATCAAGTTCAGGGACAGAGCGTCATCCGAACGTGTTTCCAAAGCGGTCGTTAATGCATTGAATGACTTCGGTAGTCCACGTAGTACAAATGCTACAATTGTGTCTTCACCGATAGTATTTCCAGCGCTGCAGAGCTTCGTGTACAAGTTCTCCATCTTGTTCAGGTAACTAAGCATGTCTTCGCCTTCATGGTAACGAGTTTCACACATTCGCTGCAGTAAGGACTCCCTCGTGGACAACGTTGCCTTTTAATGATGTTTCGTTAGCGCTGGCCATGCCTCCTTGGCCGTCCGGATGGCTCGGATCACTCCGTACTGGTTCTCCTCCGACAGAAGAAATATGGTGGCACAAGCCTTTTCGTCACCTTCTAGCCATGCTGTAGGAACACCTTCAGCTTGACCTGCTGCTGGAACCGGTGGATCATTCTTGACATAGGTTCAAAGTCCCTCCCGGATTAGTTGCGTGTGGACGCTTCATAGATCTATATCTATGGCAGAATATGCTCTATAATGTCCAAAGAAATCTTGAAATCTTCAATTCAGTGCTCAGGCCCATAACCTGTTGCAGAGTTTCAATAAAATACGAGTGGAAGGTTTGGTTGTGGATAATGGAATGATTGATCAGGAAAAAATGTTACATGATAGATGTTAGGGATAGCTGTTGAACACTCGGTGTGATGGATCTATCGTTCTGCTAAGGGGCAGATACTTATGAATAATAAACTACGTAGACTTTTCTGGGGGGAAGGGGGATCTTACCAAAGTCTACGCTCCATACAAAATTTCAAAAAATTGTATGGAGAAAACTCTACGAGTGTAGAGGGGGGGGGGGGTTTGAGATTTTCAAAAATGAATCTACGTGGTTAATGGACAGGCCCTAACAATGAGAGGTATGAATTTTATTTTTCGTTCTTGTAGAGCCTTTTAACCCCTGCGTTCAATACTTAGGAATATTGTGGTATGATTCAGATTTAATTTAGTGCTAATCAAGTATCTAAAATGTGGTAGACATTGGTAGATGTAGCCCACAATCCCAGGTAGGCTCGACTCGTGTTATAAAGCCTAGTACCCTACTGGGATTGCTTTGCCAAACTTCGATAGGCTCTAGTAACCCTTTTCCAAATATTGACCTTCTTTGATTGAATAGTGCTACACAACTGCAAAATATGTGTTCGGCTGTTTCATTTTCAAATTGACAAAAACGACATTCTGATGATTAGATTTTTCCAATTTTGTTTGAGTAATACTTACTAGGGCAATTACCAGTCATCAGACCAGTTATTACCCTTAGATCCTTTTTCCCCAAGCTTAATAGAGCCCAAGCCTTTGCTGCACTGGGTTTTATGAACCTTTTTGCTTGCCGACATGTATCCGTGGCATTCCAGTTGGATTCTACCATGGACATTTCCCAGGTTTTAAGTTTCATTCTCAACGTACACTCAGGGACACCACAAAAAGGTTCAGGACCGACGAATCTCGAAGCAGAGCCTTGTCTTGCTAGTCTATCGGCGTTTTCATTTCCTTCAATACCACAATGACCGGGCACCCAAGATAATATAACCTCGTTCCTACTAGCCAGTTGTTTCAGCGAAAGAATGCATTCCCACACTAGCTGCGATTGACACGTGAATGACTTGAGCGCATTTAACGCTGCTTGACTGTCCGAAAATATACAGATCTTAGCAAACCTATAGTTCCTTTTGATGCATAAATAAGCACATTATATTATGGCTTGAATCTCTGCTTGAAATACAGTAGGACTTCGACCCATAGGTATGGCCTTGGTGATACAAGGGCCAAAAACCCCGGCTGCGCTATTCTCCCCCATCTTGAACCCATCCGTATAAAAAAACAATAGATCCTGGACGTGCGCTAGGCCCACCAGACTCTCATACATAGCGGCTTGGTTTAACCACTTTGAAAGGAACAACGTAGTTGGTCTTCGTTGGCATCCAATCTTCAATTGTTTTCATATCTGAGTTCAAATTGAGGTCCTTCAGGATTTTCGGCTGTCCTATCAGATCTCCATCTAGTATTCTATTGTAACGAATAAACAGCAGAGCACTTTTTGCTGCTTGTAATTTCACAAATTGATGTAAAGGCAACTGATGGTGTACATTTCATTGCCCCTGTCATTGATATACAGGCGATTCTTTGTAACTTACCTAGCTTCTTTTGAGCGGTTGCCTCATTTGTTTTGGACCACCATACCAAAGAAGCATAAGTAATTTTTGGTCGGACTATTGCTGTATAAATCCAGTTTACCATGTTTGGTCGCAGACCCCATTTTTTCCCCCAAAATTTTCTTGCAGACCCAAAGGGCATTTGTACCCTTGGTAATAGCCTTGTCTAGATGGGAGTTCCAGCTAAGCTTTTTATCCAAAGTAATACCAAGGTATTTAACTTCTTCCGAATTAACAATAACAGTTTTAGAGGGTTTATATTTAGGCCCTCATTCATACACCATTTAAGAGTAATATTGAGTGAAGTTTGTAACCGGATTGAAATCGTGTCATCAAACATTCCAAGAACCACAATGGCAACATCATCTGCGTATCCTATCACTTCAAAACCTAGTTCGGCTAGTTTTTTGATGAGTTCGTCTACTACTAAAGACCATAGTAATGGTGACAATACACCACCTTGAAGACAACCCTTCATTGATCTTATAGACAGTTGTGTACCTCCGAGATCAGTAGAAATTTCCCGATCTTTCAACATAGCCATTATCCATTCGATAACGGGTTCATCCAAGCCCCTTGCTACCATTGCTGTGCGTATGGAGTTATAGGATGCATTATCAAAAGCTCCCTGAATATCAAGAAAAGCTACCACGGCTATTTCTATGGCCTGAAGGGATTTCTCGATTTTACTTACCAGCGACTGTAATGCCGTGATCGTAGATTTACCGGCTTCATAAGCAAATTGAAATTTTCTAAGAGGTAACCTTACTAAACTTGTAGATTTTATAAAGTCATCAACAATTTTTTCCATAGTCTTTAACAGAACAGAAGAAAAACTTATGGGTCTATAGGTTTTTGCAGTCGTTTTATCACTTTTTCCAGCTTTTGGAATAAAGACAACTCGAACCTGTCTCCATGATTTAGGTATATGTATGAATGAATACTATCCACTACACCAGGGTTGCCTCCCTGAATACCGGCATTTTTAAATAGTAAATCTTTCATAGGTCCTCCCTAAGCTCAGTCCGTAAATGAGCAGCTACAAAGCAACACCATGCTGGAGGTGGCTGGGTTCGATTCCCGGCCTGGCCATGAAACTTTTCATAGAAGAAAATTTAACCACTTCGATAAGGTATGATTTCCTTGCCACACAATCAATTTATAAATCCGGAAGAAAATACTAAGTTGAGAGCAAGCAAAAAGCTAATTGTGAAAGCAATAAGCTTGAAATGCTTGGGAAGAAGTAAATCGTTCATCTGATGTCTGCACAGCTTTTCCTCCCGATATTTATTATTCTTTTCCAGGAAGCAGTGCCACGAATCCCGGAAAAAGCAGATAACCGCTAAATCGAACAGCAGAAGCTTGCCATACCCTTTCTCGATTGCCATTTCGGTCTATCTACCGTGTAATTACGAGCGAGAAAAGCAGCAAAAAAATACCTCGGCAGCCAAAGTCAAGTGAATTTATCTTCATCTCCGACCACTTTTACACTCCACGGTGAGGATAATGAATGGGAAAATGATAAAACAAACTTTCTTGTTAGGTGAAGCGCCTCACGGCCGGATAACTTCCAACCGGCGAATCACTACTAGAGTCACGCTCAAATTGCTCGTAATTTAAATCGCTCGAAGCTGGAAATCGCCGTTGAATTCGTGCCAAATTAGGAATTTTTCATCCAACCAACCCATACAACCCGGCATTGGTGAATGTGGGCGAAAGAACCCTTAAAGCAACAGCAGCAAAAAATCCAATTTAGTGTTATCGTTATTTATGACACTTTGTCGTTGCAGCAGCCGGTGTGCTGAAGCGGAGCAGAGACAAAAAAAAAGCGGAAAATCTGCAGCTGTAAGCGGGAAAGTTTTGTTCCGGTTTTGGACCACGGTAGGTGATCATCAAAGAACAAAAGTGTGTGGTGGCTAACCTAATGCAATGGCGAAAGTTGGATGGGAATAGTTTTTCCAGTACTGTTCAACTGTAGGTACTTCATGGGAGTTATAAACCCAGAACATGTGTGTCAAGTGGCGCTTAAAGATAAAATAACGAGCTCTGTGAGAGCACGGGTAATAGTTTTTCTCAATTGCGAATGAAAGTATCATCATCGTTATGGGAGTTACGAGTGGTGCGGGGAGATGTTATACAGGATTGTTTTTACAGTTTTTTTTAGATTTCATTACCACACATTGAGTGGTAAACTTTCACTTTTTTGGATAACTTCTGTTCTATGTTGGAATCAATTTATGAAAATGATTTTTGATACGTGCCAAAATGCGCAGAGCATCAACCAAATGGATTTATCCATTTTGAACGATAATGTGATTATGTTTCCATTTCATCTGACGCCAAACACGTTCTATCCGGTAAATAGATTACACATAAAATGCTACCGGACAGCACATTTTACGTATCAAGCGAAACAGACAGACGTAATTCAATTAATATTCTTCATCGCTGTCGCAGGTATTTTTTTATGGATGATGGTTGACATTTCATTTTGTTGAGTTGTGAACGGATTGTAGCTTCATTGTAACATAACAGCATTCTGCTGAGCGATTTAATTGTTGCTGGATTGAGCAATTTTTTTTAGTTAATATTTGGTCAATGCTGCCTCAATTCATATGGAATTCATCGAATTCATCGATCATCGAATTGGAATTCAAAATTCAGTGCAATAAGTATTTGGCACGAACTGCAACATGGCAACACATAAGACGATCTTTTTTTCTTTTTTACGAAGGGAGTTCCGTTGAACAGGTACTCCCACGCAGGCGGCGTGAAATGCCCTCGTGTATCCGATGCAGGTCCACAATACATTGTAGACGGTGGAATCAGTTGAGCAAACTTCTCAGCTCATATTTAATATAGTAACACGAAAGCACAAACAAAACAAAAACGTATGAAAAAAAAACAACGCGAATCGCACGTGGCTAGGAGCGAACAAAAAACACGTCTATACTGACTGACGATTGACGAAAAAAAAAAGGTTAAACCATCACCGGAAACCCACGTGACTTTGTGCACTGGTCGATGTGGGAAGAGCAAACCCCCGATCACCATGTCGTTGTTACCACGGAACTCTGCGAACAGCTCTCCGTTTTCGCTTATTTCTCCAGGACCATGGCGTCCCATGATGCGTTCATAGTTCGAGATGTCAGATCTAATCATTGCATTGAAGTCGTTAGCTGTAGAAGTTCTCTTTGTCTTGCAGATCGGCAGCATCAGTTGGCACGTAACATCCCAAGTAACATTGCCAAAACCATCCAGCTTTATTAAGTTTTATTAAAGTTTTATGAAAGCCACTAATAATCAATTCGGCTTTATTATGGCAGCAAGATATGCCAATAGGTTTCAAATTTTAGTCAGGTTTATAAGAACCTACACAGCTTCTTTACAACGATCTTAAAACCTTGACTTCTAAAATTCCTTTTACTCCTATCAAAGGTTTTATTTTGACTTTATTAACTCATAAAATGCTGTTTTGAAATGCCTTTTTAGGACTCATTCATATTATCTTATTATGGTCAGTTGAAAAAGCATTTTAAAACCATTTTGCCTCCAGTAAATGCATTAAACGGCTAACTGGCATTGAGGAAAGCTACCAAGCGACCAGATAGTCTTATGGTAGCCATTGCTAAGATAAATTGGCTTTTCGGCAAAACTGGCAATCGCCATATTGAAATATATGAAATAATTGAAATGTGGAAAAATAAATACACCAAATTTAAAATGTAATACAATTGAACTGTAGATCTAAGACAAACTTCGGTATTAGTTCAGATAACCTTATTGAATTCCATTAATTTTCAGGAGTTTCATGATTAATTTACGGAATATAATTCTTTCAATTTTGTTTTTGTTGTTGTTAACTCGCATAATTTCCAAGGCGCATTAATTTTTAGCTCTTATCGTGCCAATATTCACCATAAAATTAAATGCGCATATGATTTGCAGCATGATACGCTATAAAAAAACTCAATTTGTTTTATATATTTTGCTATCAATCATAATTTCCCGCAACAGAAGAACTTTTTTCTGAGCCATTATTTGCTGTTGAATGAATCAGAAGAGCAACAAAGTAAAACAACAAAAACCAACCACGACGTGAAGTTTGACAGCAGTGGCCATTCAGCCCTATGCTGGTTTTGATGGCGGCCAATAGGTTTTATGATGGTTCTCAAGTGGTCATAACATCTTTCACTAGAACATTTTCAAAATCTTTATGGTCTTAAAAAGGTTTTATTAATTTGTTTTCACAACCGTCTATAGAGTGGGCCACTTTGTACACATTTCGGCTTTAAAGATGCATAGAGGAGGTGTTGGTAGATAAAACAGTTTTGAATGTAGTGTCATCAACAAAGCCGGGAGGAGTGCTATACGGCTGGAATAGAACTGAAATTGTTACTTGGGATTGGAGTATTGTAAGGTTTCAAACCTGTGGTCTGAATCTGGCAACGATTATCCTTCATAAGCGCAGAGTGTGCCTAGGCGCTCAGTAGGAAACCAACTTCACGGTGCCGGGGACCGTGCACCTCGCAGGACAGAGTATATCAGAATTTGCCCCAATGACATTCTGTGTTCTCCAAAGTTTGGTCAAAGGACTTCACTCAGTCCTAGAGTCTCAAGTTTCATGCGGTGAGCCTTATTGAAAAGTTGTGCCAATTTTCCTGGCCGGCCGGGTTTATACCTTCTATGTTCCAATTCTTGTCCGTTGTTTCGCGCTAAAGGTCGTTGCTGTTAAATCAGCCCGTAATCTTTCTCTGTCGGTTAGTAGGTTGTCGGTAGTAAGTTGTTAGCCCAAGGCTCCCTGTCCCCATGATGGGGCTGCCATTTTTTCTGTGTAGCTTCCGGGGAAGAGCATTTCTTATTCAGCCGCTGGATGGACAGACGCTGTTTGAGTTGCACCTCCATGGTGGACAGACGCTCGATTCACAGCCCCTCACTTAGCTTATGTCAGAAGGACAATAGTACCCAGGCTGCGCTACCAGCTAAGCAATGCAATTCTTAGCTGGCAGTCGTTTGTCATCGGTAGACCCGTGCAAGCGTGAGGAAGGAACTTGCGAGGACCGTGAGCTTTGTTGGTCGCTCCTTAAAGGTTGCCGACTCACCATTTGCAGCCCTCAGTAATTTGAAGGGGTCCAGATTAATATGGATACAGACCTCACTCTTGCACAAAAAACATTCTTCGTCCAAAATAATTAATTCAAAAATTAACATTGTTTATGATCCTACATTTTCTATTTTACAGACTTAAAGAAGCATTTATGGGACCAGTAGGAAAAACGAGTTATCAAAGAAAATAGTGGCGTTTTATTATTATATGTACATTATGTAGTATTTCTTTACAACATCGTATTATTTCCATCAAATCATGACCTTCACATTTTCATACGACAAACCTGATTTAGGCGGTATCTGGCTTAAACACGAAACATACCTTCAATTTATGACATCTAGCATTCCATATATGTCCAGTATATAACGCAGAAAGTTACAACTGTGGTAAGCTTTTGAAAATTACGGAATCTGTGGCTTTTGCACTTATTGCTGAATGTATTTTTCATTTCCGGTTTGCAAATGGACTTTTTACCAATTCTGAGCTGATCTGATTCATGCAGCGATGTGTGCCATTTGGCTAGTGTATGATTTAACATTTCGATCTTTGTCATTACTTCATCATAACTTACAATATCATTATATTTGGTAATATTATTTTATTAATTTTACTTCATAGATGATTTAAACATTACTTATTGTTTTTTGCCCATTTATCTTTAACTCCTTTCCAGGTAAATCTTCCCATTCCTAACTCGGTAGCAATAACTATAAGGTCAGCAAAAATAAAAGCGGATTGCTGTTATAAAATCAGCATCAAGTAGCAAATAGTGACCATGGCAACGGTAAATTAAAATGTATAAATGTTAGTTTTGTAAAATTTCAATAGATTTAATAAACTTGTTCAGGATACCTCAAATCAAGATTTTGGTGAAATGCTGCCCTCGCTGAAAACGAACGAAAACGTGATTAAGCGCGAAACACAGAACTCTACACTTTAACATTTTACAACATTTCTTGCATCAACCGAATGAAGATAATATATTATAGATACGAATGATTGTAGTATTTTTCATTAACGTGAATATATACTCCATTGTATAAATATTTCATGGGAATGGGTGGGACCATCAGGGCACCCGATTGATGCACTCTGGATGGGGACAGTGGGAATGCCAACTCCCCATTGCTAACAGTTTGTGAATAGAGGGCGGGCTCTTCTCCCCGCTCATTGGGACATCCTCATGTTAGATAGCTTGCTCTTTTGACCTATTATTCTGTCTTATTGTTGGAAGGAGATGCCTTATATCCCTGTGGATACTTATCAGTGATGTTGCATATCGATCCACCCAACCCCTTTTTGACCCTTCATACAACGGCATGATTAGGATAATCAGTGGTTATTAAAGCTTGATCAAGTCTAACATAGGAGAGAGCCCATTGCTGCCGGACTTAGTTTCCGTGCTACAATGGGTGGTAGTACATATCATACATCATCATCATATTTATGAAAAATCATGAAGATAGAGCTGCCGCACGGCATGTTTTGGGATAAATGCCTAACTGGTCCCTACTACAGGTGCCCCGGGAACGTTTCGGTGGTTCCGAGAGTGGCCAATATGGTCAAGGATCCACTTTAAGTTTATAATAAGGTTATAGATGAAAAACCAAGAAGAAAGAGGTGTCACATGGCATGTTTTGAGTAAAATAAAGAGTTCACTGCATCCAGGACCCTTTATCAGAACCTGTTCCACGGAAATGGCCATATCTCGGTCAATTTAAGGCCGATTCTTGTAATCAACATTTCATTCTGTTGCTTTAGAAATTTTTCTGTGAACCCTTGCAATGGGAACAGCGTAAGCATAGGGGCTCTCGAACTTTCTTCTACGGGTCGTGTCTTTTGTTCTCCCGGATCATTTCATATTTTCTTATATTTGGGGAGAAGGCGGACACAATACACATACAAGATGGCGAAAAACAAGATTTTTCTTTTAAATATTAAATAAGACAAATACCGTTGAGGTTAAGAGGGCCACACATTTAATAAACTAAAAAACCTAGTAAAGGCAAATAATCTTCTTTGTTGGACAGGTTTTATTCAGTTAATCTTGCTTGAGCTCACCGTTGCGGCCGTTGACTCCGTTGACATGCATAATCATCGGGCGGGAACACAGCTTACAAACGGGAACACAGCTTACAGGAACATTTTTCTTCACAGTTTCACGGGGAGGGGAATGGGGTACAGAGCTTAACATGTTCTCACAAATTGCATCGAGAACATCGGATTGTGTCGGTAGGGCCAAGTGTAATGGAGGCCTAGTTCCGTGTCCGGAGAGTGGTACCAAACTTGCGCGCGTTTTCTCTGAGTGGCCAATCGAGCGAGCATGCACCACAAAATGGGCAGACAACCACTGATTTTAAGGAATGCCACTGTTCATTACGTTCTATTATCTGGCAGGCCACTGCACTCAAGTCTTACACAATTGTTCACCACTGGCTCGCTCGATTTTAGGGCGTACGATAATAGTCACCGAAAAACTAGCGCGGTTAGACCTAACATAATTGCCTACGGTGCACTTTCTAACCGTAAGTGGTGGTTTTCGATGACCCGCACTGTATAGTAACTTCTTCGGTTTTTTTTTGTTCGGGTATTTTAACTGTGGATTTTTGAACTGGGAACCATCGCGGTCAGTATGGTGACGGACTAACTCGCGGACCAACACTCTCTCATCACTCTTACGGACTTTTCACAATATCAGCTCCGACTCTATTCTACCACCCCCTTTTTTATGGGTGGATGACTCATCTCCCCCTTTATCATCCTCATCATCAATACATTCATAGACCTGATGACGACGTCTCACGACAACAAAGATGATGATGACAACTCGAAGGCACGGTGATGGACGAACGATGACAGATGACGGGCGAAAACTTACTCGCTAACACAAAACGCATTGATGTCCTATTCTAAATTACCGTTTACTCCGACAATTTGGCTGCATGCATAGCCTTAAAAAATTCAAATTACCTACTCACTTGTCTCCGCAAAATTTCCGAAAGTATAACTAAATATGAATAAATTATGAATGTAAATAAAAAAATCTTTCAATAAATAAATAAATAAATAAATATACAAATAAATAAGTAAATAAATAAGTAAATAAACAAATAAATAAACTATTTCGGAGTAAACACAAATGAGATTAATATTTACAGAAGGACATCAACTACGAGGCTACTAAATGTAAAAATAATCATCACTCAAACACTAGTGTAAGTGGAGACAGATAGTTAGTTTTACATTCAGACATTTACGATATTATTATTATTGTTACAGCACAAAACATAAATTACAATGTTTTCTTGAATTCTTAACCTTCAACTGGCTTTCTCACCATATATTTTATTGTGACCTAAATATGAACGGTCACAATTCGCTTGGTAAATTTTTTTTTTTTTGTTCGTTTACTGAAAAAAAATGTTTGACAACGGCATCTTGTACAAAATCTCATCACAAATTCAACATGTACGATGGCCTCTTCGGAAGAACTCCGGTTACCGAAGGCCATGGCCAATTATGTTACCAAGATATAGAACTGCTTTAATCTTCCAGTCGAATGCTTTTTGGCGAAATTAAATCTGATAATATGTCATGAAGTTAAAGCACTTCAAAGTTGATCAAAAATTTGCGGCAGCAGGGTAATTTCAGCCTTCTTTTTTAGGAAATGATCCTTAAACTTTGGAAAAATGCTCCTTAGATGCGTTTGCCCGGTATAATGGAATCGGAGGTATTTACCTTCTGGTTAGCGCTTGCCGGTTGTTTTGATGGGTCTTAAGTTTCTTCAAGATTGTGAGGGGGGGCCCTCCCCGCTCTCCGGGGGGGTTTTTTGGGGTTTTAATTTTTTTTTTTCAATTTTTATTTTTTTTTTTAAGAGTTTTATTTTTTTTTTTTTGCCTCTTTTATTCTAAAAATAAAAAACCCCGTCCCCAAAAAGAAGGGTGCATTTACCCTTTGTTGCGGGTTCCGGTAGCTGGTAGAGCAAAACTACCAAAAAAGAACTAAACGCAAAACCTAGGGCAATGTGCAACAACAAATCAAAAACGTGACCAATGATATCAACAACTTATATTCAACATAATTGTGTCCTCACCTCCTCGCTTTCCTCTTCTCTTCCTTCTGTGCTTCCTTAATTTTCTTCTTCTCTACTTCTTTCACTTTTCTCTAAGCTCTTTCTCTTTACTTTGCATGCTTCTTAACCTGTCGCTCACTCTAGACTTAATGGTACTCACGACGCTGCCTTTGGTGCACCCCATGCACCAGCTTCACGCCAACCAGACCTTCCCTCTCCATAGCGCGGTTCCGTCCTGCATAACTCCGAGCTGCTGTGATGTGCATCGAAACAGTGCTCGCTTCCACGGCGTGGTGAAATTGAATGCTGAACGTCCTTTCCTCTTGATCACGGTGCGACAACACCGAAACTGTGAAGTTTGAAGCGGCCCTCGTGTCACCGTCGGCGGATCCAATCTACCTGCGAACTGAAATTGGCAAAACAAAAAGAGGCCCTGTGGCAATCCACCGGAATCAGAACTCGGTTCTCTTCCTCCTCTCTTAGTCGAACTCACTTCCAATGGAAAGCCTCTTCTGTTGATAAGATTTCGTCACTCTGGGCGGTTCGATTGCCTCAGCCTTCGTGAATAGCTCGGATGAGGTTGCGGCCAACAAGGTGCTGTTCACGGAAAGTTCACATTTAGGTTAGAGTCCTTGGCATTATGGAATCTGAACTGACTCACCTTCCCAGCGGGGCTCGGTAGCACTCCAGCACACGGAATAATCACCACTGATCTTCGTTGTGATCAGGGATTTCGCCGTTCGGTACAATTCCGATTTCGATAGACCCGTTCTGGTACTTATACGCGTTCTCGTCTAGGGTGAGTATGGTAAGAAATGGAGGTTAGCTGCCGAATCTTTGTATCGCGCTTTGTTACCTTTCTCCGCGGCACTGTGAAGGGGACAGTTCACTCACTCGCCACCACCCTGATGATGGGACGATGAAAGCCGCAGGAGACACGCGCCACTTATACCGGTTGAGACCTTGCAATCATACGCGGACCAGCGTCCCTTGTTCCAAAATGGCGTTTTCACTACCCTTTTTCACCATCGCACCAGTTATTAGCTTTTTCTCTTCGCGTTTCAACAACGTGCGTGCTTACCGAACGAGTTACGGGTTTGGACTGTTCTCCTCGAAGACAGTCAAGCGTTCGCTTGCCTCTCCGTCGACAGCTTGCAACTGTGTTGGTGCGACCCGAGCGGGCAAACTTTAGACACACAAGACTGACAGCATTTTTCTCGTTTCTCTTGCTTCGTTTGTAGTTTAGTGTGAGAGCGTGCCTATTTTCGAGCCGCTGCTCGGCAGCTGGTGTGGTTGTTCTTTACCTAAATTCGCCTGTGCGGCCGTGCAATGCTTATATGCTTCGATTCCTAGCTCTTCAACTCTCGACAAACTGTTGAGGGTCGTTCTTACATTGCTGTACGAGGAAGGAGTGTGCGTGATGATGACTGACCAGATTACGGACGGTATGAAGAACAACTCTGCAGGGGTGTTCAATGTGCAGCTCGTGGACCATTTAATTTCTAACAACTTTCGGGTATTTACAATGTTTGTTTGTCGCTCAACTTTCCTTATTCAGTAATTTTCTACCTCAAAACAAACTAAACGTAACACCTTTGCCAAAAATTTGCCTGTCCCAATCATTTTGTCTATCCCCTGTACAAGATTCTGGAACTTCTGGAGAAGGAAGAGTCCGTCGAGCGGAAGCCTGGTTCCGGTCGTCCGACCGTTTTAAGCGACCGGAGCATTCAACAGAAGCTCAAACGGAAGACGGAAGGCAAGGTCGCCACTTCTCTCCGTGCGTTGGGCCGGGAGGTCGGTGCGACCGGCCATACGATCAAGAAGTATTTGGCCAAATTGGATATCCACATGCGGAAGCGTCATTTCAAGACAGCCGTGTCGGAGAACCAAGCGGAAACCCAGCAACGGCTGAAGATTCTTGTCAAAGTGATCTTCCCGGTGAAGCGGTACGTGGTGGTCATTATGAACGACAAGACGTACCTCACGTTGGACGGCACGTTGGCAAGGCAAAGGCTACACAGAAGAAAAATAATAAATTTTAAAAGGTGCGTAAAATTTCCCCTCGTTGAATTCCAAGCCAAAGGATGCGTAAACAACGAAATTGTTTGCAATCTTTCATGCGCCATACAACAATATTTGCAATCTTCCATACAACATGAAATATCCCATTAGTTTCTGCCAAATCTAGCATTCCATGTGCATTAGATCACGCAGAAAATTCAATGTTTCTTTTTATCTGTGTACTTCACCTCTCCGGCAAAAGAAATTGGCAGCGATGTGAAGTACTAGCGCACACGAAATTCCCAAAGAAGGTGTTGCTGTGGCTCATAATGTCAAACGAGTGAAAAGGTGCCTCCCAGAATTTGCCGCCTTCATTAAAAAGTACCACAAGGATGACAACATGGTGTTTTGGCCGGATCTAGCGTCGACCCACTACTCGAAGCGAGCGCTGGAGGAAATGGAGCGGTTAGGTATTCCGGTGGCGCCCAATCATGCCAACCCTCCTAACGTGCCCAAGCTCGACCCAATCGAGAAGTTTTGGGCCAATTTGAATAAGAGAGTATATTCAAATAATTTCGTGGCCAAAACGACGGATGATTTGATCTAAAAGGTGGCGAAGGAACTGAAGAATATGCCTACAAGCTTCTTTTTTCACCTATGGACAATGTTGCGGCTAACAGCCGCAAGGCGCGGCAGGGTGTTAAAGAATTTTTGTGAAGTTTTTAATTTCTCAATCAAATGCAATTTGGTTTGCTAAAATATATTTTTCCGTTCTTTTTTACCATCCATCCGATAAATTTCTCGATTGATTAATCAGTTTCTGCAGGAAATACAACAAGAATTCCAATACAATAAAAAATAGACTTGGACAAAGTGGAAGTGAATAGATCAAGTGGTTCCGATGGCTGGACAATTTTTCCGGTAAATACTCAAGCAACACAGCTTGTAATAAACAAGTTGAAAGTATTGTTAAATGACAAGTACAGGTAATCAATATAATACTTTATTATGACGTAAAAAGCGCAAAAAGTGAAGCCTTATAAAACACAAAAATCATTATCATACAAAAATATAACAAACGCCAAGTATGGGATTTGAACACTAGCCCTTGGCGTGATAGGTTTGTAGCTTCTATACTAAGCCAACTCTGATTGTTGATAAGTAAACTCTGAGTATCTATGATATGCTTCCCATTGGCAGTAAAACCACAATCTTGTAAAACTAATTCATCTTTATGAGAAAAAAAACACGTTTTGCAAAACATGGTTGGTGTTATGTAATTCCAACAGTATTTAGGTATAATATTAGGTGCGCAACTAAGTTCCCGCTGTTTAGCAATAGATGGCGCCAGTAGTAAGTGCTGGTCGAATGTTGTACATCTCAAGCGTCATAAACCAAGCTCAGACATATGGTAAACAAACCGCTTTGCCAAATCAGTGATTTTGGTTTAGTGTTATATATTTTGGTTGTTTGAAGATGTCTGATTTCGTGCCAAATAATCGTCATTTTCCCGCAAATGTGTTGATTTTCTTCTTTCATTCGAAGAAACCGGCGGCTGAAGCACATCGAGAGCTCCAAAAAGTTTACGGTGATGCTGCTCTGAGTGAAACAACGTGTCGTGATTGGTTTCGTCGCTTCAAAAACGGTGATTTCAGTGTTGATGATCGACCGCGTGAAAGAAGGCCAAAAAACTTCGAAGACTCTGAATTGGAGGCATTGCTCGATGAGGATCCGTGTCAAACGCAAGAAGAGCTTGGTTCAGGATTAGGAGTTTCCCGCCAAGCCGTTTCTAAGCGATTGCATGCGTTGGGAATGATTCAAAAGCAAGGAACTTGGGTTCCTTACGATTTGAAGCCAAGAGATGTTGAGCGTCGTTTTTTCGTCTGTGAACAACTGCTCCAGCGGCAAAAAAGGAAGAGTTTTCTACATCGCATTGTGACGGGTGACGAAAAATGGATTCATTTCAGTAACCCAAAACGGAAACATTCATGGGGACTGCCCGGGCATGCTTCAACATCGTCGCCTAGGCCGAATATTCACGCTGCGAAGGTTATGCTGTGTATTTGGTGGGACCAAGTTGGTGTTATTTACTATGAGCTGTTGAAACCAAACGAAACCATTACCGGGGAACGGTATCGAACTCAATTGATGCGATTGAGCCGAGCACTGCACGAAAAACGGCCACAATACGAGCACAGACACGAAAAAGTGATTCTTCAGCATGACAACGCTCGACCTCACGTTGCGAAACCCGTGAAAACCTACTTGGAAACGCTCAAATGGGAAGTCCTACCCCACCCGCCATATTCTCCTGATATTGCACCGTCCGATTATTACTTGTTCCGTTCGATGGCACATGGTCTCACTGGTCAGCAATTCCACTCATATGATGACATCTCAAAATGGCTTGATTCTTGGATAGCATCAAAAGACGAACAGTTCTATCGAAATGGTATTCACGTTCTACCAGAAAGATGGGAAAAAATCGTAGCTAGTGATGGGCAATACTTTGAATAATTCGTTTGTAACCTTTGTTTTCAAAATAAAGTTCCTTTTTCACCAAAAAAACAGCGAGAACTTAGTTGTGCACCTAATAGAACTACCCATAAAATCTTGTCCTGTTCATGTTTTATAAATGTATGGAACAATGTTTTTGAGAACAGTGATAAAGTATAAATCCATGCATGGGTGATGAGCCCAGCCGTGGCGATAATTGTTTAGCAATGGTAGTCATGTTAAGCCATCAGGATGAAGCCATATGTTCCACCTCCTCAATTGTTTTGTTTTGCACAATGTATCCCGGTAATGTTTAAGAACAGTATTAACAGAAGTTGAAAACATAAATGTTTGATACTCTGCGATGATTTCCCGTCTCTCGCGTTCCATTTCCAAAAACTTTTGAACGTGTTTATGATTCAATTCAATTTCTCAAAAAACACTTGTACAAGCATATTAGTAGAACAACAATAACTACGATAGAAGTAATTGGAAAACCAGGGCAATAAAAAATTAATAGTTCGATTGAACAGTTTGAAAAAATAATAACACTGAACCATTTTTTTCAAACTATCACTTGTGAACGCCAGCAAATTCTTTAAAATTCCAGTAGTTAATGCTACTGTTTAGGATTGTTGATTATATATCACAATCATTCCGAATCTGAGCTTCCCGCCACAAAAACGAAAGGCGCTGCAGTAATTAAAAAGAAACGACTAGATTCGACTAAGAACAGACTTTATCTACCAAGCTCACAATTGCACTTCCCCCATTTCATTATACGGTAAAATTGCCTCCAGCTATGTGCTAAAAGGATCGTGAGTAGAACTTTTAGTAGCTGTTTTGCATTTTTGTTTGCACTTCTCGTTCTTTGCTGGAGACCTTTTAAATAAAATATGACTGAAACATTGCAGTCGGTTAGAAGAGAAGCGCCGTTTTTTGCCTCAATGAACGAAATAATTCATCGGTTATTCAAAAACTTATCTGCAAAACAGATGAAGCTTAAACGAATGGTACCTCAATGAAAAGTAAGAGAATCTATTTCCTAGTTGACTTTAATTCTATTAAACTTTCTTATCAAAATATATCTGCGCTGGATTTGCTCTTTCGATCTCGAAGCCATAAATCACATACACATGAGATTCAGTATTCAATACCACCATCAATAACGTTGTTTCCGGACAAAAAAAAGCCACTTGGTAAAGGCGGAAGGCTCTGACGAGGGTGCTACATGGAATGTTTGAGCATAAAAGTAACTTCATATATGTATAGGAAGATTTGTGGAGCAAGGAAACGGATGATACTTTTCGTTTCTTTTCAAAACAGAATCAACTTAGACACTTTGATTTTACGCTTTTTCTATAACTTTGTGGTTCGTCACTCGAACGAAAGAAAAAGTTGGATCGGGTTTGATAATCATGTCGTTTCGTTTTAGTGCAAACTTGACGAGGGACAGAATTGTGGAAGTGCCGCGAAGCCGACTTAAAACTTTTTATTTTACTATTGCAGTATAAAATGGTCAAACTAAATCCTGGGATTACGAAAAGAGAGAACAACTTTGTTATTCATTTATTCTTAAACTGGGACTTCCCAATGTTAACTGTTGCGAATATCTATATTTGAATGAAATAATAAAACTGTCACGTTCCTGACAAGCTTGAAAAAGTCAGGATGAAGCGAAGAGATAAATTTACATTCCTACTTTTTCCATCGGGCGGAATATTTCATCATAAATCAACGCGACGGAATGTTGATGATGAATAAAATTTACCCACACTCTCAGCTTCTTGCTGGTTGCTGAACGAAAGGATCATGTCTTTATTCAACCTTTTCGGAATATTTTTTTGTCTTGCACAAAAATGCCAGTTTTTTTTTTGGAATTTTCCAATTTTTTATCTGACTTCCTGATCCTTAATCACATCAGATATCCCTAGATAGGTTAAACAAAATCTCATACATCCTACCCAACATTTACCCTTGTTATTCTATCGGACAACTTCGACAGTATCCAACATTGGGCAACAGATACTCAATCCCCAGGGTAGAGTCAATAATCAGGTAATCTTTTATCATTAGTAAATCGACCCATGTCCCGAAAGGTAGTCTGTCAGTGTGAGATGATAAATGAGAATTGCAGCCTCAGCGTATGTTAACCGACAACGAACCGACAGGTATGGTGAGTTAATTCGAAACGCAGCACATGGGCACGCGAGTTGGATGAACAAGTAAACTTTGTTATGGGCCCACCAAAAAATTTTAAAGTACGTTTGGCACATGGATCTTTGGCATATGGATGTTTGGCCGAATGGACGTTTGGCCGAATGGATGTTCGGCCGAAAATTGTTTATTAGCATAAATGTATTGCGGAGAAAAGGAAATAAGAATCTAAAAAAATATTTTCAAACGCATTAGATTTAAAAAAGCAAATAAGGAACCAAAAAACACTCTCGAACGCATTAGACAGCATCCCGATATTCTAGACTTATTACACTTAGAGTTTATCAATACGTGTGCGCATTTGCAGTAATAAGCATTCTAATTAAGTTTCAACTATATCAATTCACTAAAAAACTAAATTTTTATGTTCAAAAATGCAAAAAATGGTATTCGGCCATTTCCTTATACACATGAGAAGTATGAATATGTTTTGATAAAATCGGAGACTCCTGATTTTAGGTGGAAATATGTATTATGTTAAACAGCTAGCCAGAATGGGTCATTATTTTTTATAATCTTGAAGAAATATGCTGTTCCTCTGGAAGATACCTTCTTTTGATTCTTTGGACATGGGCCTTCTATGACGATACATATTCCTGTATTCGAAAGCAAACTTCTGAATCAAGCGCATTCCCGGTTTATTACTCTTTGTGAGATTGTTCCTTCTTTCAAACATGAGCAGTTCTTTGGAGTTTTACTGATCAACGAAATAATATTCTTGATATATTTCGGCCACTTGAAGGCTGGACTGCAAACATCTTGAACTGTGAAGAGAATATCTGCCGAATATTGATTTTCCCGATATATTTTTGAGTTTTGCTCTAGTGGATTATTCATTTCAAGAAAATTCCAAATTTTGAGCTCTAACACTACGTCAACAGTTCATAGTTGTCATGGAAACATTTTGCTGTTTGGAATGAAGTAGACTTTTGAATGATCGAAAATGTTCGTGCTAAGAGTGCCATGCTTTTGCAAACCATGATTCTGTCACTGTAATTTAATCATTTCATTATTCGGTTGTGTTCTTGCAATCTTAGATCTAATGCGTTTGAAAATACTTTTTTAGATTCTTATTTCCTTTTCTCTGCAATACATTTATGCTAATAGATTATTTTCGGCCAAACATCCATTCGGCCAAACATTCATTCGGCCAAACGTCCATTCGGTCAAACATCCGTATGCCAAACCCTTTTTTCCCTTCTTCTATAAAATTACTCTAATTTTTTTCCCTTTTTACACTTGGTTTGTCAGCCAGGAAGTCTGGATCGGGGGGAAATCGAAAACCGGAAGCCGCTGAGACGACAAAGAGAGTTGCCGGTAGTTTCAAGCGAAACCCTAACCTATCTCTCCGAGATGCCGCAAATAAGCTGGGTGTATCGTCTACAACCGTGCATCGAGCCAAAAGACGAGCCGGACTATCGACTTACAAGAAGGTAGTGACTCCAAATCGCGATGATAAACAAAATACGACGGCCAAAGCGCGATCCCGGAGGCTGTACACGACGATGCTGACGAAGTTTGACTGCGTGGTAATGGACGACGAAACCTACGTCAAAGCCGACTACAAGCAGCTTCCGGGACAGGAGTTTTATACGGCAAAAGGAAGGGGAAAGGTAGCAGATATTTTCAAGCACACGAAACTGTCAAAGTTCGCAAAGAAATGGCTTGAAAAGCAGCATTTTCATAGCTTCCGGGACTATCAACCAAGAAATTTACGTGAAAGAGTGTTTGAATAAACGTCTGCTGCCTTTCCTGAAGAAACACGGTTGTTCCGTACTGTTTTGGATGGATTTGGCATCTTGCCATTACGGTAAAAAGGCCATGGAGTGGTACGCCGCCAACAACGTGCAGGTGGTTCCCAAGGACAAGAACCCTCCCAACACGCCAGAGCTCCGCCCAATTGAGAAATACTGGGCTATTGTCAAGCGGAACCTAAAGAAGACCAAAAAAAACTGCTAAGGACGAGCAGCAGTTCAAGGCAAACTGGCTTTCTGCGGCGAAGAAGGTGGACAAGGTGGCTGTACAAAATCTGATGGCAGGGGTCAAGCGTAAGGCCCGGCAATTCGGATTTGGAAAAGCGGAAGCCTAACTGAATATTTTTCCTGAATTTTATACTAATTGAACTTGAAAAAGAAATTTAATTTGATTTTTAAAAAAACGATTTCACCGATTTACACGCGTTTTCCCTTGACCAAATTTTGACCGTATCACCCTTTACCTTTTTAGATATTTTCGCAACTGGTCCGGGGGTGAGATTCTGAAGGTTTCCTTTTTTGACTACCCTCAAGAAGTGGAACTTCCGAGGGCGAATATTGGCTTACATGGGAAGTTTCGAGACTTGAATGCCGGCGCAATTTCTGAACCGAGGTTGCTAGAGAATAGCATCCTGCTAGTTTAACGTTAAGTTGAACGTTCTCCGGGCCCTAAACGGCCGCTACTCTGAAGCTTCGCTCTGTACTTCGACTAAGATTGCACGGGCTGTGATCTTACCGTGCATACTCTACATATGGATCGGAGCTTTGGAGCAGGGGCGGCATGTTCCTAGAACCTCGTAGAACCTCAATTCAACGAGTTCAAGTTTACCTTTCGTTGGGGGTAGCCAATACTCCTTTGACGTCCGCTTTGCGACTAGCCTGCTTCACAATGTATTCGTGTGTGTTAAACTGTTCCATTATCTTTTGATTATTCCAAGATTTTGGTAAAACTGATAGTATCCTTATTTGGTCTTCTCTTGAACATTCTGGCGCAGCAAATTTTTTTTTCAGCAGAAATATTATCTCGTCAAAGTCAGCCTCTTTTCGATTCAACAAATCCAGGTCATCTTCCTTTTCAAATCCGAAAATGTTTTTTTTTTTTAACCGTCAGCAATATTCAAATATTTTCTCCGAGGATAGTGAACCTGCTTCAGTTTTGATTATGATACCGGTGAAACGTTGATTCCATCTATACCTTTGTAAAACAACTCGATATTATGCGCTCTGGAAAACTCCTGTAGCAAGCTTTCTTGAGAAGATGATGTGATGGATGTAGCCGATGTAGGATGTAGGCATTTTCTCCATAGCGTACCTTAATGTAAATGGTTGACGCTCCGGAACGGGGTTGTGTGGTTGCTCATCGATACCATACTCAGTTTCTGTGTGTTTCACTTTGTTTAAATGTAATCGACACGAATCACAGATTGCTAAAGACGTATCCAACGGAATTCGGCAGTTCATTAATATTAGCCCTTGACCATTAATCCATACTGGTGATATTAGCCCTTGAATAATGTTTTCGTTTAATTTACAAAGCTTTACCGAGCACCGTGTTTAAGGAAAGGGTTTGCAACACTTCACCTTATTGAATTCCATTTTGAAATTATTATTAAACACTCAAAACTAATTTGTTACTGATGCTGTAGGATTACCTGAACCGTATAATTTTTAGCTCTGCGGAGAGATGGCGATGTGGATCCCTTGCATCACCGTTGGGGCTCGATGGCAGTAATCCTTGGCAATTTAGCCACATTAAACAAACACAACATCGGACCTTCTTACATTTTATTTACTAGTTTGTAATTTTTGGGGAAAACACTAATTGCCAGCACTACATTTATTCTTAGTGTACTACTCTTAAATCTAACACTAAACATATCAAACAGATTGGTCTTAAAGGACCGTCTTCGACCTATGGTAAGGTTACTACTAACTAAAACTACCAACAACTACCTACCTGTATTTAAAACCCCAGCCCCAGCATCCCGAACACTCGTGGTGAATTTTACAAAATCATCGGGTGGACCGAACCTCTCTCTGCAGCATCTCCATTTCTCATCGATGACCCCGATCTATGGTTATCTGCAACGTGGTTGGTGCTACCTGTTGTGTCGGTCTGCTTGCTGTTTGTTGCTCGATCGCTGAACAATAGCCAAGTTCAAAGCATCTGTCTGGCTGGTCGATAGCTATACTCATATTGCCAGCAGCAGACGGGATAAAATTAGGACGGTTAGGGTGGTCCTCATAGACAGATGCTTTCCGAGAAGTGGAACGAATTTATATACCAAGTACAGGTAGTTTTAGATTTCTAGGTATACTATCGGCAATACCTAGCAGCGGGCTACCCAACGGACGATTTTTTCAAGCTACTTAGAGCCTTTGATGCTACCTAAAATTCAGGCAGGCGGTAAGTTGGTCCAACATTTGAACAAAACAGATTATAAACTGTAGAGGACCCATAGCGCTGACGTCGTTGGCAAAATATCTTTTCCTGGTTTTTATGTTGTGTATATGTGACAGTTATGGAACTTTAATAAAAACGATAATATAATTAGAATACGTATATTCCCGCAGATATTGAAATGAGCATGAGCATGAGCGTGATTGACCGCCCACGGATGCAATTCCGTTATTGCCAGATCAGCAGTATTTGCACAAAGAACCAACAGATGATGTTTGGGACAAACATACATCTTCAATGTGTAAAAACTGGTGACCCATTATAAAGCAATACCGGCGCCGGCCGTGCCCGAATGCTGGTCAAGTAGGGAATAGGAAGGAACGTGTTGACGTGATACTCGCTTTGAAGGAAGCCGAGAAATCCTCTGCACTTCCACGAGAAATCACTGGGATGTTGGATAGTTTGGGAAAGGTTAGCAGCAGGGTTCGTTTTGGTTAACGATACGCTGAAAGTACATACCTACACTATCCGCCAAAAGCAATAGACCGCTCCAATGTGACTGAAAATAGACAAGCATAACGAAAAACAAAACAAAACAAAATAGACAAAATAAAACAGGATATTAGATATTGTCTTCAAAATATGGTAGAGATAAATTATTTGTTGCTTTGCAAACCAGCTCTCCTCGATGTCCTAGATGGCCAAGTCCTGCTGGACCCGCAGCTGCTGCCGTCGGCACTCGTCCACATCAACTCGACCGTCGCCGACGTGTCGGAAACCTTCCGTTAGTAACATGATATCTATTTCTAATACACTCTTCTTGCACCGATTAATTTACAAACTAAGCCTGCACACCGAATCAAAATTCACTTTGGCACAGTTGTGGTATTTTCCTCTAAAATCTAGTTCTAGATATTGGCACTTGGTTGCAGGAAACAGACTCAATAAGAAAAATAAACTCACTTATGACCTCTAACTTTACACGGTTGCTAAACAATACACCCCCCCCCCCCCCCCCCCCTCTCCCCCCCCCCCCCCCCCCCCCCCCCCCCCCCGCCCCCCCTTTACACCCCCCCACCCCCCTCTCTTCTTTCTTAACCTGGGTGGGTGAATAAAAAAAATCCAATCCACCAAACTCACACCAACACCACTGCGCTTCTCCAAAAAAGTGCGAACGCGAGCGACAGACAGATAGAGAGTTCAGTGCGAGAGGGAGAGGTTGAGCGAAAAAAAATTCAGCAAGAAAACTCCTCTTCACTGCCAATGCAGGCTGAGAACCAAGGAAAAATATATGTTTTCACCACTTTTCCAAACTTTTCACCGACGGAAAGTACCACTTCCACAACGTACGCGATTTCTGCTAGCCCGGAGAACACTTTTCAGGCGCTTTCGAATGCGATTTCGCCCGCACAGTACGGACTTTTTCGCGAGCACAGGGTCGACGTGTTTCCTTCCTCCAGCTTCCGATACTTCTCTATATATATTCCCGCCGATATTGAAATTTTCAGAAAGGCACCGAAAGTTGATGTACTAGAAACTTTTTTCACTGACATTTCTCCATCCTGAAATCTCCACTCAAATTTGCGTAATAAGTTTTTATAGTCAAAAAATAAAAAAAAAAGTCAAAAAACCGTTTTTTTTTTAATTTTCATGTTCATTGTCGATTTTTTTTCCGAACATTTTTTTTTTCTCGGTGTATATTTTTTTTAAACCTTCACACATAGGGTCACAACATGTTCTGACACAGTTTTTTTGTACAACCAAAGGTTTTCGAGCTACAAATTATTAATTGACGTGCTATTCAAAATGCTTACGCCTTTTTAAAACTGGCTCTTGAGTCACAAAAATCTATGTTAGCGCGGAAAATGCTCAGTCTCCTAAGCCAAGCGCGTATGCAAAGTTTCATACAAATAAAATAAATATCTAAAATAATTTTCCACATTTCCTGGTCATTTCGCCTGAAAACGCTCTATTGGTGAGACCTAACGGGAGTAGAGATACCCACGTTGTGTTAGCTTCCTAGGCTGTGGCAACGGGCATGGAATCCTCCCTCCCCAAAGTGGATTGGTGCATCCGGCAGTTATGTGGGGCAAGGGCAACCCCCAAGGTGGCTAAGGCGGCCTACGGGGAAATTGCTTCCACATATGAAGGCCAGAACTTGTTATTTACGGACGTTCGTTAATCGATGATGAGGTTGGTTTTCGAGATGTCTGTGAAGGCCATAACCCGTTGCAGCCGGTAATCCGGTCTCTGCGGTATCATCTCAGCTGAGGCCTATGTGCTCTTACAGGCAATCAAGTTGGGCAAGTGGGACACTCGTGGCTGTTAGAGGTGCAATGGTACACTAGCGTAAACTTTATCTGGGTACCTGGCCACGCATGTATACCTGGTAATGAGTACGCTAATAGACTAACAAACCAGGGTCGTCATGCTCAGCTGTAGGATATACCTATCCCCCCTACAGCGACGATACCTACGGGGTCAAGCGGACCTCCCGATGCGCTTGGGACGAATCTTGGCATTACAACCGGGATTCGTTCCTACGTCACATCAAGAACACGGCATAAGAGTGGAAAGATATGCCCTACCATCGAGATCAGAATATTCTCACTCGGCTAAGGATAGGACATACTAACTCACGGGCCTCGTATTAACGGCAGTAAGGCCAAGGATGTGAAGCGGAGTTAGATATTAATCATCTATGGGTGGAGTGGCCTTCTAGGGCACAATTAAGGGTTGACACGGGTGTTATAGGCTCAATACTTGGAGTATTGTACAACGGCCGTAGTACTGAGTTATCTGTACTCAAGTACCTAAGGGCGCTGGACGTATATGACCAAGACGTACAAGATAGCAAATAGAGGTTGAATCTGAAAAGAAAAGTGACTCCTGACCACAGTCACCAATGTCAAGCCAATTTCAGGTTAGACGAAGAAGAAAAAAGCCAAAAAGTCGATTAAAAGAGAATAAGCTGTGAGGTAATGGGGAGCACACAATCGTTCTCAGGTGCCTACGGTCTTATGCCGTCTCGAATGAACTAAAACGTTGGAAAGACTTGTTGAATGACGTATATTCATCAGTTTTCATGAAGCGCGATGCGACAACCTCGGATTTTGCACTTTCGGACTTTCAAAATAATCAAAATACTCGCAAAGAAAACCATGTCTGGAAAATTTAAGAAACATGCATAGAATTCCGACTATATAAGACCTAGATCAAGAGCAGAACATACAAAATCACCTACAATCAATTACTCAACAAGCTTGAAAAAGTTAAAAATCTGCCTGGAACATTTAAAGACACTTACTTTCCTGTATGTTTATTAAGTGCGAAAACATTGATGAAGGGTTTGTTAATCAAATTCTATCGTAACCTATCCGAAGTGATTTTTTAACTTGATAAAACCAGTTGATGCCGTTCGATGGAACAACTGTCTTGTTAAGGCGGATTGATAATTGGCGTTCCGCTTGTTTTTCTTGCATTCAGTTTCTATTATCTTAACTCGACGATCCGTCCGTCTGGATCAATTGCGCGGAAAAGTGAAAATTCGACACCACAACAACAATCCCAGCATTCTTCTCAAACAATGGACTATAAATAATTCATAGACCGTCTTCATTTGTAATTCACAGCTCCATCGCTTACGTAGCTGATATGGCTTCGATTTATCTTCTGTGTCTAACTCCACACGGGACAATGTGACGCCCAGCCTTGCTGCATATTGCTCGGATTTCTTTATGAATCTCACTCGGATGGACGAAAATGGCATGCGTAGTCAGTCAAGAATGTTAACAAATCTCGCTGGTATCGGATACTATCTGCGGATGGACTACAATTTTAGGATAGATGAATCTGTGTCGATGTCGTCTCCTGCATATCAACCAGATATCTTTTCCCCATTCATCCAAAACCAGACATAGTTACTCGCATTTTTCCCGGTTGCCTTTCTCAGAAGAACGATGAAATTACATTCCGAGAGCTTCTGGTTTTTCGTAGATAGCATTGACGCAACCAGCGCTAACGAGAATGGGATTGAGAGTTCAGAAATATGTATCATCCACCATCGGCTCTAGGTGGGAGTATTTGCAATCTGGTTCTGTGTCAATGGAAACATACCTGATTTCTTTACCCGCAAACCGAAGTACCATCGTCATCTTTGTCTTCATGACAAACCAACAGTGTCTGTGTCAGTCTCCGTGTCACACTGCTTCCCCGAATATCAACCACGTGAATGGCGTAGGAAACAAATTTCGCGGTTGCACACCTCCTTCTATCATCTGAAATACTATCCGAGATCGTGATCCCATCAGGCGGAAGAATATTCGAATGAGAAAAGAGCGGTGTAATTTGGTTTGTCTTAATTCGGTTGCTTCGTGCTCAGCGGTAGAAACGACTAACCGTACGGGGAGAGATGGGAAAACAATTCCAATGATTTGACACCTGACGATGGAATCCAATTTGATAAGTTAGAGGATGGGAATTGAATTACATAGTTGCGGTGTTGAGGAAATCACGCTTTTTTCGGGGAAATTACTTTCATCTGCTAATGCCAAGGATCCACTAGGTAGAAGGCCGAAGGCTGAATTTTTCGGAAAGTTATACGATTGAATCTGTTATTCAAAGTTTCAGAGATTTTTCGTTGACGTGCCGAGGTGTTCTCGGCTTCCAGCAATGCGAGTATCAAGTCAATACATGCCTACCTTTTCCTTATTATTCAGGCGAGGCCAGCGCCGGTATTGCCTTAATTTAGGATCGCCAGTTCACATTGAATATGTATGTTAGTTACAAGCATCATCTGTTGGTTCTCCGAGTAATTACAGCTGATCTGGCAATAACGGAGCAGCAACCTCGGGCGGTCAATAATGCTCATGCTCATACAAATAAAATCAATTTCAAATGTTGCATACCTATATATCCACTGCGTAAAACGTACTGCTATTTGTTATTGTTGTTTTCAGTTAATTTTAGCTGGTACTTATTTTGATGTCTCCGGTGTGGAGAACAGTAACTAAGAATGATTACTGTAATAGCAACGACCGGTGTGGTGATGGGTGACTAAGTTAAAATGAGAGCGCTGTGCGCTTCTAAAATAGCACCGCAAATGACAACGACCGGTACGGTTGCTCTTAGTATATAGATAGCAAAAATAAAAACAAGGTAGCTAGTTTGATATAGGTACATATAGAAATAAAGAAATATTTTGCTGGAGTTCAATCTGAAGTAAACGATCTGCATCATACCTTCGTCACGTGAAATTATGGCTCATGTCGAGTTTCGTAGGGGAATTAGGGGCATAATGAACACCTTAAGGGAAAATACATTTTCTGTGTGTAAAATACCCGTAATTGTCGGAGATAAATAGTCAAACCTCAAATAATATCCATATACTATACACTCCAATTTGAAAACTTCTGTGTAAACCGGGTTGGTAGATGGGGTACGGGGCGAAACGAACACCCTAATGGGGCATAATGGACACCTTGCTAAAAACTGGATTAGACTCAGAAAT
This sequence comes from Aedes koreicus, assembly GCA_024533555.2. Taxonomy (NCBI): domain Eukaryota; kingdom Metazoa; phylum Arthropoda; class Insecta; order Diptera; family Culicidae; genus Aedes; species Aedes koreicus. Next base: position 26,189 of record JAHHFK020004039.1, on the reverse strand, counting down.
TGACTCTATAACATATGTACATACTTACGCGAACATGTCCCCATCCCTCCTACATACATACAACCCTCACACACACACATACACACACATACATACATACAAAAACGAGAACATAGGGGAGACATTTCTTAAGCTTTACTTCGTATAGGTCAATAAGCAACTCCAAAAGAGTATGTAGAATAAGTTCAATTGGTATAGGGGGTCTAATGGAAAATGCTCATGATTAACTACCTTAACGAGAGGTGCTTACATACCGAAATGTGCCCTGGAAAGTAAGTAGTTATTGAATCACGGCAATTGATTGACATGATGAGAGCCCGATTCTAAAACTATTATTGAAACTATGATTGACAGTGCGGTCAGTTTAGTAAGTTTTTAAGTAAAACTAATCAGACTTCAACCAAAACAGTAACAGATTTTTATTTAATTCAATTCAATTTCATTGGCGAACACACCTCTGGTGATGTTACCGAAATAAAAAAAATAAAACCCATTCATGAGCAATCACATAATGAAGATTAGCTACAAATTGATGCCTTATTGAAAGGCACACGAAGGGCAGCGAGAGTCCTGGCATTCATGGAACCACAAGCAGCACTTGGAACATTTGATCCAATCCTGTCCTTTGTCAGAAGAACTGAAACAACAGCCACATACTTGGCAGAGCGTATCTTCAGCAAGCACCGTTTTAGTTTGATTGCTCTTTCCTTTTGGACGTCCTCGTTTGCGTTTGGGTGTTTCGGCATCACTGTTAGAAATGTGTCTTGTTTCAGCTTTGATCACCTTCTTTAGCTGATCAATATCCTTCAATGCCTGCGATGACTTCAACTCATTTCGGCTGGGGCTTGACGTTATGTTTCGAGCTTTCTCCCTCTTTCGTCCACCGCCAACTTTTCTGGTAACTGTTTTCGGTAGCGGTAGGATTTCCGCAGGAGACACTTTGAAGATGCTTCGGACAGAAAAACCGGCTGGAACATTCGAATCCAACGGCGCCAAAGTAGCTTTCGGAGTTCGCATGTTGTTAGCATCCACTTTTACATTCCCTTTTGGAGCTATATTTTCCCTTTTCGTTTGACAGTGAATAGTTGATATCTCCTAACTCATTGTGCATTCGCGAAGGTCCTGCTTCAGTATCGGCTGCGTTGAATTGAAGAGCTTCTTCACCAAGTTCATTGTTTAAACGATCGGTTTCTGGGTCTACTGGAAGAACGTCCGTTACGTCAGCCGGCGCAAAACCATTATCGTTGAAGATAAACCGGTTCAGCGGAAAAATTCCTGCCTTACGGAATCCGTTGACACCAAGAGCCGCGTTAGAAGTCTTCATGAAAGCCGAACCGAAAAGCCGGCTGATTTCGTTCAGGGTGACAACCCTACCAGGATTGCATTTGAGGAAACTCTCCACTTCCTTCGAGAAAGCCGTCTTGAGCGGCCCCATGTAGCTTATGTCGAGAGGCTAAAAAAATGCTTAGAAAATGCTCGAACCAGGTGTTGAATTCTTTCACAGTCATCCAACCGGAAGAGTTGCAGACAAATACCGTGTCTGGTGGAGCACCTTCCATAAGACTGGTAGTCAAACGGGCCCTAAGGAATATCATCATAGGTGGCAGTAATTGCCCCGTTGCTGACATGCAAATGCTTGCAGTGGAAAGTAGCCATCTTTCCGCCGATGTCACAGCTCCTAACTGTCTTCGGCCTTTCAAGGCAAACACTTTGGAACGTTTCGTTTGCACCTTAGAATACAAAATGAGTCAAAACATGCATTTTATTTGAAAATGTGTACAACTTACGGTGAGCACAGAGGTTTCATCAACGTCGAAAATCCTGCTGGCACTAAATTTGACTCCGTCCATTTCACGATGCAGCACATCGAAGAAGTTGTCGACCGCTATCTTGTTGAATGCCTGCAACCTTGCAGCTGAGGTAGCCTCAGGAGTACGGAGCGAGAGTTTGGGATGACGCTTCCGAAAACCGTGAAGCCAATCCCAACCAGCCAGCTGTGTCTTCGTATTGAAAACATGTGCTTTCCCGTTGCGTTCGGCCAGCTGGAAGGCAAGGCTCCGGATCTCGCGGGTGGTAATTCCGTAGCATCGAACCTCAAAGTCCAAAATGTGGGCCATTAAAACAGCTTCCTCGGCAGGTGTGAAAACTGTTTTGAATGAGCCGATTTGCTTCACCTCCTGCCCAGTACTTCTGCAGTTTTCAGATAGCGGATCAGCGTAAGTCTTGGAATTCCATGGTCCTTGGCGGCTCGTTTGATGGACGTTCTACTCCAGCGGACAGAATCTATGGCCGCTTCCATGGCCGTTTTGGACCACTGCTGCCTTCCCGATTGTCTTTTGTACATTCGCACCATCACTGCCACCAAAACACTGCCTATGTAAACAATGTAAACAATACATTAATTGTTATGTTTGTGTTCTCCGTGGGTGGAGTAACGATTATGATGTAGAAGGAGATGTCTCGCTCATAGCCATGAGGCACCAAGAGTGGACAGTAATATTTGCTAGATTGAAAGATATGAAGAGAAAGTTGAAAGTTCCGTCAGTGTACGGTAGGCTAGAAATAGAACAGAGGTATTGAAAATTGAGTGAAATGTCAGATTTCAGGCAAATGAAACGTCTGTGGTTCGAATACTACTTAACCATGCCCTTTCACTCAATTTTCAATACCTCTGTTCTATTTCTAGCCTACCGTACACTGACGGAACTTTCAACTTTCTCTTCATATCTTTCATTCTAGCAAACATTACTGTCCACTCTTGGTGCCTCATGGCGATGAGCGAGACATCTCCTTCTACATCAACGTAAACAATCAACGCCACTATCATATCAATATGATATATAATATCAATATCAATATCATATATAATATCAAGGTATTTCCGAATTAGGCAATGTTTTCGCAAACCAATCACTGGCGCATGTAATGCATTCTCTGGGTGTGTATTTACACTCTTTGGCAATTATCCAAATGAACTGCGAGATGCACAACAGTCGGAAAACGTTCATGAATTGCAAGAGAAAATATTCTCCAGAGCGCTTCATTGCAGTTCACGTATCGATCCATTTGATACTTGCTGATCTCATCTCGTTCAAGGCCAATAATCGCCAGGTCGCTTCCTTTGGTGACGTACTTTAATGGTGTTCCGATAAAAATTTGGTCAAACAGTAATGTGTGTCAGTCGATCAAAGTTTTTATTTATAAATCGAATTCTTTTTCTTTTTCAAGTTCAGTTAATACAGAATACAGGATAAATATTCAGCTAAGCTTCCTTTTTACCGAATGCGAATTGCCGGGTCTTTCGTTTAACAGCTGCCATAAGATTTTGTACAGTCCTTGTCCACTTTATTCGCCGCAGAACGCCAATTTGCCTTGAACTGTTTCTCGCTCACAACAGTTTTTTGAGTCTTCTTAAGGTTCCGCTTGACGATGGCCCAATACTGTTCGATTGGTCGGAGCTCTGGCGTGTTGGGAGGGTTCTTGTCCTTGGGCTCCACTTGAAAATTGTTGGCAGCACACCACGCCATGGCATTTTTTCCTTAAGCCAAAATAGAACGACACAATTGTGACGCTTCAGGAAAGGCAGTAGACGTTTTTGGAGGCACTCGCTCAGAAAAATTTCCTGGTTGACGGTCCCGGTCGCAATGTAAACGTCGCTCTTCAAACCACAGGTACTGTAGATGGTCTGCCACGCCAGATATTTCTTCGTGAACTTTACAGTTTAATGTGCTTGAAAATATCAGCCACCTTTCCCCGTCCGGTTGCCGTATAAAATTCCTATCCAGGAAGCTGTTTAAAGTCTGCCTTGGCGTAAGTTTCATCGTCCTGTAACACGCAATCAGCGTCGTCGTGTACATCTTTCGCGATCGTGCTCTGGATGACGTGTGTTGTTTATCGTCGCGATTTGGAGTCGCCACTTTCTTGTCGACAGTCCAGCTCGTTTTTTAGCTCTATCCACGGTTGAAGGCGCCACTCCCAGCTTCTTTGCGACATTTCAGATGGAGAGCTTGGGGTTCCGCTCGAAACAGCGGGCAACTCTTTTTGTCGTCGCTGTGGCCTCCGGCTTTCGATTTCCCCCCAATCCAGCTTTCCTGGCTGTCGACAAACGTTCACCGAACAATTTCAATACGTTGGTAACAGTTGATTTAGCCACATTCAACAATTTCACCAACTTGGCGAGAGAGTAGTTTAGATTTTCGCCATGCACGTGCAAAATTTTGATGCGTTGCTTCTCTTCCTTCGCCGACATTTTGATAACTGAAGTGCTAATCTTAAAATCAAAATAGAGGCATGATGCTGTTTGACCAATCTATAAAAAGGGCGACAAGCTAGATTGCTGCAATTATCGTGCGATCACGCTACTGAGCGCCGCCTACAAGTTGCTCTCCCAAATGTTATGCCGCCGCCTGTCACCAATTGCAAAGGAGTTCGTGGGGCAATATCAAGCGAGATTCGTGGGTGCCCGCGCTACTACGGACCAGATTTTCGCGATTCGGCAAGTACTGCAGAAATGTCGCGAATACAACGTGCCCACACATCATCTTTTCATCGACTTCAAATCAGCGTATGATACAATCGATCGAGACCAGCTGTGGCAAATCATGCACGAATATGGATTTCCGGAAAAACTGACGCGGTTGATCAAAGCAACGATGGATCGAGTGATGTGTGTCGTCCGAGTATCAGGGACGCTCTCGAGTCCCTTCGAATCTCGGAGAGGGTTACGGCAAGGTGATGGATTGTCGTGTTTGTTGTTTAACATTGCATTGGAGGGTGTGATTCGAAGAGCTACAGAGACACGAGTGGCACGATCTTCAGGAAGCCTGTCCAACTATTTGGCTTCGCCGACGACGTTGATATCGTAGCACGTAACTTTGAGACGATGGCGGAAACGTACATCAGACTTGAGGCTGAATCTGGTAGGATTGGGTTTGTGATTAATGCGTTAAAAACAAAATACATCAAGGGAAGAGGCTCACGAGAAGACAATGCTAGCCTCCTAGCACAAGTTCAGATCGACGGTGATGAAATCGAGGTAGTAGACGAACTCGTGTATCTGGGCTCATTGGTGACCGCCGATAACGACACCAGCAGAGAAATACAAAGGCGCATTATGGCCGGCAATCGTGCCTACTTTGGACTCCGAAGGGCGCTAAGATCGAACAAAGTTCGCCGAACCACAAAGTTGACCATCTACAAGACATTAATTAGACCGGTAGTTCTCTACGGCCACGAAACATGGACATTGCTAGTGGAGGACCAACGCGCCCTTGGAGACTTTGAACGGAAGGTGCTGCGTACGATCTACGGTGGAGTGCAGATGGAAGACGGAACGTGGAGGAGGCGAATGAACCACGAATTGTACCAGTTGCTGGGAGAACCTCCCATCGTACACATCGCAAAAATCGGTCGACTACGATGTGCTGGGCATGTCGTAAGAATGTCGGACGACAGCCCTGTGAAAATGGTTCTCGAAAACGAACCGACAGGTACAAGAAGAAGAGGCGCACAACGAGCAAGGTGGACCGAAGTAGAAGGCGACCTGCGGACCCTCCGCAGACAGCGACGCTGGCGAGGTACAGCCATGGACCGATTACAATGGAAACAACTTCTGTGTACAGCAGAGGCCACACCGGCCTTAGTCTGATTGATAAGGTAAGTAAGGCATGATGCTACACTCACACATCTTCAAAATGAGGGATGTGCACAATTTTTTAATGCACGATGAAAGGAAATGCTTCAAGTTTAAGTCGACCAAATTTTTATCGAAACACACTTTATGCCCTAAGGAAATTGAATTGGACTGTATTTCCACTGCCATCTTATGAAGCACGTTGCATGCTTATCAATTTACAGACACTTAATGACATTATTTCACATCGTATAAAATCAGTAGTACTACTCTCGCAATTGAACTTTTATACTCCCAGCCGGCATCTTAGAACAATGAAATTATTCTTAGAAAACACAGAACTATCTTAGCAGAACAAATTATGCAAAAAATGGCCTCATTAATCGAATGATGAACCAGTATAACTTAAATTGCGAAATCATTGGCATCACTTTGTCTAAAGAACAAGTAAAATCTCGTCTAAAAGACAACAGAAATAATGTATAGCAAATAAATAAAACACTGTTACCATTGTTTGTAGTCTACATTGCTTGACGAAATAAAAAAAAATGAAATTAAAATAAAATAAAATAAAAATACATATAAAAAATAAACATAAAATTAAATTAAATAGATTCCATAGCTCACTCAGTCCACAAAAATTTAAAAAATCATGAAATCATTCGAAATTCATTGTATTCTCTATTCAGAATTTCAAACGGATGCTATTTTTTTAATTTAGATTTGTCTAAATGAGTGTCTATAATAAAGTATCAAAATAATAATAATTTAGATTTATGTCAGTTCAGCTGATGAATAACGAGATCTGCTCTAAAAGATCCAACTTTTTAATAGGATAATATTTCACAACTTTACCCCCGTTTGTCGTTGACCTAGCCAAATAGCTTCCCTGACCCGCACCGGGCAATTACGTTTTATATTCATTTGTCAAAAGTTGAACAAAGTTTGTCACATTTCCCTGAAGCATCTTTCTATCGGACCTGCAAAAAAGGAATGTAAAATATAATTGTTCTTTAAAATTCAGCACTCCTGCCATGCTGACATTATCAAACTGAATCGGAGAGCTGGCCGTCGCGTCCCAACGGGAAAACGGAGAAAGTTTTCCATTTGCCTCGTTCAAAATTACAGCGAATATGAATTCGCTGTAATTTTGAATGCGTTTGTGAAAGGAAAAAAAGTAATTAAAACTAAAATCATCATTTGATAAGCAGTCTCTCATTAGGGTAATAGTTTCCGCGCATTAGCACAGTACAGAGTCTATTTGCCAAGAGGTCGTTAAGGATTCCGCAGTCAAGTTATTGTTACCTGAAGCAGAAAAATGATGCCACACTTGAGGGAAAATGCGTTATTGTGTTCTTGGAAGAAGGGGAGAGGGAAGATTCCATCTTCTATCCTCATTATATTAATCACAACAGAAGAAAGATATGGGACCTTGCCTTGATATTATTATCATTGTCGTTCACACATTCACAGCTGCCTAGAGAACAGGAAATGAGAAACCGTATCACAGAAATAAACTTGGACTTGCTTGCTTGTCATTCTCAGAACGATAAACTGTCCCTGATACCGTGCGAAAGCGTTTGCCTATTTATATACATGTACTTTGGCTCACGTGGACGAGCATATAACTTTGATTGCTGCAGTATATACATTTATGTTGCTCATTTTACGGTTCGTTAAACACTATCCATCCTGCAACTTGGCATCTTGACTTCTTTTATATCTTGACGAGGAAATAATCCAGCCGCGCGTCATTTGTCGATTGCAAGAGCCGTTTCATTTTGGTTTGCTTTTCCATCATTGGCATTTTGATAAATTTAATTGACTTGTGAACTTGACAGTTATAGAGCAAAAATATATTAAATTGCTTCTTGCAATGCAACTTTGTTTGCTTTTCTGTGTCTTTTTCAGCATACGAAACTTTTATAACGTTCTTCACGCACATGATTTCCGATTGAACCAGGTAGATTCTGGTTACATTGTCAACCCCATAGAGATTGTTTCGGTTCGAATTTGACTAAATTTTGTGTTCAGGCGGATGTGAATGGGCGCAAAGACGCGAATGGGCGCGATCGTTTCCATTTCTTTGTGGTTTTGAAAGCTTCGAATTTTTGAAACGAAGTGAACATGCGAGCGAGGACGGCTCACAGATATCAGCTTAAGATGTTGATGTATACTAAGGAAAGAATGAAGGTAACCAACAACCCACCACACAATACCAGACGAAGTTCCATATAAGACCAGGAAGAGTTCGCAGGATTTCCAGACGTGAAGAAGACATCGGAAGAGCAGTACGTAGATTTACCACTAGTAGACACAGTTGAGAAATCGAGACCGGTCGCTAATAAGATCAAATCGGTTAATCTAGGAAGAGGAAGCACCTCGAAGCTGCGGTGGAATTGGGAATTAATTTTCACAGCATAATTTCAGTTGATTATCAATAATTTTTTAACATTCGAATTCTTAGGGAAAGATTTATTTGACATCTTAAGTGCAAGCTGAACTCTAAATTCTAAATAGGAAAGAATAGTAATATCCTATTACAACGATCTGGTGCTAAAGTTTGACTCTTCATATAACTAAATTATATTTTGAGGCATAATATAATCGATGATCTTCACCATCCTGCTCTGTTGCTACAGTACAGCCGTCGCTTCAATGATGCTGTCCAAACAGTTGTCCGACACTCTCAAATAACTGCTCAACGTCCAATCTTCCAATTCCCGGAAAACCTTGAAAATGTTCATCTTCCAGGACACATCTGATGCGCTCGCGTCATCGTAAGGTGCACGAGAGATAGCATCCGCTACGGTGTTATCCTTACCAGTGATGAATTGTACCTCCAAACAATAACGCTGGAGGTTAAGCAACCTGTGCTGCAGTCATTTGGGCGCGGTAAGTTGTGGCTTTTTGAAAATGTTAATCAACGGTTTATGATCCGTCCTTACGATCGTTCTAGGATTTCCGACCACCAGCTGATCGAACCTGGTGCAAGCGAACAGAATTGCTAGAAGCTCCTTCTCAATTTGAGCGTAGTTACGCTTAGTTTTTGTAAGCGTTCGGGAAGCGTATCCAATTATGCCACCCTGCTGAAAGACTGCTACACCCAGGCTAAAGGAACTTGCATCGCATTCGATCATCAACGGCTGGCGTACATCGTAGTAACGAAGCGTTTTAATGTCCGAGACCAAGGACTTCAACCTTTTAAACTCAGTTTCTTGAAAGGCACTCCACACCCATTGCTCCTTCTCAGAGATCAGCTTTCTCATATTGGTGCAACTTGCGCTCAGGTTAGGAATAAACCGACTCAAGTAAGTGGTCATCCCTATGAAGCGGTGAAGCTCCACTCCAGTACTTGATCGACGCAATCTTCGACTCATCCGCCTGTAAGCCTTGGTTTGAAAGAACATGATCGAAGAATTTGACGGAGGTTTCGCAAAGGGTTAACTTCGAACGGTTTAACTTCACGTTGTTCTCCCTCAAACGACCGAACAAGTTCTCGAGATGTGATTTCGGTTGTGGTTCTGTTAGTGCTTCTTGGAACGTCCTACCTCGGCCATGGACAAGCAAGGCATCAGCCAAGTATCCCACGCCTTTTAAGCCTTGGATGATTTTTTGCAGCTTGGTTTGGAAAATTTCGGGAAGCGGATCGATACCGCCCGAAGGGTGTCCAAAAAGACGTCAATCTACTACTGCGCTCCTCCAGTTCCACGTGCCAAAATCCCTTTCGAGCGTCGACAGTGGAAAATACTTGCGCCTGACCCAACTCTGGCAAAATCTCCTCTAGCGTCACAAACTGGAGGTTCGGACGCTTCAAAGCCTTATTCGGTGGAATTGGGTCCAAGCAGATGAGAAGAGATTCGGAACCTTTAGGTCCGCGTTTTACAAGTAGTATACTACTCACCCATTCGGTGTGGCTGTACTCCTTTGTGATGACGTCATCCTTTTCGAGTCTGCTTTCAAGGGAGCCCGAAGTGCTATGGGCACACGCCGGGTTTGCTCGATCACGGGTGGAAAACGGGTGGACCTTGCCGGGCATTTTTCCGTAACCTTCAAAAACATCGTTGTACTTCTCCACGACCTGCTCAGCTCTGATACGATACACTTTCAACATGTCTTGATCGGCTCGGGTTGGAGCGGGAGGTGGAGCGGGAACCACAGCTACTGAATTGCAGAACTACACTAGTCCCGGCGTAGTGCAAACCTTCAACGACAAAAACGGTATGTGATCCACTCCAAAAACCTGCAGGACCTGGAGATACTTTTTGTCCTTGTGCTTGCAGATTAGTTTCCCCTGTCCAAGTATCGGAATAGAAAGCTTGGAGTTTAAACGGCGACGGGGGAAGCTAAGGGTTGGGATCATTTGTAAGTTTGCACAAACAGAGACTAGTATTAGCCCCAATGTCCAGCTCGCACTTCACTTTGGTCCACTTCTCATTGATCTTCAGCTGAACCTCTGCCAACACATTTCCACCTTTCTTGGAGTTGTCGAAGATTTTGCCGATTCTTCCTTCGATTTCCGACTCCTCCGACCGGTCCCTGCGATCATCTTCCGAACTGTCTTCATCCGTACTCCAGTCTTCGTTCTTCACTTCCTTGATTCTTCGTGATTTTGTTCTTCTCGACGACTTTTCCGAAAATTTCTCCTTCAGGGCACGGCACATTCTTTCGAAATGGTTCTTACCGTTGCACTTCTTGCATCTCCTGCCGTACGCTGGACAGGATCCCTTCAAGAAGTCGTGCCAGTCTCCGCAAAATTTACATTTGCGTGACTTAGATGACTTGAACTTGTTCACATCCATACGCAGCTCCAGCGAGAGTGCCTGTGAGTGGTTTGCTGTGATTTCATCCATTCTGCATAAATCAACTGCCTTCGGTGTCGTGATGTCGGTCATCGTGAGCATTTTTGCCTTAAGATGTGGCCACTTGTTCGATGTAACGATCTTGAACGTCAGCATTTCGTCTTCCAGCGCAGCAAACTTGCAGGATTTTGACAACATCTTCAAGCGAGACACAAAATCGTCGTTGCTCTCCGTCGACAGCTGTGCGGAGGATTCCGGGTACACACCACTTTCCACTTAATGGCTTCCAGAACGGTATCCGGACTTCACTTGTTCTCCGCAGTGAGTTCAAAGTTGAAATATTTTTTTAACGCTGGAGTTCCTACGATTGACAACAGGACAACAAGAACGCTTTCTTGAGATTTTCGGCATCCGGCCTGTTATCCATCTCAACCGCTATCGCCTAATTAGGCAAGTTGCTTTCGAAAAAAGAAAAAAAATTCCTCCATGTTTCCGTCGATGAGGAGGAGCCCAAGTAACAATTTAAGTTTTACTCTAGCCGTATAGCATTCCTCTCGGCTGTGTTGATAAAACTACATTCAAAACTGTTTTGTCTACCAACACCTCCTCTATGCCTCTTTAAAGCCAAAATTTGTACAAAGTGGCCCCCTCTATAGACGGTTGTGAAAACAATTTAATAAAACCTTTATAAGACCATAAAGATTTTGAAAATATTCTAGTGATAGATTCTATGACCACTTGAAAACCTTCATAAAACCCATTGGCTGCATTGAAAACTAGCATGCGTCCAAATGGCCACAGCTGTCAAACTTAAAAGTGATATCGTGGTTGGTTTTTGTTGTTCTGTTTTGTTCGATTCTCTGCTCTTCTGATTCATTTAGCAGTAAATAATATCTGAGAAAAAAAGTCTGCGGGAAATTTTGTTTCATTGCAAAATATCCAAACCAGATTCAGTTTTTTACAGCGTATCATGCTCCAAATCAGATGCGCATTGAATTCTATGGTGAATATTGGCACGATAAGAGCCGAAAATTAATGCGCCTCGGAAATTATGCGGGTTTACAACAACAAACACAAAATAAAAACAAATATATTCGATAAATTAAACATGAATTTCTTGACACTTGATGAAATTCAATAAAGCAATCTAAAAGGATGTAGAAATTGGTCTCCGATATACAGTTCATTTGCATTACATTTAAAATTTAGTGCATTTATTTCTCCACATTTCTATTATTTCTAATATTTCAATATGGCGATTGGAAAAAAATCACAATTCTGCCATAAAGCCAAGTTATCTTCGCAATGACTTCTTTAAAACTATTGGGTTCTTTGGTGGCTTTCCTCAATGCCAATTTTCCGCCTCATGCATTTATTGGAGGCAAAATGGTTTTAAAATGCCTTTTCAACTGACCATAATAAGACAATATGAATTAGTCCTTAAACGGCATTTCAAAACAGCATACTAGGAGTTCATAGAGTCGAAATTAAACCTTTGATAGGAGTAAAACGAATGTGAGAAAACGAGGTTTTAAGATCGTTTTAAAAAAGCTGTGTAGGTTCTCATAAACCTGACTAAAATATGAAACCTATTGGCACCTCTTGGTGTCATAATAATAATAATGATTTCTAGTGGCTTTGATAAAACCTTAATAAAACTTAATAAAGCTGGATAGTTTTGGCAATGTTACTTGGGAGGAAGTGGTACGTTGGGTGATATTGCTACTGCGGCACCTTCCTCAGACGGAATAGCTTGTTCTGGTTTTCAAACAGCGCTGCTATTTCCTCTATTTTGGTCTGATAACCTCAATTTTGGGTGAACAAAGAAACACAAAATGGCGTCGTGGGGCTACCGCGTACACTAGTAGCGCGCCGCAAAATCGAAAGTTATATTCGCTTTTCTCCGGTCAGCCTCCGCGGAATTCGATTTGTCCACCACTTATTGCAAACGATTTCGAGAACCGAAACTACTTTTCAAGTTAAATTCCGCGAGAACCTCTGACACCATGTTTTGCTTTCGGGTTAGAGAATAAGAAACCCGTGACTACTCAGTTACAAGTGCTTTATTCGACTGCCTATGCTTTTACTCTTGAAGCATAGGGTGGGCCAAGTTTGGGGAAATCAAGATTAATAGAAAGGTTTATATAAAGTAAGTGATAATATAATAGGACCTAAGAGGTAAAGCGATGAAAACGAATGAATATGTTTTCGCGCAAGCTATTTGCACCCAGGAGATAGGTTACACTTGCATGGTTTCGTCTGTTTAAACAAGTAGTGGTTCAAAATGTTCAAAATTGTTACTTTATGTGGTTGTAGGTTTGACTATCACAAGCTTTATATTGTAGTTTGATTAATCTATACGTTAAGTTTTAGTTTTGGCTTCCTCTGTTGTAGACCGTAAGGATTCAATATTAAAAATGGTTGTAGTATATTATTTAGGTGGGAAATATTTGTTTTTTTTTTTGTAAATTATGCTTAAACCTCCCGTCTTCCTCTTTCAATTCATGAAATTGTTATGCCCACTCCACTTAGCTCTAGATGGCCGCGAATAATCGGTTCTACATCATGGAAGCATAAGTTTCTTCAATTCTCGAGTACTTTTTCAAACAGACGTATCTGATTTTGTAAACAAAGAGGGGAAGTAAGATTCGAACGTAAATTTCTCAAAACTTTCAGCACCTTCACGGAAAGTAGCATCATCATCATGTTAGGGAAATGTTATTTCTTGTGTTGGAGGCCCTAGTTTGCATGAAAGTGCTGAGAGTTTCAAGAATTTAACATTTGAATCTTACTTCCCCTCTTTGTTTACAAAATCAGATACGTCTGTTTGAAAAAGTACTCGAAAATTCATCATTTTCAGGTATTTCAAATTTTCCTTGTGGCATCCAAAGTCAATGCTCCGGGTTTTAGATCATAATTGGTTGTTAGAAATAGTAGAAGTCATGGATCCAAAGCGTTCTGTGAATGATACTTAGTTTTTGTAAGTTGATTGAAGTTGATTCAGTTGACCATGTACAAATATAAACAGTAAAAAAAAGAATCTTTCAGTATTAAAAGGTATTTTATAAAATTAAAATCTAATACTGATTACGAAATCAAACAGCCTTCTCTATGGTAGAAAAATAGGCAGAACAACACGGCCATTTGTGTCTTCCATCAACTCACTGAACAAGTCGACAGCAGAGAATTCTAGATACTTTTTATTGCCAATCAACTCACTCAAGATGTAAGCATCTATTTCGTTTACCCTCTTAAACCTGTTACTATAATGACCTTTTATTTTTGGTTAGAAGCCGGCAGGAAAGCACCAGTCACCCACCACATCCACCGACGTTCTCAAAACACAAAAACAACAACAACAACAACATTCCGAGCCCTGATTGCGTATCGCATCAACGTCGACCGGATGACGAAGTTCCCTTTCCAATTTTCGGGAACGTCGGACGACAGGAGGCAACGGAGTGCGACGTAATGGAGTGAGCCGAAAGAAACACATTGCTGCCGTAGGACTTGATTGCTAAATGAAATAGATAATTCGATTGTTTTCTTAATTTCCGCTGGTGATGCGATCGGATTTCGTCCGTCGGTTGTTTGTTGTTGTGCACTACCATTGACTTTGCTGGCAATAACGTTCACTGACTATGACTTTGTAACAGCGATTTAAGGAATTGACTTTAATAACAGCGAAAAGTATTTATTCGGACTTTGAGTGTGTCTTTAACCTTCCTTGAAACATTTGCAAATTTAATGGAGGTATTCTCAAGTACAGTATCAAAAAACTTTCTTATGACTGGTGGAAAAAGATCCCACAATTATAAAGCTGCCCGTGAGAATCTCTCCAATGGTCAGTCAGTTGGAAAACATAGAATCGTCCTTCCAAGCAGCATCAATCATTCAGGTAAATTCAAACCGTTCCTTTTCCACGCTCAATAGTGGAGTCAGAATGAGCTTCTCCTTTTTCCGATGGTTTATGTTTTGCACCTACTTTGCCGCAGCTATCCATGTCCACCAGAGGATGTCATAAATAATTCATGGCAGCTTATTTGTAATTCAGAAGTTTCTCACGTACAGCATCCGTCTCGGTCACCAAACAGAATGACGCGACTCGGGTGGTTGACTAGATGGATGTTTTCTACGAAAGGATTCTCTTTACAGAGCTTCTGTTTGGTCCGCCACGAATGGCCACTGTTTACAGCGCTTAGAAAATTGTGTGCTTACCATGATGGTTCCCACCGCACTGATGGTTATTTGGTTCAGATGTTTGCGGTATCAGAGAGGATGTTGGTTCTCAAACAGCTTTTTTATCATTGATATTTTGAATTTACATATTCCATCACATCTAATATTGTAAAACTGTTGAACATTGATTATTCAAGGATAACCTACTATCCTTCCATAAAATTTCTTCTCGGAAAATACTGAACTGATCACAAATATTTGAACGGATTTTGTTTGCGATTAACCGCAAAATGGAATATGCGAAAATCATCACACTCTACTTAACACAAAACCTCAGTGAAACCGAAAACACCACACAAATTATGTTCATAAATTGGTATCATCTGCTCACAACCCTTTTTGTATATCGATTACTTTTCGGTTGGTGCAGGTGGCATAAGGGTGGGGCTTGTTTTGCAAACCCTTTCGGGGTCACGGTTGACCACGTGGAAAATGTTCCGGGGAAAAAAAATACCAAATTGCCTCTTTGTTAATAATTACTCCGAAAGGGTTAAAAACAATCAAGCCACCCTAATGTGGCATGCTCTATCGTTAATTATAGGCTTTTTTGGGAACTCAGCAAAAATTCACCCATTATTTGACACATGGGTTAAGGCTTGATACCGAAACAATTAAAAGTTTAAATTGAATTTTATTCCCACGTTAGACTGGATGCAAACTCCTCAGCAATATACTTAGAAAATTCTCTATACCCAACGCTGCTGGAACATTTGTTTGGGTTGCGGAAAAGTTGTACATGAAGTATTTTGAGGAGATCCCTTTTGCGAGATTGGTATTTTGGCAACAACATTTCCGGTCTAATGCACAAATGCTAAGAGTTTGCGGACTGTTTATGAAGGAAAGTTTTAATTAATCAGATATTCTTGCAGCGCAACGCGGTCTAATGAACGGTCGATCTTCAAAAATTATGGCAAACATTGCAAGCAGCAAAAACATCACACATTTCAGTCACGATTTTAGACCTTTTTCTTTGGGATACTTCAAATTTTCTGGACATGCAGCTTGGCAAAGTATTATTTTTTCACTCTACAAACCGAGCCAATCATGATGAAATGATTTCAGTCACGTATATCACCGCGTGACCCAATGGGAAATTTTGTTTCGAACGCAGTCCGTGATTTCGGATTTAACGAATCATCGATTTGGCTTTTCTAGCCGTCTCTTTTCTCGCAATCCTTTGCTCTAACCGACGTCTTAAGTAAAAATTGAGTCGGATTTCATTCAATTTGGTCAAACATGGAGTCACTCAATATTGAGCAAATTTCACTGGGATTGACTAGATGACAAATCAACAACATCGACATGAATGAGATGGACGTACTGTTTAACGAAATAAAATCGAATTTGACACATTTTTGGGTAAAAGTGCTTGCAAGTTCTTGCATCATTTATACTGGCGGGAATGCCAAGACGGCATTCAATTTCCTTTCCATCAACATCATCATAAAAGAGGGGCTGGGCGTGGTACTAATTCAAGAGCCATGAACCAATAAAGGAAAAATACTTGGTATTGAATCACAGGACTGTAAGCTGTTCTATGATGAAAAGCAGAGTACGCCTAGAACTGCTGTTTTGATTGATAAAACACTGAAGTGCTATCCCATTACAGAATTCGTCAAACGGGACATTGTTGCGGTCATGGTTGAGGTGCCTACCACCAGAGGAAAAACTGAGGTCATAGTGGCTTCAGCCTATTTTCCGGGTGATGCTCCTGAGGTGCCTCCTCCTGAGATCGATTCATTTGTCAAGTACTGTAGAGCAAATAATAAGTCATTCACGACGCCACGCACATCATCCTTGTTCGTATCAACATCGGGAATTATTGGAATATCTCTCATAAAATAATATAGACATATGCAATAAGGGAAACGTACCTACATTTTTAAATGCTATTAGACAAGAAGTCTTAGATCTAACATTGTGCAATAGTGCAATTTATGAAAGAATTGCAAATTGGGAAGTTTCTGAAGAAACGTCATTGTCAGATCATAGACACATTATGTTTGAATGGGTGGGGAATCGGTCAACTACTACGTTTAGAAATCCTAGGAAAACTAACTGGGATCAATATGTACAGTTTTGAATTCGGGTTATTTACAGAGGTGGAAAGATCGATTCTGTTCAGAAATTGGAATCGTTTTCCCAAAAGGTAAATGATAAGATTTTAAATTCTTTCACCACTAGTTGTCCTATCAAAAAATCGTCCTCTAACAGGGATGTTCCATGGTGGAACTCTAAATTGGAACGTCTGCGTAAAACGTCTCGTAGATTGTTTAATAAAGCGAAAAGAACCTTTGATTGGACCCCTATAGGAGTGCACTTACTGAGTACAATAGAGAAATAAGAAAATCCAAACGAAGATCCTGGGTTCTAACGTGTGAAAACATAAGCAATAGTCCGGAAGTCGCAAGAACTTCAGAGGGCTCTTGCCAAGGAACACCACATTGAACCTGGGGCTTCTAAAAAGAGGATGGAGATTTTACAAAAACTCCTAGTGAAACGTTAAAGTTGATTATGGAAACACATTTTCCTGGATCAGTTTTGTGTGTAGATCCAATCAGAGATGGATCACTTGAAGATGGAAGAAGTTCTACAAGGACATCTCAAATGTCTGTTAGAACAAAAATCGCCGCAAATGACTTGGCTGATAAAATCTTTAAAAAAGCCAGGGTAGAAAATGCGTTGAGATCTTTTCAGCCTTACAAATCTGCAGGAATGGACGGGATATTTCCAGCATTACTTCAAAACGGCGAAGCAGTGTTGATCTCGCCATTAATTGAGATTTTTAAGGCAAGTTTAAGACTCAACCATATTCCAACTTCATGGACACAAGTAAAAGTTATCTTCATACCTAAAGTAGGAAAGCGAGACAAGGCGCATCCTAAAGCATACAGACCCATTAGTCTTTCATCAGTCCTATTAAAGACTATGGAAAAAGTGTTGAATGATTATATCAATTCAAATTACATGAACAAGCATCCACTATCTGAGTTCCAGTTTGCTTACCAGTCTGGTAAGTCAACAGTTACGGCACTGCATAGTGTGGTTTCAAAGGTAGAAAAAGCTCTATCGGTAAAAGAAATAGCACTTTGCTCTTTCTTAGATATTGAAGGAGCTTTCGACAACGCTTCCTATTCGTCTATGGCTCGTGCCATGAAGAAAAGGAACTTTGACATGAACATAATTAACTGGGTTCATACCATGCTCGCAAAAAGAGAAATCACTTCAGAGCTGGGAAGTACGTCTATTACTGTACGGGCAACGAAAGGTTGTCCCCAAGGAGGAGTCCTCTCACCACTAATGTGGTCCATAGTTGTAGACGATCTTCTAAGAAGCTTAGAGGAAAAAGGTTTCGAAGTTGTAGGTTTTGCAGACGATATAGTCATTATAGTGAGGGGAAAATTTGACAACATCATTTCAGAAAGAATGCAATGGGCCCTAAAATTTACCCAGTCTTGGTGTATCAAGGAGGGCCTTAGCATAAATCCATCAAAAGTAGTAATTGTACCTTTCACTAGGAAAAGGAAGTTTAGTCTAAAAGCGTTTCAGCTAGGAGGATTAAAGATTCATCTTAGTGAACAGGTTAAATACTTAGGAGTGATACTGGATGCCAAACTGAACTGGAATGCTCATCTTGAGTGTGTGATCGGTAAGGCAACCAGTGCTTTCTGGATATGCTCAAAAACATTTGGCAGAAAATGGGGTCTAAGACCAAAAATGATAATGTGGATTTATACATCCATAATACGTCCAAAAGTAACGTATGCTTCTCTTGTGTGGTGGCCAAAAACAAAAGAGGCTACTGCACAGAAAAAGCTTACAAAACTTCAACGGCTAGTATCCATTGCTATAACGGGAGCGATGCGCAGCACTCCATCAAATGCGTTGAATGCAATTCTAAATCTGCTGCCTTTGCACGAATACGTGCAACTAGAAGCGGAAAAGAGTATGCTTAGACTTAAACGGCTGAAAACTTTCCTGTCTGGTGACTTAGTCGGTCACCTGAGCATTTCACAAAGCTTTCAAAATGGGCCAGTGATGTACATGAATGGAGACTGGATGAAACCTGTGGAAAACCATGACATCCCTTACAACATATGTGAAACGTCACGTATAGATTGGGAAGTCGGAGGTCCCACTGTTCGCCATGGCTCCATAAAATTCTTCACAGATGGCTCAAAAATTGGAACAAAAACGGGAGCAGGAATCTTCGGCCCTGGGGTAGAAATCTCAGTGGCGATGGGAAACTATCCAACGGTTTTCCAAGCGGAGATCTTTGCTATAATAAAATGTGTTAACGTTTGTCTGAAGAGGAAATATAGATATGCAAATATTTGTATTTTTACAGACAGCCAAGCGGCACTCAAAGCGTTAAGTAATTATAAATGCACATCCAAACTTGTCTGGGAATGCATTCTTTCATTGCGAAAGGTGTGCCAAGAGAACTCGGTAAATTTATTCTGGGTTCCGGGACACTGTGGCATTGAAGGCAATGAAAGGGCAGACGAGCTTGCTAAACAAGGTTCAAATGCACAGTTTATTGGCCCAGAACCATTCTGCGGTATATCATACTGTGCCATAAAAATGGAATTAAAATCTTGGGAAGTGCAAAGGGTGATGACCAATTGGTTGGTCACCACAAAGTGTGTTCAAGCGAAAAGGTTTATAATTCCAAATGTTACAATCAGTAAAAAGCTTCTGGAGCTCAATAAGAGAGTTCTTTGTACCTATACTGGCCTAGTAACCGGACATTGCCCGAGTAGATATCATTTGAAAAACATTGGCCAGGTTCAGAATGATATCTGTCGTTTCTGTAACATGGAACGTGAAACCTCGGAACATCTGCTTTGCAGTTGTGATGCTTTGTACAAGAGCAGACTTAAATTTCTGTACAGTGGCTATATGCAACCTAAAGAAATTTGGACTGCAAATCCTGGAAAGGTGATGGGTTTTATAAACTCAATTTTGCCTGACTGGGAGACGCGTCTTGGGCTGGTCACTTGACAAATGGTGATCTAGCTTTAAGATGCGAATTAGAATAGTAAACAGGGGTATACCACAAAAGTTCAACTCAGTGGACGCAGTGGTTCTACGCCCCAACAAAAAAAAAAAAAAAAAAAAAAAAAATCATAACCCAACAACAACAACAACACGACAACAAAAAAAAAAGCACGCTCTACAAAATTTTTTTTTCTCCACAAACAAAAAAAAATATTCTTTTTAGATATAAATATTGATTGGGATTTTTCATTTTAAAATATGTTCTAAAATCGCAAAAAATTAAAAAAAAAAAAAAGAAATACCACAAACACCAAAAAAAAAAAAAACAGCAAAATGAGAGAACAACCCGACCCACGCGCCCCCACCTCCAAAAAAAAAGAGGAGGGGGGGGGGGGAAAATCAAAAAAAAAAAAAAAAAAAAAAATTGTTCAATTTAGACTTATTAAAATGAACTCAAAAACATTACAGTTCAAACATTTATTCATACAATTTTTCAAAATTCTTTAAGCCATATAAAACCTAGTTTTGCGCTGGTTATTTGTGGAAATAAATTCATAAGCAGCTGCATCCAGATTTAAGTTATTCGCCATGTTCTTGTGAAAGTGTAGTAGAGATATGGAATTTAGTCACTGTTGTCCCATACTGGATCTCAAATAGATTTTCAACCTTTGGAGCCCAGAAAACGATCGCTCAACAGTAACAGAAGATGTCGCAATGGTGTTGAATACCTTACAAATTTAACAAATTCTTACAGAAGATCTATCTAATGTAGTTGTTCCTTCAGATAGTTCACGACCTCTGAAACACTTTCGACGGATTTGTTACCTCCTTTCAACAGTTGCAGAAACTTATCTCTTTGTATCTTCAAACGCTTTGGACTGATGTCGCTTTCATAAAATCTTACAATTTTCTCTTTATTTTTGTCATCGCCCAGTAGGAACTGCTCAACTTCCAAATAGTATTTGATAGATGTGGTGTCAAATCGACAGTTAAGAGATTTTGTAATTGTTTCGATGATGTTTACATATTGAGATTCATGAATTTCTTCAATCGAACGAGCAATCTGTGGTTGATCGTCTGCCTCAAAGCGTTTGGAACATTTTTTTTTTTTACTTGGCGTCTTAGGTGCTCCTACTTCGGCAGGTTTATTCGAGGCTACCTTTTGCTAAAATCCGGAAAAATATTTCTGACAAAAGCTTAAGGTAACCTTCAATGTCTCAATCATTCGGTAAGTTTCTTCAAAACGCAGCGGTTTCCTTTGCAATGCCGTGTTCACCGCATCAATGTAGCAGAACAATTTGACCATTATCGTCAAAATGATGATTGATTGATTATGATTATCCCAAGTAACACGAAATGTTCAACTGTATGCAATTTTGCTTTAATGTGACTTAAACTCTAAGCTTGCTAGATTGGTCTTCTTATATCAACATGTTTAGAACAGTTAGAATTCCCTTAAACCATATTATCATTATTGAAATCAGCGCCAATGTGATAGGGGAAATAGTTACTCTATTTAACATAAGAGAATTCAGGAGTAGGATCGCAAATACATTAAAGTAAATTAAATAGATTTGCTATACTTTGATGATCGGTCGATTACACTTCAGTTTTTGCTAATGCGTCATAATACTAGCAATTGCACCCTTGCAAATAATGTGCGATCGTACAAGGCCACAGCAAGATTATTTTTTTCATCATACCGGCATAACTGAATAGGTTCCTAAATGTTTCAACGGCAAACATGAATGTGATATAAATAGATTTTCGATAGTTTTAAGCCTTATTTAATAATATAGAAATGGTCATTCAACGTCCAACACGACACGAACAAAACATACCCAACTAGTTGAGTTGGAATTTGACATTTCACGAATTTTTGTTTCTCAAAATACGGAAGACTTGTGTTGCTACATTTATACAACATAATATGCACACACGCAAGAAGTCAGATGTAAACAAACATGTCATAACTCAAAACATCAAACAGATATATGACATAATAAGTTAATCAAGATTCAAATAGTATGGAACGTACATCTATATTACTAAACTAGTCAAATTGCACTTTTATAGATCTATAGCATGACACATGGAAAATATAACTTTTAAATTTATATTTTTGGTGCTACTTGGGATGTAATACTACCATCTATTGCAGCAAGGTAGCTTTCCATAGCAGTGAAATAATCTGAAAAACGATTTGATCAGGATTCTATTATTGTTTGTGATCATCAAGCTCTTGTATGCAGGGCCAAAAATGTTTGGACGGGCCAGTAAGCAGAGACACTTACGCGAAACCCACGAATATAGGGAAGAGAATCTCCTTCCAAAAGCAAGTTCTCACTCACAGCACTAGAATCGAGGCCTCGATTGGCAGAATAAACCCAACAGATGGGGTCAAACAGCCCGCCTTCGTTCCACGAAATGTTAACAATAGGGAGGAGGCAGTCCCATGCTCCCTATCCATATCGTTTCACTTGGGTGTCCTGATGGTCCCTCCCTTTCCCCGTTATTTGTTATTTAATATTTAGTATATTTTGTACACAAAAATTTAAGATTTCATTATAGGCAAAAATGCTTACTTATTCAAGTTTCAAACATGAATGGATTGTAACTGAAAAATAAATAAAAGTTAGATAAAGGGTGTCCACGATGAAATTGCCACACACAAAATTGATTCGCAAAATTCGAGTTTTCATCCGATTGCCATCAAATTTTCAGGGATTGAGAAATAACTATTAAACTTCATTTTACCATTTTATTCGTATTTTATTTACAGTCCATACGCAAATGCCCGCACCTTGGCCTTAACCCCGGCCATAAGATTCTGCACAACCTGTGAATCAACCGTTTTTTGCATGTAAACCCACACTTTCTTCAGTTCCTCGACTGTCTTCACTACCTTAGGTCGTTTAAGAAGGTGCTGCTTCATAATCGCCCAGTACTTCTCGATGGGGCGGAGCTCCGGAGTGTTGGGAGGGTTGAACATTTTCGGCACGAAATTGACCTTATTGTCCGCATACCACTTCAGCACGTCCTTGGAGTAGTGGCATGAAGCCAAATCCGGCGTTGTGGGCCTTCAGGAGAGGAAGCAGCCGCTTCTGGAGGCACTCTTTTATGTACACCTGTCCGTTCATCGTGTCCTGGGTCACGAAAGGTGCACTCCGCTTCCCGCACGTGCAGATGGCTTGCCAAACCTGGGACATGCTCCGAAACGCTGAACTTATCCTTGGCCGTGAAAAACAGGTTGCCGGGGATCTGTTTGAAGTCGGCCTTCACATATGTTTCGTCGTCCATGATGCAGCATTCAACTTTCGTCAGCATGTTGAGGTACAACTTCCTGGCACGGGTTTTGGCGGACTTGTTCTGCTTCTCGTCGCGATTAGGGGCCTTTTATACCTTGAAAGTTCGAAGCCCAGCCTTAGTTTTGGCCTTCTGGACAAAACTTCGGCTTAGGTGCAGCTTCTTAGCCACATCCCGAACGGTTGCGTTCGGATTTCGGTTGAAGGCCCCAACTACGCGGTTGTGATTTTTGGTGTTGTACGGAATACTTTTTCCTTCACTTCTGGGCTTCCGGTCGGTGTTCAACCGTTCCTCGAACCGCTTAATCACTCGCGACACCGTGGAATTAGCGATTCCCAACGTTTTAGCGATGGAACGATGCGAGAGATCCTTGTTCTCGTGATGAATGCGTAAGATTTTATCACGCACGAGCTGTTCTTTCGACTCCATTTCCGCGAGTTTTGATCACAGGACTTTAAAACTCGCAGGATGTAAATAATGCACTATGAACTAAATCCACCCAAATTTTCATTAAATTCTACCCAACGGTTAAAAAGTTAGAGCAATTTCATAGTGTGGCAATTTCATAGTGGACACCCTTTAAGTATTAATATCCTACTAGTCCTGGGAAATATGAAAACAGAATAGACCATTCCAAATATAAAAGATAAAATTTCAATGAAAGATATTTTTTTACAAGAATTTGTTCAAAATTTGTTACAGAATGTGTAAAAGGTATGGGAAAAATTGTGGTAGAGGGGGATTGATAAATCTAAAAAAATTGCATATTTGAGTCGTCATTAAATGGTTGATGCAGACCCATTTAAAGACGATTCAAATATGACGTTATAAGAATTTTCGAAATACTGTTTATGTCAATGAAAACTCATAGGTTTATTGGTAAGGGTTTAATCTTATTTATTTATTTATATTTACATCTTCACGTATTAGTAATTAACATTGCTTCATAAATTATATTTATAAATCTTTCACATACAAAGTGATTTTCTTTGGATTATCCTTTGAATCAGAAAACATTTTAGCTGAAATTTGATTTCTGAAATAGGTACAAAGCAATGAACCTGTGTAACAGGTATTGTCTTTACGTGGCTATAGAACTCCTCAAGTTCTTCTGACATTTTTGCATACTGTTCAGCTGATATGAAGAAGAAATTCAGTTTTGCAATACTTTTATTTGACTCTTTAACTTTCCAGTCATATAGTTCTCGAAGAGTTTTGATTGTGTTTCTATAATCTTGAGCAAGGCTTGCTCTCTTTGCCATTCGCTTGAGATTACCACCAATAGCATTACATGGACCTTTCCCATAAGACGCTCCAATCTCTACATGGACTTGAAATTGCACACGCTGGCAAAGTTCTTTTTGTTCTTATAATGGACCGCTGCTCCATCTGACATGGAAATAATTTTTGAGCAATATATTGAATTTTGTTTAATGAAATCTAGCAATTTTGATATAAACAACTCAACTGCTATTGAGTCATGGGTCAATACTTCAGATATTATGATAAAGCTTTTGTTTTCCAATTTGTTATCCTTCTTGCAATATACTTCAAAGGTTTGGTAATAAACAGGATCAACCACCTGATTTGATTGTATTGTGTGTGTCTATACAATCAATCTCCCACTGACCGGCAGTGCTTTCATGGAAGAAACTTGTCTGCATTTCTTCAGTAATTTATGTGTGATCACTATGTGCAAACATTGTTCGCCCTAGAGATTGAAGGTGACAGCTCTTTTGAAAATCCAACGACCCATTTCAAGAATGCCTGTTTCTACACGTACATTCTGAGGTCATCTTCATATACAATAAGCCCCGCATGAAACTCTTCACACATCATTTGCAAATGGATATGTGAAGAGTTTTCACACTTCCGGAATCAAAAATGGAAATTCTTGATCCTGGCGTGAATATAGTTAAGGTATACTTTTGATAATATGAAACGACCTCACCAATGTTCCTTATCTGATGCTGGAAAGCTCGTCCGGATGCAGGAGCGGGTCACTAAAAACACAAAAAAATGGGGAAAAACAATCCATCTCAAGAAACACGACCATAACACACTATGAGAGGGATTCCATTCTCAACGTCCGACGCAAAGCACTTGGAAAAACTATAATTTCTCCATTTATTTTAGTTGAATGAAGCAATCTCAACGACCTGATTTAATTGTATTATCACTAAAATTTAAAATTATTAATAATTTAAAAATAAGTCCATTCCAAATAGTAGCCTTGATTTTTCAAACATTTAAAGACCCTTAAAAATCCAAATTTTCATTAAAATTAAATTTAATTGGCTTCTGTGAGGTTTTAGGACCAAATTATAAGACGAGTTGGCTCGATACACGGTAAAAATTGGACAAGAAATTTTTTTTGTTAGAAAATTTTTATATCGTTAAAAGTGTCTATCGCGCGATGTATGGCAAACTTTAAGACAATTATATCGCCTATATTTAGAAAAAATCGTCCAATTCTAAGATAGCCATATTTTGCAATTTGACTTTAAATTTTAAAATATTGTTTTTTTTTTTGAGTGTAGGAATCGATTTTATAATTTTTATAATTTTTTCTTAAAAGTTAAGACAATTTTCCAAAAGTCACCCATACATCACTTTTTTGTAAGTCTTTTCCTTTTCGAGTTATGTTAACATGAAAAATTTGTTGTTAGAAAAACTTTTTTTCCTTAAAAGTGCCTATCTTGCAATGTATAGCGAACTTTTAGACAATTAAATTGCCTTTTTTAGGAAAACAATTTCTTCCCATTCTAAGATTGCAAATCGACTTTTTGCAAATCGACTTTATATTCTAAAATATTTTTTTTTAGTGTGTACGAATCGATTTAACAATTTTACCATTATTTTTCAAAAAAGCTAAGGTGACTTTCTTATAGTCACCCATACATTTGTATGGGTTGTAAGTCTTTTCCTTATTGAGCTATGTTGATTTAAAAAAATCGATGAAAAAACTTAAGCCCTTTTCAATTGGTACTCCAGATAAATTTTGAAAAAAACAAAGTATGCAAAGTTGCTTGAAAAAACATAGTCCACCCACCCACAAAGTTTCATTTCATTCTGAGAGGGTGCTGCCAATCACGAAGACGAGTTGGCGTGAAATTCGTCAATCATTTATTTGGCGTATAATTTTTTTTTTTATCAATGAAATAATTTTGTTGTTCTGAAATGCAAATTATTTTTGTTATCATTAAAAT
>JAHHFK020004038.1:0-42582 GCA_024533555.2 Aedes koreicus | reverse complement strand
CAATTAGTTGACGCAGGTCGCCAGATTGATGCTTCAAAATGTTTGGCTCGGAAAAGTCAACCAACGTTGTAAATGAAATTAAACTTGAAAAACAGGAAACTAGATATACAAATAATCCACGGCAAAATAACAACCCACAGTCGGATTTTCGAAAACAGAAAATCCTTAGCAACAATAATACCAACAACACCAGCAAACAACAGAAGGATCTTCCCAAACCAAATTCGAAATCAAAAGGTTCGTTTTCTAATTCTGGTCCTAAAACTCCAGTTGAACAGGAAAATCCACAGGAAGGAAATTCCAACAACATACGATCCTTATCCAGCTTGATTGCTGCTCACAAACCCCCTGAGATGAACCAATGTATTTATTGTAAATTCACCACCCATTCTATTGAACAGTGTCGATTGATCAAAGGTCTCTTTTGTAGAATGTGCGGATTCAAAGGATTCGACACTCAAAACTGTCCGTATTGTTTAAAAAACGGCTTTCAGACGATCGAAAGTCGCCGGTCGTCGAACCCTTCCGCGTAAATTCATTCTACAAATTCTCTCACCAAATTAATGTATTTAAAGTGGAATCTTCTTCGAAGGTTACAGGTCGTTGGGAGCATCTAGTCTAAGAGGGTTAAGTGATGCTTCATTTCTCTTCAGATGGTTGGAACTTTTGCATTGACTAAAGTCCTAGCTCTTTATGGCTTATGGTTATAGCGCCATTACTCGTTCTCTGAAAAGAAAAGAGAAGAGAAGAATGTCTGGAAAGAGCAGAATTTCTGAGAATATTGGAACGGTGGTAAGAGAAAACGTATCAAATTTCTTTGGTTGCAGCAACAACATTGCATTATTTTAAAGAACAAGTTTATTACTTATTTCTAGTTTTCGCTATCTGAATCGATGGGTTCTTCTTTTCCGTAGATTTCTTCTATTTTTAATGTTGCATTTTTCCTATCTAATGCAAGCCTTTCGCAATCTTCAGAGCTCATCTCTTCAAATTTATTCATGTTTTGTTGTATAATATCTATAAACGTGAAGGCAGGTCGCCCTCTTTTTTTAAAGTTTTTTTTTATAGTTAGCTGCTAATTTTAGTAGGTGTGTATCCATCCATCCTTAAGATGTGAGTCCAATATGTACCTCAATTGTAGGCTCTTATTTTTTTGTGATGGTTTTTCCTTTCAAAAATTCTTTGTGACTGATATTTTCCTCACTCGTACAATTGGATCTGAGCTCGTTTACGATTTGACGTTCATATTTCCTCAATAAGATTCTTGATTTTTTTGTAAGTGTTGATACTTGGGTTCCGTACAACATCGTCGGGGCAACGATGGTATCGTATAGAATATTTTTAAATTGTATTGACGGGTTGTTTTCTTTGATGAAACTTTGCATTGCTTCTGATGCTTTAACAGCTTTACTACACCTGGCTTTCGCCGTCTACACAGTCTATCTGTGATAGTAACAGCAAGGTACGTTAATTCTGTGGAGACTTTATACACCACATTATTTAAAATTAATTGTTTAGGTGCATGTCCTAAGGCATTTCCAATGGAAGTAACTGGCCATATTTCAAAGGAAACGTCCATTAAGTCCGTCACACTTTTATAGGGAAGAGGGGGGTTTGGAACCTATGATGATCCATACAAAAAAAAAAGAAATAGCTCCTGAATTGACTTTTTTCAATTTTGTTCTTTGACTTTTCCGCGAAATAAAATTTAAGTTCCCAAACTTTGAACAAGGAACTACAAAATAAAAGTTGCTGTGAAAGTGTTTCTCCTTGTGGAACTTTCAATGATGTAGTTGTTACAAAAGTACAAAGCCAGCAATGTCCACAGAAGCAACACGAATTAACAATCCTGGAGAGTGTGGTACACGGGGCTCTTCAACTTAGTACAGGGGTTCCCAACCGGTGGTCCGCGACCCCCCTGAGGGGTCGCGAGGGCCTTCTAGCGGGATCGCGGGCGTCTGACCAGCGTGACAATTTTTATGCATACTGAATAAAATAAATAACTGATCCATAAAATAAAATGCAACCTACTTATAAAGTGCATGAATTTAAAGAATAAGCGAGTATATTTTGGCCTTCGTGCGTCTTATAATTCGTTCGAGTAGAGCAGAGTAGTAGTGAACGGAAGGCAACGAAGGACAGTTGCTTCTTCCATTGTCTTTTTCTTGCTAGCACACGCGATTGAATGAATTCATTTTTTACTTGCTCTTTCCTTCTTACTGAGATGTGAGTTGATGTATTAGTGTGCGTCCTGGTGCGTTATTAAACGTGAAGAAAAACTCAATGAATGCGCAGTAGTAGTTGGCTCATTTGTTTTGTCTTCTTTTACAACTGAACTGGCCATTCACGCGTCGAGTTCCGTATCAATCAACCGACCAATTTGTTGCTTCCACATTTAAAATTTTGCTGAGATTTTGGTTTACCGCTGCAAACTAAATATTGTCAACTTGAATAGGTAAAGTATTCAATAAATTTAAAATAGTTACAGAAAAGAACAAGATTATGTTGTACTTTATAGACGACCTCACCATGGAAAAAAAGGCAAGTATTCCGAGGATTATATGAAATTCGGTTTCACAACTATAATCCTTAATGGCGTCGATAAGCCACAGTGCGTGCTTTGTGGCGTTGTGTTGAGTGTTGAATCAATGAAGCCATCAAAATTGAAACGGCATTTGGATGTGGACATTTTTCGGCGGCATGACGCTGGCTTGAAACGGCTCACTGGAGCAGCAATTTGAGAAATATTTCCCCGAGTTGAAGCAAGAAGTAGCTGCTTTAGTACGAAACCCGTTTTCATCTTCATTGGCTAGCCTTCCAGATGAGATACAGGATGAATACTTGGACCTGAATTGCGGGCAGTAGTAGGGAAGATGTACCTATATTAATCTCATCACTTTGCAATTCATCCTACTTGAAATAAAACGATATACACGTGACAGGATTAGTTAGTAATGTTTGTTGTAGTTATTTAATGTAAGCAAACATTAAACATTATTAGAAAACGAAACCTATCCTTCAACGGCCCAATTGTTTGATTCATCGTAGGATGAATATAGCAACAATGAGATTAATATGGAGGCAGTTTCCCTATAACAAGTGTTCAGAGTCTTCTTTTTGCATGTCACAAAATCGACATGAATCATCATGATGTTTTCCTATCAGCTTCAAATGACGGCTCGTGAGTGGCCAGTTATAAGGTGTGTATAAAAGGTTAGATCTTTAGTGGTAAGATCAAGTAAGTTGCTAGTCATTGAAATGTTTGGAATAATGAACTTTGGCATTGCCTAACTATGAATGTGTTGTTTCCGTTTGACTCCACTTTCAAGCATTCCCAGGCTTTCATCTCCATCTCTTCTAAGAGAAGGAGCTGATAAACCACAAAAAGGTTCAGGTCCTATGAACTGATGAGACGGCCCGAGTCTTGCTAGTTTATCGGCTCTCTCGTTTCCAACAATTCCACAATGGCACAAATTACAAAGTACAAATTAACTTGATCACGACAAGACGACTTTTAAAGTATTGAACACTTTCCCAAACATGCTTGGAAGTGCATGTTGCTGACTTTAAAGCATTTAGATATGCTTGACTGTCCGACACTTCAAAATTTCAGCTTGGAATACAGTTGGCCACTTACCCATTAGAATTTACATGTCAATCCCTGGGCCCACTTGATTGTTCATTTATGAACCGTCTGTATAGAGAACAATCGATCCTCGACGGAGGTTTGGACCAGAATAGCATACCGTAAATCGGGAACGGGGTAACATCCTAAGTCACACTGGATGTTTTATCGAGGTTTTAAAGCATTCTTAATCATGGTTTACAGAACCATTATAAAACCAAAATTATAATTTGTGATTGATCAGCGGGAGCATCGATCAGTTAAACACTTATCATGAATAGATCAAATAAACGTTTACCAAGTGCTCCTTAAGCTCAACCGGCAAACGCGCAGTTACAAAGCAAGCTGTAGCTAGGTTGGATTCTCGGTCTGATCTAGGTATTTTTCGTTGATGAAAATTTCTCGACTCCCTGGTCATAGAGGGCACAATCATACTGATGAAAAAATGATAGCTGGCATCGAACGTTTTCAATTAATAACTTTGGAAGTACATTTAGAGCACTAAGTTAAGAGTAAGCAATAAGCTAATTGTGAAAATAATAGGGTTGAAATGCTAAGAATGAAAATGAAGTATGAATAGTGTTTCTTAATATGTTTGCTTCTGTAAAGTATTTAATGATTTTTTTCGGTTTGTTGCAAAAATTTATGCAGTTTTAAGGGTTTATATTAGGCGTAGTTTTTGTTTTTTAATAATTTATCGTGACGCAACGACAGTTACTGACGTAGTACGTATGTTGGTACGTAAAAAGTACGTATAAATTGCTTCATGTTCTTTTAGTATTTTTTTCTGCAACCAGACTTCAGAAGAACTCAGGGTGTGGGGTGCAATGCACCCGCTTATGTCTAACTACATAGGACTTTAGTAGTTAGTTGGTCCCTCTGACCTGCCGCTGGTCATTTCGTCATCTGACTTGGAGCTCTAGGACAATCAGAGAGGCCGCCATCTCAACACATTTTCCGGACTAGGTTCTCTGGGGTCGTGTCCCGACCGCTCACGGGCTTCATGCCGTTTCACGCGCCGTTGAAACGAGGTCAAGAACACATGTTCCGCAGTTTCCTCGACATCCGCGCATACGGGACTTCCGTAGTCCTCCGCGTCCCCGTACTTGTGTAGATACTGTCTAAATCAGCCATGGTCAGACAGGATCTGCGACAAGTGGAAGGTAACTTCCCCGTGTCGCCGACCGACTCATTCGGATATATCCGGGATTAGTCGGTGGGTCCACCGACCTTTGATGGAGCTATTCCATTCCCTCTGTCACTTGATCATTGGTTTGGCTCTAATCTTGGTGACGGACATGATGCCATCCACCGTTGACTTCCCTTTACGGAAGCCAAACTGATTCTTGGACAGGCCTCTCCAGCACCTTACCCGTCGTATCCAACAGGCATATCGGACGGTATGCCGATGGATCACCCGTTGGCTTTCCTGTCTTCGGCACCAATACTAGCGTCTGGCGTTTCCAGGTGTCCGGAAAGACGCCCTCGTCCAGCCATCCTTGCATTACCATCCTGAGCATTTCAAGAGCCAGCAGTCTATCCACCACCGGCGATCTTCCATCTCTAGGAAAAGAATGCAGTGGGTGCGTTTCCTTCTGTGCGCTGCCTAGTATTGTGGACGATATCGTTCCACTCAAACACCCACCGGATGTTCGACAACCCAGGGTTGCAGAACGGCACGTCTATGATCAACTCCACTCCGTTTCTATGGTAGGTACTCTTGGTACTCTTGGCCTCAAGCAGGATTTGGCTCCTTGGGTTGGTAAGGCGGCTGCCCCACTCCAGCGCCCAGGCGTTGAAGTCGACCGCTTACCAACGTATTTCGTTCAATTAGCTCTGTTGTTCTCGGCGCCCAGATCCGCGAACCATCGCCGCGCATCCCTTTGAGGACTTCGAAGTACTTAGACTATTCGGTCTTCACGCTTTTCTGGGTCTATCTCCCTTTTTTCCGAATTTGGTCCAGGGATTGGTGGCCATTCCAACAGTTAAATGCGATTGACTTTGAAGAACGCAGTTGATTTCCGAGCTGTGTGCTTTGAGTCATTGTCCTGGTGGAAAATGAAGTTTTCCTCGAGACCCATTTTAAGCAACGATTCCTTCAAATTTTCATATTCATTATATAAATGTAACGATCAGCAATCAGAATGCCATCGATGTGCACGTGATTTCTTACGCCTTACCACGCGAAGCATCCCCACACAATAATACTTCTTACACACACACTTCTTCACAGGCTGTACGTTCTGCTCCAACACTCCAACGTTCTGCATTCTCCATACATCATCCAGCAATTCGGATTTACCCTCATCAGACCACACCACTTGTTTCCAGAATTCAACGGGCTGTTAAGCATCCCGAGCAGAACACAAAAGCATATGAATACCTAATTTTGATCTTGATAACTGACCTTGGTATTAAAGAGCTCAGATTAAGAGGTAAAATACCTAAGCAAAATACCTAAGAATTGCAAGCAAAATGTCTCTAGAATAACTAAACTTGATATTCCGGGTACCTGGGTAAGTATCTGGTCACCTTAGAGGTATTATTTTGGTATTGTCTTACCTCAATTCGGTATTCGCATGACATTGTGGGAACAATTTGATGGTATTATCCTCAGGAATTTTACCTCTTAATCTGAGCTCATAAATACCAAGGCCAGTTATCAAGTTATTCGCTTCTGCTCGGGATGCTTTTGAGTAAATTTTAATCGTTTGATTTTGTTGACTTTTCTAATTAGAGGACATCGACTTGCACACTTGCTCATCAATCCTGATTCTTGCAGTCTGTAGCGAAGAATTCTTTCGGATACCTTCAGATTCAAGTTCTCACGTGTAGCACGACTCGTTATTGATGAACATCTTCTTGCTCTTCGCACGATTCTCGCATGATTTATCTGCCACATTTCCATATTGTTCGAATTTCTTCCATACCTTCCTTACACCAGAGTAGCTTAAAGCATACTTAGCAGCAATCTTCCGGAACGATTCAATATTCTGGTGGTCCCAAACGATGAGATTATGGATTTCTAATGGAATCCCGAGTGGGAACGAATAACTTGGTATTTAAGAGCTCAAATTAAGAGGTAAAATATCTGAGTATAATATCATAAAATTGTTCCCAGAATGTTATGCGAATACCAAATTGAGGTAAGAAAATACCAAAATAGTACCTCTCAGGTATTCCCAGGTATCCGAAATAACAGGTTTTGTTATTCGAGAGATATTTTGCTTGCAATTCTTAGGTATATTACCTCATAATCTGAGCTCCTTAATACCAGTTAATACCAGTTAGCCCAGTTATCAAGATCAAAATTAGGTATTCATATGTTGTTGTCTTCTGCTCGGGATTTGCTTAATTTCCATCTCAAAACACGAATAATAACCAAAAAGTAGTGAAACACGAAAATAATCTTCTGTTACATACCACTTGTAATTAATCATGAGAGGAAATGTCAATCTCAGCGACTGGGAACGAACAAAACACGGTAAAATATAATTAGGTGGAAATTAACTCTTTTTTTTTCTTCCAGTTCAAAAACAACTCAATTTCGGTATATATTTTTTTTAAATATCAATAGAAAAGTCAAATGGTGTAGGTACAATATAAAAGATAATGAAAATTAAGTCAACATCTACCCATGGTGTGTATAGAGCTCCAATTTTTTTTTTTTTTTTTTTTTTTTTTTGAAAATTCAAGCACAAAACAGTTTTTTTTATAAATCATTTATTGCTACAGGCTCAAACGAATCAAGTTTACAGAGCCAAGTTATCATATATATAAACATCAGTTATCTTAAAACTAAAGTTAGGACCAAAACAATTTGGATAATATTGTAATGCAATTTTTGGAAAAAAATTTGTGAGAAATGTTATAAACATTTCTAGTATAGTAATGCGGAATGTGGAACAGTCAATGAATAGACCAAACCAGCCGCCGTCCTCTGAATATGATTATTTCAGTTTTTCTTGTTCCATTTGCACTAAATAACCTGTCCATATAGGGTGTCCCAGAAAGTCTAAGCACGATTTGTTGCTTCCGCATGACGTTTGAATAGCTGATCATTATTGTGTATCTCTGTTTAAATTTCAATCTACAACTCGGTGAGTCTCAAGTCCCGGTGCATTTACTTTTCATGAAAATGCGAAGCATTTCCCCGGCAAAGCGCAAACAGATCGTGCACAAATGGAGCACTTTTCCCAACGTTTTGCTGAGTCAGTTGCGAAAATGGAAGGTGTGAGCATCGGAGCAGTTCGTAACGTGATTTGAAACTATGGTAAGGAGTCATCCTTTCAGGACAATAAAAAATCTGGACGTAAACCGGGCCCTATGGACCAAAATGGAAAATCAAATCACGCAAGCTTTCACAAAAAGGGAAAATCACGCAAAAGGGTACTTCCGTTTGATATGTGGCCCAAAAGCTGGGAACTTCGGAGAGAACGTCGACCGAACAAAGCCACGAAATAAAATAAGGACTTTCAACTAGCAGAAGTAGCCAAAACGAAGTGAAAAACAAGCAGCGTCTGTCAAACCAAGGGCCCGTAAATTATACGATAAAATAGCTGTGTAGAAATTCGGCATGATTATGGATTTTTACATACATTAATTGTTATGTTTGTGTTCTCCGTGCGTGGAGTAACGATTATGATGTAGAAGGAGATGTGGTTCGAATACTACTTTACCATGCCCTTTCACTCAATTTTCAATACCTCTGTTCTATTTCTAGCCTACCGTACACTGACGGAACTTTCAACTTTCTCTTCATATCTTTCATTCTAGCAAAAAACATTATTGTCCACTCTTGGTGCCTCATGGCGATGAGCGAGACATCTCCTTCTACATGATTGTGGATGATGAATCCTACGTGAAATATGTGATTATAAGACCAGGTGACCAGTTCTACACAGTTCGTTCTGGCTAAACTATTGACGATGTTGATATGTCCATTATTACCAAAAAAATCGGTAAAAAAAACAATGGTTTGCCAAGCAATTTGGGGAAGTGTGAGTGTGGAATGCTTTTAAATGCATTTTTAACAACCGGTACGATGACTGCTGATGTTTACGTTTGGGAATGATTAGAGCGGCGCCAGCTCCTCAGGATCCGGAAACACAATAATCGCGGTAGCATTGTACAAAGCCAACGGAGTCAAATTCGTACCCAAGGAGATGAATCTTCCAAACTGTCCCCAGGCAAGACAATTGAAACTTTTTGGGCTCTGACAAAGGCATATTCGCCCAAACATGTTAAGGCAGCGAATTCCATCAAAAATTAGAAAAAATAAAGTATCAAAAATCTTCGGCAAACAGTCTGTGCAATGATCAGTGTTATGTCACGTTGCAAAAGAATATTGTAGAGAACATAAAAGTGCAATAAAAACCCAATTTACTTAAAAACCGAGCTCAAATTGTTATCGTGCTTACACTTACTGGAAAACCTATAAAAGTCTGCCGTGTTTTAATTGCTTACCCATCAACTCGATTTTAAATTTGGTGGAGCTTGTCATTGTAGATGCATGAACCGAAAGTTTTGCACCCTGTATCTGCGTCTTGTTTAGAATTTCACACCAAGTATAGTCTGCTTCATTCTGTACATGAAAACCGCAAATGCCTTACTATTTTTGGTTCGATGTTTATGCTTCTAAAAACTTGAAAGATCAATGACTAGAGCGATTTTGGTTCTCGTTTGCAAAATGCGAGAGTTTTGCAATAGGTAAGAAGCCCGATTTGCAGCTGTTATCCGTCATTTTGCCTGATTGAAACAAGTCATAAGCATTCCAGATTGAACCATTTCCTCTAAAACTGCAACAATATCTAAAAATCATTTAAAAAAAATTATATTCACTCACCCCCCGAGAAAAAAACACAACAACACGAGAAAAATAAAAGAAAAAAACGGAAATTTAAAAAAAATAAAAGTGAGCCCTCCTTCCCCCCCCCAAGAAGGACAATAAGGACGCCCCGCCCCCACCCCCAACCACCGGGCCACGCCGACCACCTACTCTACAAGACGGACCGGAACCACCGCCACTGCGGATGGGAGGTGCGGACCGCCACCCACCCCCCCCCCCCCGCGAGGGGGGAGTATTGAATAAAGGAATGGGGGTGGTTTCTTTTTTTAGTGGTCAAGAAAAAGTTTTTTTTTTTTATTAAAAAAAGGGCGCCCCGCCACCCCCCCACCCAAACCCACAAAAACCCCCCACCAACGGAGAAGAATTTGCACACTTTCACTTTAATAAAAAAAAATATAAAACCAAATTATTTTTTTCGGTTGCTCGCCAAAATTTTTTTTTTTTAATAATTAATTAAAAAACCCCGGAAATGAGAAAATAAAAAAAAAAACCAAAATTTCCAAAAATAAAATTTTTTACCAGATTTATAAATAAGTATCAAGCTGATCGCAGCAAGCCGTGCTTGGAAACTGACGTGTTTTGCTTTTGCTGCGTCGTTTTCGCGAAAAAATCAAACCGTAATTCGTAATTTAACTTGAACTAACAGTGAAATCATAAAATCCCCGCGTGCATTGTGTAAGCCGTAGTAAATACAATCGATTCCCTTTCCAAATGTTTGAGTGTCGGTAGTATTTCCCCGTTTTTTTTTTTGTTTTTGTGCTTCGCCCCCGCACCCGGAAGAAGAGTTACATCAGCTTAGTTTTGGTTATTAGTGGTAATATTGTGACACTCGGGTATAATTTATTAGTTTAGAGTGTTTTTCCGCTTTGTCGCGAGTGAATCGATGATTATTAGCAGTTTTGAAGCTCGAAATAGAGTCGCCTCATTGCGGGGATTTGCATTATTGGCAGTGTGTGGAGTGAAAAAAAAAAGAAGACGAGTGCAATGTAGAGAACAGCCATTTGCTGGTCAGAAACAGCAAACGAAAACAACGCGCATGGACGGGTGAAAAGCTTGCACATAATTTTAGGTGCATTCACCACGGGGTGTACAGAATTTTGTTATGCAGGTTGCATATCTAGCGGGCGGTTTCGCAACGTTAATTTTTGCGCATATTTAATCGCGAGTGCAAAAAATTAATTACGAATCAACGTCGACATTTTTGGAATGAACAAGATAGTGTGATTCAGGAGGCGGACATGGGTGAGATGTATCTGACTATAACTATGTAACAATAATCTTATTTTCAAATAATACTAAATACGTGCCTGGTTTGGAAATTCAAAATTTCCAAATCTGGAAGTATGTTACAGTGCCCTTATCCAAATGATATCGGTAATGTTTACATGCGGGGCTTATTGTATGTGAAAGTAACCTCGGAATGGGCGTGACTCTCCAGACATTCTGAAATGGGTTGCTGGATCTGCAGTAGAGCTATCACTTTCTAGCTCCCGGATTAAAGCTGCTTCCAATGGTCACTTGAATGATTGTTGTAAACAGATTTCTTCCATAATACCATTGCCGGCCGATGGGTGTTAGATTGGACACACACACACACACACACACAGATTTATAAATAAGTATCAAGCAAGATTTGTTCCATTCTTTAGGAAATTTTCCACGCTCAAGTGACATATTGAGTAACCAGAATAATGGCGTTGTAAGCCCAAATTTTTTTTTTTAAACAAGAAGCATTCCATCTGGCACTGAGACTTAATTTTATCTAATACTTGGAGACCTGTCAAAATGTCTTGCTTATCGATATGACTAACACCAATTCAATAGAGTAAAGCTATCTTCCGATTGGGTACATTACAAAAAGGCCCTAACTGAATATAATCGAGAATTGAGACTAGCCAAACGCAAGGACTGGAGACGGGCATGCGAAGATATCAATAACGCTCCCTCAGCTGCAAGGCTTCATAAAGTCCTTTCGAAGGATCATTCGAATGGTCTTGGTAACCTCAAAAAGCAAGATGGTAGTTTCACTGTAGATTCTACTGAAACATTAGAAGAAATGATGAGAACTCACTTTCCAGGATCGATCCCTTTTTTTGACTTAGATGAGGCAAGACATGCATGATCTATAGATGCCTATCAAAAAGCTCGTGAAATCTTCGTACCGTCAAAGGTTGAATGGGCATTGGTTTTTTTTCAGCCTTTCAAATCCGCCGGGAAAGATGAAATTTTTCCAGCTTCACTCCAACAAGGAAAAGAAGCGCTCTGCCCACTCCTAAGTGAAATTTTCAGAGCCAGCGCTATATACCTAATGCATGGAGACAGGTTCGAGTGAAAACATTTATTCCAAAAGCTGGAAAAAGGGATAAAACGACTGCAAAATCCTATAGACCCATAAGCCTTTCTTCTGTTCTGTTAAAGACTATGGAAAAAAATTGTTGATGACTTTATAAAATCTACAAGTTTAGTAAGGTTACCTCTTAGCAAATTTCAATTTGCTTATCAAGCAGGTATATCTACGATCACGGCATAACAGTCGCTGGTAAGTAAAATCGAGAAATTGCTTCATGCCAAAGCTTCAGGCGCTTCAGCAAAATAGCCGTGGTAGCTTTTCTTGATATTCAGGGAGCTTTTGATAACGCATCCTATAACTCCATGCGCACAGCAATGGTAGCAAGGGGCTTGGATGAACACGTGGCTATGTTTAAAGATCGGGAAATTTCTACTGATCTCGGAGGTACGCAACTATCTATAAGATGAAGGGTTGTCCTCAAGGTGGTGTATTGTCACCATTACTATGGTCTTTAGTAGTAGACGAACTCCTTAAAAAACTAGCCGATCAAGGTTTTGAAGTGATAGGATACGCAGATGATGTGGCCATTGTGGTTCGTGGAAAGTTTGATGACACGATTTCAATCCGGTTACAAACTTCACTCAATATTAATTTTAAATGATGTAGGAATGAGGGCCTAAATATAACCCGCTCTAAAACTGTTATTGTTCCTTTCACAAAAAGGAAAAAAAACTTACTCTAACACAGCCTTCGTTGGATGGACATCAAATTCGGTTCTCGGAAGAAGTAACGGAGGAGAACTGCATGAGTGCATTAGATGCGATAGGTCGAACAACGCCGAACGGTACATGGTACAGTGTCTAAACTGTAACCGCTGGTGCCATTTTACATGCGCAGAAGTCAACGCAGAATCGGTACGTGCATCCAGTTTCTCGTGTGGATGTATATCGAATGCTCGCGAAGCGACACCGAGTGTGACCAGTGGAATTTCGATGACCTCTACGATGCGTAAGGCTAGATTGGATCGTGAACTGCAGCGCCTGGAAGAAGAAAAGAAATTGCTGGAGGATTTGGAACGAGAACGAGTTGAAAGGGAGAGAGCTTTGGTCGAACGAGAGCTGCGCGAAAAGCTGGAACGTGGGAAACAGTTCATAGCGCGGAGGCATGAATTGCTAAACCAACAAGACGAAGATGAGGCGAGAAGTGTGCGTAGCATGCGGAGTAGTCAGCGGAGTGCGCAGCGAACAGAAGATTGGGTGAAGCAGACCGGGGCCGCCGAGATTTCCGGCGAGGCAGTCGTTGGAAAGACGCCTACACCACCGCCTGCGAACGATGATCAACTGGAGACTGTAAATCCTGGCAAAACACATCCTTCTTCAACGCCGTTGGGAACTCCTGCACTTGTGGTCTCTCAAGTTGTTCGTGACAAAGCAGTTACGGGATTAGAGGACGGATCAATCCCAACAACCGTGGGGAGCGTTTCATTAGAAAATCTGAACGATTCTCTTGAGGGTGCAGTAGGAAACGACGAAGACAAGGACACATCCAAGCTGTCTCTCGTCAATCTCAAACCCTTTGTAGATTTGCTGGAAGTTGAAGAAATTCATACGGCGAATACCGGAGCGATCCCAAAAAATAAACGTTTGGGTATCCATTGTTACAAACGGTGGAGTGTCGAAACTGGAGAGCTACGCAATCAAATAGCTTTACAACGGCAACGATCGGAAGCGGATAATCAAATCCAGGATTTGATGTTGGGACATCAGCTGGATGCTGACACGAGGCGTAAACGGGAAGTAGACCTGGTGAACAAAATCAGGACGTTGGAGTCACAGCACGCCACTGAACTGGATCGGATTCGTGAATCGGAGGAAGGTTTGCGAGATCAGCTTGAAAATCGTACCCGCCAACAAGCGGCCTTGCAATCGAAGATCGAACTTCTGAAACAACAATACGATCGTGAGCAAGCAGCATTACGGGATGCGATAAAATATGTGGAAAAAAAGAGTCGTGAAGAAATTGAACGGTTACGAACTTCAGAGGTGGGCATACGCAAACAACTTGAACAGCGAAACCCGGATTGTGATGTACTTCAACGCCAGGTCAACGAACTGGAGAACGAGACTATCCGTGTAAGAGAAGCAGAACAGAGGTGGCTCTCCGATCTTGAAGCTACAAAGGAACGAGAGTATGAAGCAGTGCGACTTCGGAGACAAGCGGAAAAGGATTACTGGGCTCTTTGTGACAAAGTTGAAAGAATGGAGCAGTGTACGGCTAACATGACAGGTAACGTAGGGCAGCCTTTGATAAGTGATCACACTACTTCGCCAATAGGTCATCCAAATGTTAGAACCCAAAATTCTCGCATAAGTAGTTTGTCAGGGAACAATCAGCAAAATAGTTCTCCTTACCCTCCCCCTCCCTCACTTGTAGAGAATGAAGTTTTGCCTAGTAGTCGACGGGAGAACTTCGGGTATCTTGGGGCACCACAAATACATCCGCAATTGATTCCGAATCCGGGTTTGGCTCCCAATGTATTCGGTAATTTGGGACCATATCCTCAGCAGTTAGCAGCTAGGCAAGTAGTTACCAGGGAGCTGCCAGTCTTCACCGGGGGATCCAGTGGACTTCGGGTATCTTGGGGCACCACAAATACATCCGCAATTGATTCCGAATCCGGGTTTGGCTCCCAATGTATTCGGTAATTTGGGACCATCTCCTCAGCAGTTAGCAGCTAGGCAAGTAGTTACCAGGGAGCTGCCAGTCTTCACCGGGGATCCAGTGGACTGGCCGCTTTTCATAAGTAGTTACCAGCATTCTACTGAGATCTGCGGCTACTCCGACGGAGAAATTTTTTGCCCAAATAATCCGCCAATCTCCTAAATCACCGCCATGCCAACCCCCGGTCAGCCTCCGTTCAGCAACCATTCAGCAACTGCGTAACAACATCACATGCTTCGGAGTTTCCAGCCGCAGTTTATCGAATCCATCTGAGTTGAGATCGTATCTGCCATCGGCCCTATCACCATTATCGTGGGCTATTGTGCCAAGCAAGCCAGCACCGCCAACGGAACAACAACGGTCTTACGAAACGACAGCCGCAAGCTAACTTGGAGGCAGGGGCAGTTTAGCATCGCCGGCGATCTGAATGCGAAACATGAAACCTGGAGGAACACCCGGCGCAACCGAAATGGCATCATTCTACAAGAAGACCTGGAAGAGGGCCATTACACCATCCTGGGACCAGATACTCTCACCCGGTTGTGCAGATCCGGGGCCCACTCAACAATCGACATCTTCCTCACTAACATGGGGAACAACATCGCCCAGCCGGTTGTGCACCAAGAGCTCACCTCGGACCACTATCCAGTGGTGGCCGAAGTTTGCTCCTTGGTCAACCGGCATCGGATCACCAGACGGAACTACCGTTGTGCCAGATGGGGAGGTTCAGACAACACGTTGACGACAACATCGATTTCGACATTCACCTTGAGTCCGTTGATGACATCAAATGGCTGCTGCAGAGCATCGAGCAAGCGATCTCCCAGGCCAGGGAGGAATATGTCCCAGTGGTAGATCAGGTAAATAACTTTGTACCGATTGATAAACCCACTAAAGATTTGATGCAACTGCGCAACGCCATCCGAAGGCAATACCAGCGAACTGGTCTGCCTACCTTAAAAAGTCATTGCAATCGAATGACAAAGGGCCAGAATGGTGGACTTCAGAAATATAGATTTTGCCGACAAGATCCGCTCCCTCCCAGATTGTGCAAAGCCATTGTGGAAGTTGACAAACATTTTAAAAACTAAATGGCTTCAATGATCGCTTGATAACTCTTGCAGACAAGGCTGCTGAGATAGGTCGACACTTCCTCAGCTCCCACAATCTCGAACAAAACATCGTCAGTCCACACGAATCTGCCGTTGGTGAGCTTGCAAACAACATCGATTTAAGTACCAACGACTTCTTGGAAGAGTTGGACATCTCAGCTGACGAATTGTTGGCCTATATCAAAACGTCAAAGAACATGAAGACCCCAGGTTTCGACTACATCATGAACTTGAAGCTCATGCAATTGAGCCCCCAGTTATACGATCACCAATGCATGCACCTTAGCTACTTCCCCTCTTGGAAGTCACCCAAAGTCATCCCCATCCAGAAACCTGGAAAAGATCCTTCCTCTTCCAAGAGCAATAGACCAATCAGCCTTCTCTAAGGACAATCTTAGCTGTTTGAGAAAGAGATCTTCCATCGGCCGACGAGCTCTCATCTACCGACGAGCTCAACATCTTGCTCGACGAACAATTTGGCTTACAACGTGATCACTCAACAGGTCACCAACTTAACTGAGTTATCAACTTCCTCAGACGGAACAAGTCTGTAACTAAATAATCTGCCATGGCCCTTCTCGACATCGAAAAGGCCTTAGATAACGTGTGGTATTATGGCCTGGTGTTCAAGCTAAAACAATACAATCTTCCCATCTTATCTTTCCAGCTCCTTACCAAGTGTGAAGTTATGGCCCCCCAGGTAATCGAAAACTTTGAGAAGCTTCTCAAGTTGATTCCTCAAACTCGTTTTATGACCTGTAACATTTATACATAACACATGATGTCAGCCCTTTGCCGAATATTCCCAATCGTGTTTGATTCATTCAACTTCGTGGAATCCTCAGAGCATCATCGTCCAAGGATTGCTCCTGCGATATTCGCTGTAAAGTTTGGCTAAGTTGATTCCACCAAAACGTGCGTCACTGACGGGTCATTGATTGTGGAGTCCGCTGGCTTTGGTATGTACCAGTGGTGGTAAATGTACTGTATTTTGAGATTAATTCTATTACATTTTAAATTTTCCATTGCGACCAAATTGAACACATGCTAAAGTGAACCGTCGTGGGAGAAAATCGCATGACATTATTGAACTGTTTTTCACAGGCGACGAAAAATTTCCGCTGCCACCAGCCGACGATTTAAAATATGATGCGACATAGATTTATGTCACCCAGAAGTTCGTTGATGGCTGGCTTATTATTGCAAACATAAGATGTTTATTACATGGAATAAAATTATAAGAATGGATACAAACAACTCATAGCCAAGGATTACCAAACAAGTGCATTTTGGATCAAGCTATCAAATGCAGTCACATGCCATGTTGATCTAAACTGTTTGATACTGTCGGCAGAAATAGGGCGACATTTTTCTCTTTCCTTTTTCAAACTTCCGCATTCGCTTGTACTGTAAAGTACACATACACTTTTGGTGGTGTGCGAGCCACAAATTTCGCAGCAAAAAAAATAACATTTACCATCTTTGGTATGTACAACGCCATATCTTAAAGCTCAAGCTTCAAATGAAGTAGCGGCAAAACACTTTCAGTTCTTCATTTTTTACGGATAGTGTCAGCTCTATACAGGCTATTCGCACCATGGGCCGGTAAAGCACTCTTTGTATTTTCTCATGAAAATACAGGGGCTTCTAAGTGCTTTATTCTCGCGTTATTTTATCATCACCTTTGTATGGGTCCGTTCTAATTGTTCGATTCTGGGCAATGAGAGAGCGGACTCGCTTACAATAGTGGGAGCTATGTGGGCCAAATTCATTATCGAGCCACTCGTCAGCTAGCAGCATCAATCATCCATCCAAAAGGCGTCAAAGAATTCTTATTTGGGGGAATGGATGTGGCTCGAGACTTCATTCGTGTGATGTCGCCTCATTTCCAATCATTTTTCTTTGAACGCTCATTTATACCGTGTTGGCTGAGCGATAGCAATCTCTTAATGTGGACAAGGTTACACCGTAGATCACATTATTTGGTCTTATGCTGAGCATCGTGGAGTCAGATCAGAACTTTGTGACTCCTTTCGGGCTCGAGATAAACAACTCAAATTACCAGTTCGAGATATTTTGGCTCTACGTGATCTGGAGTTTATGAAACTCATGCATGTGTTCTTGACTTACATTAGCCCTTAATTTTAGGTTGCCTAACCTATATGTTAAGTTTTTTTTTTGCTCTCAGTGCACAGTGGTCCAGAATGCGAATTTAGCTGGAGAGATACGTTTTCAGCCTAAGTTTGAAGTTTTGGAGCAAAATTGTCTTGTACAAAGTTGTTTCTATTGATAAGGCTCTTCTTTTGGTGTAAATGAAAAAAAGGTCGGTCCTTTTTTTTTCAGAAAAATCGAAAATCTAACTTTTTTTCGGAAATGACGCGGCTGGATAGCTCAGTGGTTACCTGTTCGGCATTCTGGGAGTTCAATCCCAGGCATGGCCTTTTCCTTGCCATTTGTCACTTGGCTCTTTCTATCACCACTAGATCTAAAATAAAAAGCAGTCTACTGCGCTTTCTTTCATTGATCGCATCACTTACCACAGTGCATCCATGATCTAAAAATAACCTGCCTCACTAACACAACTATCCTTCCCTTGGCTATTGTAGAGATGCAGTGGTGATCACGGTCTCTAATAACAACCATTGTCAAACTAAATCATCCTTCTTCCCTCTTCCCCAAAAGACCGTGAGGACGTGGCTGGCACTGGTATTGATCTATAAATAGAATTAGTGAAATTGTACATTGAAGATGTAAAACTACTCCCAAGCTCCATCTATATGGTTCTCTGAGCAATTACACTAGTTGTGGT
This sequence comes from Aedes koreicus, assembly GCA_024533555.2. NCBI lineage: Eukaryota > Metazoa > Arthropoda > Insecta > Diptera > Culicidae > Aedes > Aedes koreicus. The sequence goes on along the minus strand of JAHHFK020004038.1, from coordinate 24,177 downwards.
CAGTAACGGAGTTGCAACTACAAAATTGCAGTCTTTCTTAAAAAAAAATTGAGGCAAATTTTCTTCGGAAAAGTTGTAGACCAAAAAGTTTTAAGCATCTTTGATGGAATTTTTCTGTAGCATTTTAAATGACCAAAGAAGAGCTATGTTTCCTACATAGCTTTGGGTGTCCCTATAATAATCAATTATTTTGCTCTAACTTTTTTATTTCCGATTTGTTAGCAAAGCTGTCTTGCCATTGACAATAAAAGATACAACATTTGGTGTACTGAAATCGTCGCTATGGTATGTCAAACAAAAGCTTTCATGGTTTTTGTAAAAAATAGGCCTATTTTAAATGTTGATTTCCCTGGTTGAGGCAGACAAAAAAAAAAATCTCAATTGCATTTGGAAGGTTTTATATTATTGTATGTTATATCTGAAAACTCGAGGTAGGTAGTTTTTTAAATTAAGTAAAACACATTTGAAAAGGGCGTAATTTTATAAGAAAATCGTGAATAATTCGCTTGCAGTAAAATTAATCGGCAAGAATTATGCGTCAAAAGTTAATCCTTTTGAATTCTAAAAACCATTTCGAAACAACTTTGTTGGCAAATTTGAAGTAAAAAAGGTCGAGCAAAAAACTTGTTTCTTTTAGGAACACCCTTAGTGATCTAAGGAAAACTGTCCTGATGAAGGTCTCTACTTCCGATATTATTTTTGAGTAATTTCACTTTTTCTGTTACTTTCCACAACAATATTCTGTACATAACTTAGGGTGTCCCTACAAAAAACAATTTTTTGCTTTCAATTTTTTATTTCAAATTTTCCAACAATGTTGTCTGGAGGTGGTTTTTAGAACTTAAAAGGATGTTGCTTTTCACCTTTAAATCTTGCCGATATCTCTTACCGTTAGAAAGTTTTTTTTTTTATTTTCTTATTAAATTACGCCCTTTTCAAATGTGTTACAAATGTTACTCAATTCAAAAAAAAATCATCTATCTTCAGTTTTTAGATATAATATGCAATAATATTGAACCTTCCTAATGCAGTTGAGAAAAAAAAAATTTCTGTCCCAATCAGAGAAATCAACATTTGAAAAAGGCCTATTTTTCACAAAAATCGTGTTTGACATACGATAGCAATGATTTCAGTTAACCAAAAGTTGTATGTTTTATTGTTCTATAATAAATGGCAAGACAGCTGTGTTAACAAATTTGAAATAAAAAAGTTAGAGCATAATAAGTGATTATTATAGAGACACCCTAAATTACGTAGAAAAAATTGCTCTAATTTGGTCATTTCGAAAGCTACATAAAAATAAATTTGTTCCATCAAAGATGCTTAAATGTTTTTGCCTACAACTTTTCCGAAGAAAATTGGCTTTTATTTCTACAAATAAAAAAGTTAGATATTCGATTTCTCTGAAAAAAATAGCTTCGATTCAAATAACTTCTTTCCATTTTTGCGAATTGCGGTGGTAGAACTTCAAAACTATTACACAAAAAAATCAAGCCATGGCGAAATTCATTAATAGAGATTTAAATTCAATACAATAAAACACTAGGAAATGACTGGTCATCCGCAGACAATCCGGTAACAATTTGACAGCTCTAGAGTAAAGTCAATGTACCTCGATAGTCGTGGCTCACTAGTCTCTGAAACCTTCAGCACAATGAAAAACCACCGAAGCAAAGAAGAAACATCGCTTTACTAAGGGTGCACTGAGAAAAATGATTGGGAAACGCAAATATATTCTAGTTTTATTTAACAGGAACTTAACGTTGAATTGGGCACAAACATCATATTAGTTTGATTTGACTACTGTGGTTAAAAGAAACTTAAATTTTTATTCATAATAACGGGAATTAAGCAGTTAAGTTTAACTGACATCCGTTTGAATTTACCATTATGTTGGTTCCAAGCACACGCAAACACAAACGCATACACGTTGATGCGTTTTATACCTGATGTTTTTGAGAATATCATTCCAACCTCGAAGATTTTTCTAACCCTTAAACGTGCATGGCGTAGAAAAAAATACTTTTTTTGTTTAATGTTGCTAAGTGGTTTAGTAGTACAATCTATAATTTTGGTACATTTTTTGCATATATGTTTATTATGAAATTTAATGCATTGCAAATATTAGTTTTTTATTTATATATGGTGATTTATTCGTCGTTGCCATCAACATTTAAGAAAAAAACGAGAATTTTATTTTAAAAAGAACATACATTCATAGTACCATTTAACCCAAAATTCTTCTAAATTTACCTGAGTATATATATACATAAGAGACCTCTTATCTTTACCATTCATATTCAATCGTATTTGTATCCCCGTTTTTCCCCCTTTAAACAATAATTTGATTTGAAAAAATCGTAATTTTTAGACTAAAATTTCGATATCTTTTGAAGGAATTCATGAAATTACGTTTTTTTTTTTCATCAAAGTGTGTATTTAAGCAAGTTCTAAAAATTTGCTCAAGACACCGTTTTCATAAAACTTGAAATGAAAAAGTTAGGCGAAAAATACTATTTTTTTTCAGGGCCACCCTACTCTTAAGCGTAAAAATGATCATAACTTTTGACACAAAAGACCTACGTTTATGATTTAAGCAGCAAAGTTGCTTTTAATTCAATAAGGAAAAACTTTGTAGAGCATTGTATTGCTCAATGTCAAGAAATGTGAAAGATAGAATTTGTATTTCGATATATTCAAGGACCACCCTAACTGAAACTGACGTCAAATTAAAGCCCTAATTATAAACTGCAACTTTGCCGAGGACAGTTTTGTTCTTAAGTTGCATCTTCATAGTGAAAATATTTTATTCCTGCTAATTTTTCATTCTGGCCCAGTGTGCATTGGAGGTTATGGTTCAAACACTGAGCCCATGTGTTAAATTAGAAATCCATACAAACGCTAAAGCAGTGAGTCAATTGTGCGTGGTATTTTGCACGTACCATCCCACCATTCAATACCTTGATAATACCAGAGGCAGTTGTCTATGCTTCCTATGAAAAATAGCACCGAATTGCCGAAACATAATGAACACCAAACATGGCATGGCAGAACCCATTCTGATGAATTCAGTATGTTATGCTGAACGAAAATAGTACATTCACTTGAAGCAACAATGTAAGTAAAAGCAGCCCTTTGAATGTCCCATATCACATGGAAAATAAGTACACGTTGGACGGAATGCAGGTGTAATCCGCTAAACCATCATGGTCAGTTTATCGAACGGTATCATTCATAGAGCTTCCCATGCAGGTGCGAAACGGAAACACAGTCGTATCGGTTAGGTCCAGTGACAAATAGCCAGCAACATCAGTTTATTACATTCCAACATGACAGCCGTTCGTCAAGCAGTCTGAGTAGAATGGATGACGGTGGACATTCCAACAAGATTGGTTCTCGTTGCCGTTGGATTCACCGTGCCTGCTAGGCCCATAGTAGGTCACTGTTGATGACTAGGATAGAAATGAGGGTTGTTATTATAATTTCATGATTTTTTACTTAAAAACTTGTCAGTACTGGATGATTGCGCAATTGTGGAAATTTTAAAATTCCCTAAAAAATGTTAAAGGGTGTATTCAATCAAAATGACACACACATATTTTCTCACCAAAATTAAACCGAGAATCGGATTTTCTTGAAATTTTCTAGGAATGAAAACTAACAAATGAGTTATGATCAACGAAATTTATTGCAATTTCATCTGCCAACCCAACCTTTCCTTTTTACTCCACCCAAATTTTGATCAATCGATTTTCCCAGTGTGTTTGTTATTTTTACCCAAATTTTCTTCAATTCCAGCTCTGTTTTAATAGTTTTGGAATGTTTGCGAGGTTCTTTCTCTATAATTGCTCTGAATTTTACAATTAGGTGAAGTTACGGTGAATTTTGGTGAGTTCATATCTTTTGGCACAAAATTGACTCCTGATTGAACTTAAGAATAATTAGATTTTGTAGATAGAAAAACTTTAGTAGAACATAGAACGTTCCGAAGATGTAAGTTTCTGTAAAATGTAAGACTGCAAACTTCGAAAAAAAGCTGTCATTTAATGTTCAAAAGAATGCACAGGTAAATTTTTAATATTCTATTGCATTCTATTACATTAACCTTGTACAACCTGCTTGCATTCCAGAAGCTCTCAGAGATGATCGCACATCGCTCGAATTAGATTCTTCAACATTTACAGTCAAAAGCCTCGAATCGATATGGGAACCAGCCACCGACAAATTTCAACATGCTGTTCATAAATGGAGCACTGAAGCCACAATCACCAAAAGAGTAGTACTGTCAGACACTGCTCCTATCTTCAACCCACTCGTTTTGATTGGCCCTGTTAATTACTCGATTAGAGCTTTCATCCGCCCTACTGATGTCTCATCTATATGATAAACTATGCGGCAGTATTTATGCTTCTATCCAAGCTTTCTTCAGGACACAAAGTACTGGCTTTCATCGCTTCCATTTTGGTGGCAGTATTTCGTTGTGCAAAAAGAGTATCAGAGATTCAACATCTCACCAAAAATTGTCCGTGGAACCATGTATCTGGAGCGCAGATTCAGGTCCAGTACCAATCCACTTGGTTTGAAGGTCCATTGTGGTTAGAAGAAGATCTATTGCCGTGGCCTTAAGTTACTTCTTCGCACCCAGAACTTGATCCCACTGTACTGGAAGAACGAACTACAGTATCTCTCTTCACTCAAGTCTGTCCACCTAACGAAGTTTTCCAAAAATATTCATTGCTTCCAAGGTTACTCCGAAATATTACTATGGTACGCCGATTCACTCAAGGTGTCAGGCCGCAGAATCGAAACTGTAGAAAGTGATGGAATACCATCTCATACGAAATACGTGAGTACACACTATTATTCCTGGTTCACCCAGCAGGACAGTTTCCCGGACGACCTGTCCGAGTTGATGAAGAACAAGCTGGTAAACTCATCATCCAGAATTCTATTCTGGTCAATGGTGTACTGCATGTTGGCGGTGGGATGGTTAATGCTCCTGTTCCTGAAAATGGAGAGCATCCAATCATTTTGCATCACCAGCATCCGTTTACAAAACTCGTCGTGAAGGACTACCACCGGAAATATTTCCATACTGGCCAGCTGTTGTTGATCGCATCAATCCAAGGAAGATTTTGGCCAACCAACGTGCGTAGTTTATCTCGCAAGGCAATACATGAATGCGTTCAGTGCTTTAGATACAAGCCCTAGGTACATGAAATGCTTATGGTTGATCTTTTGATTCGGATCATCCCCACATCAGCGTTCCTAAACGTGGGGGTTGATTTCTAAGGACCATTCTTGGTACGTTATACAGGTCGAAAGAGCATACCAGCCAAGTGTTTTGTGGCCATCTTTGTCTGTCTAGCGATCAAGGCTGTGTACACGGAGTTGGTGGTTAAATATGACCACCCAGGGCTTCTTGGCAGCATTTTGTAGAGTTGCTAGGATTTGTGAAGTACCGAAAGTTGTTATGTGCGATAACGCGACCAATCGTGGGAGCAAATAAGGAACTTGGCGAGTTATGTCACCAGTTCATCTACCAGCAAGCCCTGGTTGACATCATCAATGTTGCCAAAGAAGTAGAAAAGGAATTCAAGTTTATTCCGCTCGCTCTCCAAGTTTTGGAGGACTCTGGGAGGCAGCGGTAAAATCGTTCAAGGGTCACTTCTTCTATGGCAAAATGAATACTGTTGTGCATCAAATATCAGCAATTTTGAACTCCCAGCCACTGACGCCTCTGAGTAACGATCCATCGGACTTTGAGGCACTCAACTGCCGGACATATTTTTGATCGGACGAATTTTGACAGCTGTATCACAACTGAACTTTTTGGAGACGCATAGATCCGTGCGAGAAATTTGGAAGAAATGAAAGGTATCATACCTTTCGGATATGCACAACAAAGCCAAATGGACTAAACAACGGGACAATATCCAGATTGGAACCATGGTCCTGGTCAAAGAAGACAACCTCCCTCCTGAAAAAACAACGATTGGGGCGATGCGAGGAAGAATTACCCGGCTTAGACAATAATATTCGGGAAGTTAACGTCCGCATCAGAGCGTCGGCCTGATCGAGCGAGGAATTTCTAAAATCTGTATCTTCCCCATCCGGCAACCTTGAGATGCCCCAACCGTTGAGAACTAACTAGTTCTTATTTATCGCCAGTGTCTCGGCACCGCGAAGGTCTTCAACAGTAGGACCACCGCTTAACAGCTAAGAAGTTATTTGATTCAGTATTGCAAAAAGCCGAAAGTATGTTCCTTCCCCATAACCACCCCCGTCCTGGGTCCCAGGACGTTCATTGTCGTCAGGGTTGTCCTACTGGCCCGTTTGTGAAGTTCATCTCGTCAGTTTCTCTGGTGAATGGTTTTCAGCATGAATTTGCACGTTTGAGGTACATGGTATCGCAGCGTAATTCAGAATCGGCTAACCAATCAATGCCATCGTTTTCATTCCATCGAGTGACAACAATTTCGATTTGGCTCGGTACCACTCCAACACGTTTCGAGCGAAGTAGCAGGATGCTAGATCATTCCAAAACAGAGTTGATCCTTTGTGCTTCCTTATGAACAGCAAGAGATGCTTCTTAAGGCACTCTTCTGCGTTAATCACACCGTTGATTGTTCCGGAAGTGATGGAGGGAGCGCATATTTCTCCGCATCCGCACATCACCTGCCAGATCAGGAACTTATTTGAAAATTTCGATAATTTTCTCTTTCAAACATCCTTCGGAACATCAATAAGCATAAGCATACGCAGCAAATCAACCATAAATCTGCATTTCAGATGCTAAAGCATTATATTAGCATTATATCAGCATCTTGAATGCTATCTGTTGTAAAGTTGAATTTCAAATGCTATTCAAATGCTTGAAGCCTGTAATAAGCATTTCGAATTCAAAATAGCATTAATGAAGCATTATCATAGCATTGCAGTAAAGCAGCCATATATTGGGCCAATAACGACATTTACGCTGCATGTAAGGCGACTAAGTTATGGTTGACTTCGGGGTTTTCACACTAGGGTGTGATGTTTTGCAGGCTCGTGCTTCAACATATATTCGAATCGAATAATCCAACGGATTAAGATCTGGACTGCTAGGGGGCCACAAATCCTTCGGCCAAAACTTCATGTTATCTTTCAATCATTGTTGGATTCGATTGGACGTGTGACACGGCGCTCCATCCTGCTGTAGGACAACGTTTTGGTCCTCGGAGAAGTTGGCCTTCACCCAGGGAAGCACTTGGTCCTTTAAAATACCGATATACACTTCGGTATTGATTTTAACTCCAGCATCAATGAAAACAGGCGGCATTTTCAAACCGTTGGACGCCACCAAGCCAAACATCATGACACCAGCCGGATGTTTGGTTTGAAATTTGAATTTCACTTTTTCCGGAATGTTCTCCATTTTCTGCGGTGAAATGAACCGATCCGTGCGGCTGTTGGCCACAGCATCGATGCTGAAAAGCTTTTCGTCGGGGAACAGGATTATCACTTTTTCCTTCTTCAACAAGGAAAGCAATCTCTTGGAACGAGTCACTCGTAGTTCCTTGACCCGGTCCGTAATCAAGTGGCGTTTCACTCTGGCTCTGGAAGATGCATGCAGGTCTTCTTTGATGATTCTCCGCATGGATTTCTCCGAAATATTGGCTTCCTTTGCAAAGTTTTCTTATGGAACGCACCGGGTTGCGAGCAATTTTTGCACGGACCGATTTGATCACGTTCGGCGTGCGTGCAAAGCGCGGACGTCCGTTTCCCGGCTTCCGCTGCTTAGGACCATCCTGCAGGGACTTTTTTATGCGGTAAACTGTTGCCAAATGACACCCTACCACCTTGGCAATCTCTGGGCTTCTTCTGGGCGAACAAAAAACTGGTGATGACTTCTTTCGCGAATATGTTGACGAATTTGCAATAAAACAAATAGAATGTTTGGATGCAGCACTTGAAAGTTAACATAAACAAATACACTTTCGACAGAAATTAGTCGCTAGCTACACGAATTAACCCAATACTCAACCCCTGTAAATCATATCACATCTCAATGTATGTCAATGTATGACAAAAACAGTAAAATGGCCTAAGTTGCCTTTTCCTTAAAATGGCCTCCAATGAACGTAAAGAACCAAACAATTCCGTCAAATTATCAAAAAGTCATTTCCTAGATGGAATCAATTCTTTGCAATACCTAAGAATGTGGTCAAATTTATCAAGAAACCTCGAAATGACATCAAATGAACTCGTTTCGCAAAATCATAAGTTTTGTCATTTCATTTCTGAATCGATAAAAATTGGCCTTTTCCTTGGAGAAATCAAATCTCTGAAATACCCCTGGAATGTCACAAAAGTTATGAAGATGTCTTGAAATGTCTCCAATACACTCGTTACGCATAATCATTAAGTTTATCGCATCCCAAGCTAGGTTTTACAATCGATCAAAATGTGGATATTTTCCCGAGGAAATCAGATCTCCGGGATACACCAGAATGTTACCAAAGTAACCAAAAATCCACGAAATGTCTTCCAGGAACTTGTTTCGTAAAATCATGAAGTTGCAAGCTAGGCTTCAGAAGGAAATAATATGTAATCCTTCATCAGAAAAAAAAACATTTCCACCTACACCTCGGAACAACACACGAAGCTTTGTGACCAATTTAAATTTTCATCCAGAATTTAAAATTGGAGACATGATTATTTCTTTTGGAGCATAGATGAAGAAAATCGGTTCAGGAACAAGGAAACATGATTTTATTTATAATTTTCGAAATGTCTTAAAGGCACGATGGATTGATAAGGGTAAATCTATTATTAAGTACTTTGTTTATTTAAAAACTAATCGTAGAATTAGAGTTGAAATTTTGTTGAATTTAATTCTTATTCAAAAAAATATTCTGAACACAGAGATATTCATCACATTGTTTAACTACTATTTGTTTAACAAGTTCAATGATAGGTTTCGATTGTTAGTAAAAGTTTTAGTTGGTTTTAGTTATTTTAACACGATGTTTTCCATATTTTGTTTTAGAGTTCTAATAATTATTGTTTGATAATATATACCGTTATACCGATCTTATAAAACTAGTGAACTTCTTTGATTTTACATTCCAATTATCAAAATCAATTTCCGTTTGCGTAGTGATGTTTGCACAATCGTACATATAAGATTTCCGTTTCATCTGTGCATGTAATGCCTTGGTTTTCTTGGTAAGCTATAATTCGTGTCAAAGTAGGCTTCGAGTGAAAGAAGCCAATTTCATTAGTTTGGCAGTTGCACCATGAGGAAGTGGTAGCGTATTCGTGAATTGTCCCACGCGTAAAAAAAGACATTTCAGTCGCCGTTCTAACGAGAAAACAAAGGACAACTATCCGCGAAGGTGGTCACAGGTCGCCCGAGGTCAGCTCGAATTTCGAGGGTTATCTTTGCCATCAAAAGGAAGAATCGGGCGAATCAAGATCAGCGACATTACGGCACGGAAGATCGCAAAGGAAGATGGGGGGCAAAGTCGAGCGCACGGATAAAAACTCAAATGATTACCAACCGCATCCGGGAGCTACGAGTCGAACGATGTAAGAAAATCTTGAACTTCCTCAAGCAAAAAAATCCGATAATCCTGTTCACCGTCGAGAGCATGTATCAAATGTCGATCTCGTATCAAATTCCACAACCAATCGCTATATTAGCTTGCTTCCGGTAAAAAACGTGGCCGACGAGCATCCTGCTAGCGTTTTGTTGTTTGGATTGGTGTTCATTGCCGAAGGCGATAGAATAAACATGGAGGTCTACATCGGGATTTTAAGTAAGTATATTCTTCCGTGGATCAAAGAGCAGTACGGCCCGAGGCCAAATGTTGTATTTCAACAACCCCTTGAACCGCACTCAGAAGTGGTTGCAGGACCATCTGCCGTTCTGGGCGAAGGATATGGCCATCATCCAGCCCTGATCTTAATCCGCTGGATTAAAGGGTGTGCCGTTTAAAATCCGCACACACTCAAATTGCTCTAACTTTGAATCCGTTGGGCAAAATTAATCCAAATTTTGCGTAAACATAGTTTAAAGTGTATTGTTTACACTCTATGAGTTGATTTTGTTGGGTGCGCAAAAGTTTGCAAAATGGTGACAAAAGAACAATGCGTGCGCGAAAATGTTTTGCACGAGTACTTTGAGAATGAGGATCTGTCGCATCGTGCCATCGGGGAAAAGTTGGGAATCGCGAATTCCACGGTGTCTGGTATCATAAAACGGTTCAAAAAACGTCTGACTGTTGATTTGAACCAAAAATCCGAAAAAAAAGTCGTCAGGTCAACGAGAAAGATCACAAACGCGTGGTTGGGACCTTTAAACGGAAACCGAACGCTTTAATTCAAGATGTGGATAAAAAGTAGCATGTGAGCAAGACTTTCGTGCAGAATACCAAAACTTGAGCTGGACTACGTACGTTCAAGGTTCAGAAGTCCCCAAACCGTGGCGAGAAAGAGAATACGGTCGCAAAAAGCCGTGCCTTAGTTAACGAAACCAGACTGCTGCGTAATGGGTAACGATGGGAAAGCCGTAACGCTGGTAGATCACCTTTTCGTGGTGCGTTACGGGATATCAGATCTGCCATTGAACTCTAGTCTGAATTAATTCAAACTAGGAAACATATTTGTTTTCGTACTCAAAGGAACATATATTAGTCCTCATTCCATTTTGTGTCGTGTGAAAAGTGACAATACTCGGATTGATCCACCGAGGATGAGCTTGGAATAAGGAAAAAGTGTTAGTCTTCATTTATTTCAATTCTTATTTTCTATTTTATGTTCTATAGTTTGAATTGGTTTGGACTAGCGTTCTGATGCACGGTCAGTTACGGAGGCATTGTTTGTTTTCTTTGCAATGAATCCGGTTTGGACGGATAAAGGGGCGCGCCTTTGAAGAGTGCTTTTACTCCTCAAAGGGTTTAAATAGCGGAAACTTTCCATAAAACTCAATTCATTGCCAACAAAACAATCAATGACAACTGTAACAACATCTAATACTTCATCATTAATCAATAGTGAGGTAGTAACTCGACATGCACTAAAAAAACGATACGGGATATACTACAATAGATCAAATTACTGGTCGCAGTGGTTTATGTCTCGAACAGAGGAAAAAAAAATTAGAGGTGGGTTATAACAGGGATATAACCGCGAGGTTCACGTAAGACCACGTTGGTGCATAGTAATAATAGCATCATTTTATTCATACATATCATAACACATATACACCGTGTCCAATATATTCTCATACAAAATAAAACTCTATTTATTTCAAATCGATAATCCAGATTGTATTGATAACTTTATCCATTATATTGCACTATAATACTGATCAACTATAGCATATGTTTTGGAATAACACCGCCTTTAAACTTCTTGACCAGCTCCCGACGTTTTTCGAAACCGTCACAGGCGGCACGCACTACTTCCATCGGCATTTCGTCCCAAATTCGTTTGATAACGGTTTTGAATTGGTTCATATTAGACGCCCTGTGGTCATTTACCTTTGCCAGCATGTATGACCTTACGAAATAATCCAAGAGATCTGATGAACTGGGAGGCCATTCATTTTTGTCCAAAAAGTCGGTCAAATTTTCGCGGCACCAGCCCTGAACGAGATTTGCGGTATGCGATGGCGCTCCGTCCTGCTGAAACACATAGTGATCATCTCCAAACACCTCTTGTACATATGGCTTGACAACTTTCTCCAAAACTTCCGTTTTATAATATACGGCATTCACCTTTACGCCTTTGCGATGAAAACCAGTGGTAATTTGCCTCGCTTGCATATTCCTCCCCAAACCATCACTGACGCAGCACTTTGGAACCGTGGAATATTCCTATCACTCTCTGGAACAGTTCTCGAAGAGAGAGCCCACAATCTGTCGTTCTGGACATTGTGGGATTGTTGAAAGACGAATCACTTTTCGTTGGAAAAGATAAATTCTTCCCCACCGTGCCGCGACAAAAGCAGACTTGCTCTTTCGAGTCATTTCTGCTTTGAAGGTTCCGAAACTCCGTGAACCTTACGTGTTTTGAAAGCTTGGAATCCGAGGTATTTTTGCAGTATATTGTGCATTGACGTTCTCGAAACATTCAGATCTGCGGCCATTTTACGTACAGAGCGCTGTGATTTTCGTATAATCCGTTCCCTGACCACTTTAACAACTCGTGCAGTCCACACCGTACGAGTACGACCGGATCTCTTCCGGTCATCCAACGAGCATGTGTTACGGTACCTTTGGATGGTTCGGTACACAAAATCCCGCTTTACTCCGAGGTTTTTCAAATTTCTAAAAATAGCGCCCGGGCGCTCACCTTTCAAAAACTTTTTTATCACCACAGCACGAAACTCCTTCATCGCTGGTAAAAGATAAACACCGAATGAAAACAATCGGACATAACCTAAAAGCGTTTGTATAAACATAGTGCAAAACTACACCAACACATACGTGAAGCATGTTGAGTAGTTGCACGACACCAATGCAAGGAAAAATTGTATGAGAATATATTGGACACGGTGTAGTGGTTATTTAAAAAAAAATTTTTTTTATTTTTTTGCCCCCGCCCTTCTTTTTAAATTCGGTTCGTGTTTTAAAAAAAAAAAAAATTCAGTTCGGGTTTGATGAAAAATCTCAGTCGAATTCACCACTCTCGACTGAATGCCTCGAACAATCAAAATTGTACTAGTTTTGATAATATGCACTGGTTGTTCAGGATAAATCACGAACATTTGACTTAAACACTAACTCTTTAATTGCAAAATTAAATTGGTCGTCCTGAAAAGAACGATGGTTATGATAAGCCTAAGAAATTAATTTCTATTTTCGATTTAATTTGGCCAGCATGACACCATCATGTGCTGTATTCAATCCGGACGGCAAGATAGTTGTCACAAACATCGTTTTGCGCAGGGAGGTGCCCGGCTCCGGGAAGGCTTCGGAAGCGGATGGCGCCCGCGCGGAATATCGATTTTTACGACCCATAGCCACGGCAATAGGTCGTGCGGGGAAACTTGAAAAACTTTGCAGCGCTTTCTTCTGGAGGTGATGAAGCGCAGGCGATAATTTAGGAGCCAGATGCGCAATCGCAAGAAAACGGATGAGATAAAGAAAAACCGAGAAAAAATCTTCGTAACACACAACTAAAAAACACAACCGAACACAATCGAAACTTGAATATCCCAATGAAATCATTTTGGTTCAAATCGTGTGCCTTATATTGATGTTGATAGCATTGCCTCCAAAAAAGAGAGGCACGAAAATGCAGTGCGAAGCAAAATTCAAAAGAGGGGACAGGTTTCAGTTATAAAACCACCGGCACCGGCAAAAACGCAAAATAATTTAACAGCTGAGGGGTGTGGCTAGTGCAGTATTTAACATGGATTAAAACTAAATGAAATAAAATGAAGACAATTTGTTACCCGCTTTTGCGGACCCGAAGAGGGAAAACTATATTTTCAACCTGTTCTTGTGTAGATTTGTATGGGAGCAAAAGTAGGTCATCTTTAAGTGATAAATTGAACGGCAGCAGGGTAAATGCAACCTTCTTTTTGGGGAAATGCTCCTTTAACTTTGGAAAAATGCTCCTTAGATGCGTTTGCCCGGTATAATGCAATCGGAGGTATTTACCTTCTGGTTAGCACTTGCCGGTTGTTTTGACGGGTCTTAAGTTTCCTCAAGATTGTATAGCCGAGCTTCGCTCTAGAATCTTTGAGGTAGTTTTGACGGGTTTAAATTTCATTTTGACGAGTCTTAATTTCATTTTGAAGAGTCTTAATTTTGTTTTGACGACTCTTAAATTCAGAAACTTAAAACCCATCAAAACTATACAATCTTGACGAAACTGAAGACCCGTCAAAACACCCGGCAAGCGCTAACCAGAAGGTTAATACCTCCGATTGCATTATACCAGTTGATGCAGAAAAGCCAGCCTCTGACTGCCGCATGGGTAGCAAAAAACCACAGGAGAATGATGTCACCATTCCCATATGCAGCCAAGATCTGGCCAAAAAGTTTTGGTTGTATCTGTCGAGAATCCGACCCGACGTCAACATTGAAGCAGTTGCTGCTCTAGTTAAAGCCAATCTTGAGATAGAAGATAACCCGCCCGTGGTGAAACTTATTGCTAAAGGAAAGGAAACTAACACGCTTTCCTTCGTGTCCTTCAAAATCGGACTCGACCCGTCACTTAAGGATAAAGCTCTTGATCCATCGACTTGGTATGAAGGTTTGGTTTTCCGTGAATTCGAGGATTACGGTTCCCAGGATTTTCGGGTTCCGTCAAAAATCAGGAGAGTAGTGACGCCATTACTGGTACCCCAAGCTTCGCCATCGCCAGTTACCACCGTCAACTAAACAATGTTATTCCGGGACGCAACACATCTCGCTTTTTGGAAGCCCCTTAGCCACTCAACACAGTCGAGCCTTTCCTGCCAGCGCTCAACAGACGTCCCGGCCCTATGTTTGTGATTGGAGACGGGGTCTTCCACATTACCACTTCGGGCAAGTACTACTCCGATGAACATATTCCTGCCTATTTCGTTCCTGATACTCCAAATGTTTCCAGCCAACTGAATGATAGACCAACCGATCCATTGATGCTCGTCGTACCTCCGGGATGTATGCCTGCAAGCCTCATGGAAGCCTCCAATCCTCTCATCACAGTCGAGCCATTGCAGTCAGCGACCAACAGTCATCCCGGTCCTGTGTTTGGGTATGGAAAGGGGGTCTTCCAAACCGTCCACACAGGCAAGTATAATTGTGATTCGAACAACTTGCTTCCGGTAACGTCTATCGCTTCTAGTGATCAACCCAGGTGTGCACCTGGCGCCTTATCCAACTTTGAGTCGCCGTCGCCTGGAAACTTCATCTCTGACGGTCTAGAGGTTGCTCGACTGATGTTATTGTGCACAATGACATAGTACCTCTTTCTGCTATGCGGATTTATTACCAAAACGTACGCGGACTCCGAACTAAGGTAGATTCGTTTTTCTTGGCAGTCAGCGAATGCGATTATGATGTCATTGTTTTGACGGAGACTTGGCTGGATGAACGATTCCACAATGCACAGCTATTTGGCCCCAAGTTTGCTGTTTGCCGCACCGATCACAATGCAACGAACAGCTCAAAGGTCCGTGGTGGTGGTGTTTTGATCGCGGTCTCCAAGTATTGGATCAGCTTTATCGATCCTACAACGACGAGTATAACTCTTGAGCAGTTATGGATTAAAATCTCGACGCCTACTCGAATCATCAGCGTTGGAGTTATTTATCTACCCCCTGACCGACGTGACAATATGAGTTGCATACTCGATCATCTGGATTCCATCGGTTCAATAATCTCCAACCTGGCTTTGAATGACTTCGTGTTGCAGTTTGGGGATTAAAATCTACCGTATTTGCAGTGGAAAGCAACGGATAACGGATTTCTAGAAGTCAACCCTCAATCTGTTCTTTCTAATTCCGGTTGTGCGTTAGTCGACGGTCTTTCCTTCCATGGTTTGACTCAGCTTAATGGAGTACCGAACAGAAATTCACGGTTTTTGGATCTCGTCCTTGGAAACGACACAGTTAGCAATGCATGTAAAGTTGCAGAAGCTATTGACCCGCTTATCTCTCTCGACGCCGACCATCCAGCTTTGGACGTGGTGGTTGACCTCCCTGAATCGATAACGTTTTACGATTACGCCGATGGTTCGCAGATGTTCGACTACCGCCGTGCTAATCATGCCGATATTTGTGCTGCTATTTCCCGTGTCGATTGGCAACCTATCGATGATTTTGATTGCATTGACGACGCTGTGATCTACTTCAGCCACATTGTTCGCGATATAATTGCTGAACATGTTCCTTTGTGTCGCCCGAAGCCAAAGCCCCCATGGTCCAATGGCCATTTGCGTCAACTCAAACGTGCCAGAGCAAAAACATTGCGACATCACTGCCGGAGTCGCACACAGTTTAGTAAGCAACAGTTCAACCGTGGTAGCAATGCATACCGTGTTTACAACCGTTCCCTATATCGTCGATATGTTATTCGTAAGCAGTCATCTCTTCGTAGAAACCCTAAAGGATTTTGGTCATTTGTGAAAGAAGTTGGTTTGCCTATATCAGTCCATCTCGGCAAACAACTTGCTAGCTCTGAGCTGGGTAAATGTCAGCTATTTGCTAAGCATTTTAAAAGTACCTTCAATGACATCCCTCCCACTTCCGTTCAAATAGCATCCGCGACTCAGTACACTCCAAGTAATGCTTTTGATTTTCATGCATTTATTATTGACGAACACGCCGTCCTGTCAGCCCTCAGAAAGCTGAAAATTTCGTATACTGCTGGTCCGGATGGGATTCCGTCGTCCATTCTGAAAAACTGCTCTAACTCGCTTGCCGTACCATTGGCTAAGCTGTTCTCACGTTCACTGCACGAAAGTAAGTTTCCCGGTGAGTAGAAACTTTCTCACATGTTTCCTGTCTACAAAAAGGGTGACAAACGGAATGTAGAAAACTACAGAGGGATCACATTTCTATGTTCGTGCTCTAAGGTATTTGAAATCATCATAAACGATGCTCTATTCAACTCCTGCAAAACATACATTTCAACGGCTCAGCACGGTTTCTTCCCGAAACGATCTGTTGCTACGAATTTAACCGAGTTTGTTTCACTTTGTGTTCGCACAATGGACGCTGGTGGTCAAATCGATGCTGTTTATACAGATTTGAAAGCAGCATTTGACAGTGTGGACCATGATATTTTGCTGGCAAAGCTAAACAAACTTGGTGTTTCTTCCCCTTTGGCGTGCTGGTTCGAATCATACCTAAAGAATCGCCTGCTCTGCGTGAAAATCGGATCATCGCTCTCGGAAAGTTTCACCAATACCTCCGGTGTTCCACAAGGCAGCAACCTCGGACCCCTCTTGTTTACGCTGTTCATCAATGAACTCTCTCATCTTCTACCTCCAGGGTGTAGATTATTTTATGCGGATGACGTAAAAATGTTCATGACAATCAACTGTCTTGAGGACTGTGAGTACCTGCAATCACGTGTAGATGATATGGCGATGTTGTGCTCTTTAAATTTTCTGACACTTTGCATCAATAAATGCATGGTTATTTCATTTAACCGAAAGCGCAAGCCGATTAAATTCGATTATCATATTTCTGATAACGTACTTCAACGTGTAAGGCAGGTCAAATACTTAGGAGTAACTCTCGATCAAGAGATGACGTTCAGGCCACACTACCACGAAGTAATAGCGAAGGCAAACCGGCAACTTGGATTTATTTTCAAAATATCTGAAGACTTCCGAGACCCTCTGTGTCTGAAATCATTGTACTGTTCGTTGGTGCGTTCAATACTAGAAAATAGTGTCGTTATCTGGAGTCCTTATCAACGTTGCTGGATTGCAAGGCTGGAGTCTGTTCAGCGTAGGTTTGTTCGATACGCACTACGCCACCTACCATGGCGGGACGCGTCAAACCTTCCTGCCTATGAAGATCGGTGTCGGTTGCTTGGAATCGATACGTTAGAACGAAGAGGCGTAGAGCTCAAGCTATTTTTGTGGCTAAGGTGATCACCGGTGAAATCGACTCTCCGGAACTTCTCAATCAATTGTGCTTCTATGCCCCTGAACGAGCGATACGACAACGAAACTTTTTCCACCTTGCGCCTCGTAATCATCTTTATGGTATGAACGAACCCCTGCGTGCTGCTGCCGATGCGTTTAATAGTGTTTATTCCTTGTTCGATTTTAATATGCCATTGACTACTTTTATAAGAAGACTATTTTAATGCTGGCGTTAACTGATTTATTCATGAAGACAAACATATGTCAGATGAAATTTATAACAACAAATAAACAAAATAAACAAATACCGGGCAAACGCATCTAAGGAGAATTTTTCCAAAGCTTAAGGAGCATTTCCCCAAAAAGAAGGGTGCATGTACCCTTTGCCAAATTGAACTACTTTTACTAATATTACTTAATTTTAATGAAAAACATTTGTAAGTTTTTCTGATCAAATGGTGTACACATGAAGTCACTCTGTTCAGTCAAACGAGAGTTATTACGCTCTCATTTTTCAAAATTTTGAAATGACACCCGGTATAGAAAAGAGAAATATAGCCCTACGTTAAAAAAAATGGAAAGGCGTACTTCAATCAGATTCCAGAAAACCTGTATGTGACTGCCAAGGATAAGTGTGATGTCCCCGAGAACCTACGGACACAGAAAAAGTTGTGGTTCGCTAAGAAGTTCTTAATTTGGCAAGCGATTTGTACTTGCGGAAAGCGCAGTACACCTTTCCTTACCGCAAGCGCCATAAATGGACAGGTGTATTTGGAAGAGTATCTCCAAAAGCGGCCTCTCTCTCTCCTGAAGGCTCACGACGGTCCAACGATCTTCTGACCGGATTTGGCATCATGCCACTACACGAAGGACGTGCTCGAGTGGAATAAGGCAAATGATTTCGATTTCGTGCCGAAAAATATGAACCCCCCAAACACTCCGGAACTGCGCCCTATAGAAAAACACTGGGCCATTATGAAAGAGCAGCCTCTAAAACGACCTAAAGTGATGAAGAATGTGGAAGAAATGAAGAAAACTTGGGTTAGTATGCAAAAAACTGTCGATTCTGAGGTCGTGAAGAACTTTATGGCTGGGGTTAAGGCCAAGGTTCACGCATTCAGATATGAAGACGAAATAAATTAAATGAATGATGCCTTAACTAGTTTCAATTGTTTCTTTTTACTTCCTGAACATTTAGTGATAATCGGATAAAAACTCGAATTTTGAGAATGAATCTAGTGTGTGCGGATTTTAAACGGTACACCCTGTACTAAGTACAACGCGTCATGAAGGCCAAGGCCTGTTCTAAACGCCTTCGCAGTACAACAAGCCTCAGACAAACATTAGCCCGTACCTGGAGAGAAATGGATCCAGGCTACATTATTAGGACCTACCAAGCATTCCAGAAGCGTGTGGAGGCCGTTATGTCAGCATGTGGAAACTCGATTGATGATTTACCTAGTTTAAGACTCTCAGAAACACCTCCTTTTAAATGAACCAAAATAAAATCGAAAGCGAAATTTTCGAGATTTTTTTTAGTTTTGACATTGCTTAATGGTGCAAACATTATCACGCATACGGTAGTTTACTGCAATTTTGGTGTAGACATTTTATATGCTTCATAATTCATTGTATAACTCACATTTTGTTCAAGCGCTTAAGAGATAAATCATAATTGGCTTTTAAGGGCTTATACTTTCCTATATATTAGGTTCTTTTCTCGCAAAAAATTTCTCTTACAGTTTTCACACAACTTATTTAATACGGTTTTTTGAAATAACACGTTTTGTTTAAAAAAAAAAAAGGTTTCCTGAAATAACACGAATTTGTTTTGCAAGGTTTTTCCATACTACACGAACTACACTACACGGTCTTATACCTCGTGCATAAAAAAACGGATGTAATAATTACAAATATTTTGATGCTCTTCGAAAGAAAATCCGTCACAATACATATATTATTTCGCACGACTTTTCTGCACGGAGTTTTACACAAACGAAAACAAAAAAGAATCGAGTGTACGACCAATCGATTACGGGCAACACTGAATTTGACTCAACAGACTGAATTGCTTTATCCTATTCGCCACATCAAGCTAAACATTAAAGAATAAAGCATTATTTGAGGTTTGCAAAAAAGAAGGTTATGTGAATCAGCCACTTATTGTTAAATTTAATTACAATCAAAATCTATCAAAATTCTTGTTCTTGGTGAAATTCTCAGCTCCATTTTACATAATGGCTGAATACAAAAAAAAAAAACCCCGTGACCATTTGTCAAAAACCTTAAATTCATGTTATCTCTCCTATACAAGTGCTCATTAAAAACTTCCCCAAATAAAAAAAATGTTCCATTTCAAGATTCCGTCAACAGTGCCTCTAAAGCATAAACATATGAAAAGGCCGTGTATAATGGACACCCCATTCAACTTGTTTGATTACATTGCTGCTACATATTTTATGCAATGGTTTGGAGATCCTGTGCTTCCCGTGGGAAATCATTAAGTATATGAATCCAATTAAAATATTCCAGCAAAATGCATGACACTGCTCATCCTACACTAAATCAATGGCTGTAGCTTAAAACCCGTAGTGACTTCACTTACTGTGTGTTCAGGATGATGCTCCTGCCAAAGTGTCTCTCGTTTCGTTAACACACGGCTTGGAATTATTGCACGTCTTCTGGAGACAACCGTTCCTAGCCCGAATCAGTCTTCATCACGTTACGGTCTGAGTTTCAACAACATAAGCTATCTAGTTGGAGCCTCTCATAGTCGTAAGTATTCAACATTCGAAATGAACAGTTTCCCATGCTCTATTCCACTGAACCTACGTCAACATTCCCCGCTGTGTGAAAACCGACGGTCCTCACTGATACTAGCACTCAGATCCCATTGAATGAAGGAGAACTGTCATTAATTACTGACACACTAGACACGGCACTCCAAAATTAAAGCAAAATTCGTGTCAAATTAACGCTTTCCACCTAGTCTGGCCTGAAGCTGGTGTTACATCATGCCTTAAAATTCCCCACCAATCGCATTTACTGCTCCACTGGAACCATAACCGGCAGCACCATTATCAACGTAACCCTTTGAGCTCTTCACTTGCAATTCACTGCTCACCACCGTAAATTGGAGATCACAAATTCACTGAAATTTAATTTCAACGCAATTTCCAATCAACCTTTAAATTTCTTGCTCTCACATCCTCCGTAAACACACTTCCCCACACTTCCGTCCACCTCAAAATGCTGCAACACCGACTCCGATCCTTCCCCCCAACCGAGAATTGCAGCAATACAGTTCGAGAACGCGTTTCCCCGAGCGCGCCAGACCCGTTCGTTAGAAGCGATTTTATTACGTTCCGAGTTCAAAACTTCGACACACGTCCCACCGTCGTCGACACCGAGATACGTCTCATTCGAGAAGCTCAACAATACTGACGTTGGCCAAGGTGGACTGTCAATTCCAGAGCAACTCCTTCCGGCTTTCCAGCACGACTCGCGACAAAATTTCACATCTGCGCAGCGGGCGTCCTCCGAAGACGAGATTCGGTTTCTCCTATCGCCTGGAAAACCGGTTTCGGAAAACTTCCACCGAACCGGTTCTGTGCGGCAAATCTAACAAATACCACCAGAAGCACGTAGGGGTGGAAAAGCTTTTCCTCAGCTGACCCGGAGAGAATGTTCATGCGAAGAAAATGAACGGCGATGCGAGTGCAAAATTCAGCGACGCACGAGAGAGACTGTCGGATCAGGAGAGCTGAAGGGAAAATTTGACCGGAGCATGGAAATTAGCGAGGAAATAAAAATAAACGTGCGGTTCATTAATTTTTGAATGTTGGCATAATTTAATGCTAACAGGTAGCGATTGGACGAACGTACCAGCACTGTGCCTAGAGGGCTGTGCGTGATAAACGAGATTTTGACACGTTCATGGCTACCGAGATGGTGGGGGATATTTTTATTTTACTGATGGCATTTGTTTAGTTGTTCGTCCGTTTGCCTGTGTGGTTTGGATTGTGTTTGGATTTTTTTTTAGTTTCGGTATAAGTTAGAATGAAGTCAGGATGGGCTTCAAATGGTGAGTTGACAACTTCGAAGGAGGGTGCGACCGACCTCTCGTCCTCACAAGTTCCTACCTCACGCCTCCACGAGTCATATGATCACAAAGAAAAGATTTCCAGCTGAAACATGGAGATGCTGGTTGTCAATCTGACAATAGCGAAGTGAGGGGGTGCGACTGAAGATCGTGTACCTTCAATCATATTGTATGTTTTCCATTCTCATTTTATTAATAACTTCAGCACGCTTTGGAATCATCTTTGCATTTCAAAACCATTTAAGAGCCTGGAGCAACATGACAGACATGAAAGACTCAATTTGTATTTTAGCATTTCAGCATAACATTTTATTTAAAATTGCACTTCTGAACTTCAACTACTATATTCATATAAAAGACTGGCATGTGCTTGTAAGCAATGTAGGACTATATTTTAATGTTATGTTTAGTGGTATTATGGTAAGATAATCCATTTATTTCAAAAATCATCAAACCGGAGTCTTCATTCACTCCAATTGCTAACTTTAAAATGCTACCAGAGCAGTATAAAGAAAAAATATTACAACATTTCTTATAAAATATTATCTCTTATTGAAATTTTATTTTTGATATTTGGAATAATCTATTCTGTTTTCAGCTTTTCCAGGACTAGAAAAATATTAATACACATCTACCTTTAATTTATTTTTCAGGAACAATCCATTTAAGTTTGAAATTTGAATAAATTAGCATTTTTGTCTATGCATCTAAATTTGTTGTGTACAAAATATACTGAATATTAAATAGCATATAACGGGGAAAGGGTGGGACCATCAGGGCACCCAAGAAAAACGATTTGGATAGGGAGCATGGGACTGCCTTTTCCCTATTGTTAACGTTTCGCGGAACGAGGGCGGGCTCTTCGACCTCATCTATTGGGTTTATTCTGTCAGTCGAGGGCTCGATTCTAGTGCTGTGAGTGTGAACTTGCTTTTGGAAGGAGATTCTTTTCCCTATATTCGCGGGTTCCGCGTGAGTATCTCTGCTTACGGGCTCGCCCAAACGTTTTTGGCCCTTCATACAGGAGCTTGAAGATCACAAACAATAATAGAATCCTGATCAAATCATTTTTCAGATTATTCCACTGCTATGGAAAGTTACTTT
This sequence comes from Aedes koreicus, assembly GCA_024533555.2. NCBI lineage: Eukaryota > Metazoa > Arthropoda > Insecta > Diptera > Culicidae > Aedes > Aedes koreicus. The sequence continues at coordinate 1,388 of JAHHFK020004038.1, read as the reverse complement.
GCTACAATAGATGGTATTATAACATAATCGATCACCATCAAGTAAGCATGAAGTCAAGATAATAGCAAATCTAGCCGTAGCACAGATGATAATCTATCTATATGTATACAAAAATGGATTTCTGTCTGTCTGTATGTCTGTCTGTCTGTCTGTCTGAACCTAATAGGCTCGGAGACTACTGAGCCGATCAGTGTAAAAATTTGTGTGCAGGGCTTTTTGGGGCCGGGGAAGGTTCTTAAGATGGTTTGAGACCCCTCCCTCTTCTGAAAGGGGGCTCCCATACAAATGAAGCACAAATTTCTGCATAACTCGAGAACTGATCAAGCAAAGGAACCCAAATTTAGCATCCAGAAGTTTTTGGAGGCAAAAAATGTTTCTATGGTAGTTTGAGACCCCCTTCCTCTCTAGAAAGGGAGGTTCCCATACAAATGAAACAGAAGTTTCTGCATATCTCAAGAACTAATCAAGCAAATGGAACCAAATTTGGCATGTGGGGTTTTTTGGTGGCGAAAAAAGTTTCTATGGTGGTTTGAGACCCCTCCCCTCTGCTGAAAGGGGTACTGTCATACAAATGAAACTAAAATTTCTTCATAACTCTAGTTCTAATAAAGCAAATGGAACCGAATTTGGCTTGCGGGGATTTTGAAGTAGTTCGAGACCCCTCCTCTCTCTCTGGTAGGGAGGGGGTCTCATACAAATGAAACACAAGTTTCTGAATAACTCGAGAACAAAAGTTAATGGAACAAAATTTGACATGTGGAGGTTTTTAAAGGCATGAAATGTTTCTATGGTGGTTTGAGACCCCTCCGCCTTCTGGAAGGGAAGACTCCCATAAAAATGAAACACAAATTTGTGCATAACTTGAGACCCAATGAAGCAAATGAAACCAAATTTGGCATGTTGAGGTTTTTGTAGGCAAGAAATGTTTCTATGGCAGTTCTATACCTCTCCCCATTTTGAAGGGGGGGAGGGAGGTCTCTCATACAAATAAAACGCCAATTTCTGCATAACTCGATAACTAATCAAGTAAATGAAACCACTTAAGGGGGTTTTTGGAGGCCAGATTTCTATATACATAAAAATGAATTTCTGTCTGTCTGTCAGACCCTTATAGACTCGGAAAGTTCTGAACCGACCAATGTGAAAATTTATATGAAGGGGTTTTTGGGGCTGGGGAAGGTTCTTATGATTGTTTGAGACCCCTACTCTCTCAGGAAGGGGCGCTCTCATACAAATGAGACACAAATTTCTTCATAACTCGAGAACTAATCAAGCAAATCGAATCAAATTTGGCATGTGGGGGGTTTTGAAGGCAATGATTGTATGGTGGTTCAAGAAACCACCCCCTTCTGAAGGGGGGGGGCCGTACAAATGAAACACAAATTTCT
>JAHHFK020004037.1:0-116774 GCA_024533555.2 Aedes koreicus | reverse complement strand
ACCCAATATCAATAATATCACTGCTCCCATACCTTGATTCACCGAACCCTCAAGATGGAGGACATCATCTGTCGGAAGAAGACTCGGTCCCCCGAGTACACGGACGAGCTGATAGTGACCGTGAAATCTCAGTGCCGGTGGATGACGAAGAACTACCGCAGGACGTCGTTCGTGCTGGACATTCCAGGAAATGACAGCTACTATTCCAGCGACAAGTCGGCCACACCCCCCGAAGTGGAATATAAGTTTAAGCATACATTTGAAGAAAAAAAGTTATGCTGTACATCGCCATATCGGACAAAGGGATTTCAAAGCCGTGGTTCAAGCCGAGCGATCTGGCCATCAATCAAAAAGTGTACCAGAAGGAGTGTCTTGAGAAAATTCTTCTGCCTTTCTTAAAGGAGCATCGTGCGGATGGGAAGTACGTCTTCTGGCCAAACAGGGCGTCTTCCTATTACGCCAAGAAGACGCTGGACTATCTTGAGCAGAAAAAGATACCGTACGTGCCGAAAGAAAGTAACCAGACAAACTTGCCCCAGTGCCGTCCCATTGAGGATTTTTTCGACTCCCTCAGTGCCCTAGTGTACAAAAATAATTGGCGGGCCAAGGATACGAAGCAGTTGACCACGAGGATCCGAAATTGTATCCGGAAGATGAACGTCAGTTCCAGCGCTCTTGTGAGAGCATCGCGACTAAGTTGCGTCGTACGGCTGACCAGGGCCCCTCCTCCAATATTCATTGACGTATTTTTTGTATGAAACATAATGTGTTTAATAAAAAATACTGAATTCGTTGAAATTTTTTTTTTTTTTTGCTCTATGACTGATAAAATTCTCATTTTTTATTGAACACCCGTTACAATCCTTGGGAACGTAAATAACGTTTTTTTGCTGATATCAAGTGATTGTATCTTTAGCGTTATGATAGCTGGCCAAATCTGGCCAGAACAAGGATTGAGTCGCATATTTTCTCAAGAAAGGTAAGAGCCGCATTTTGAGGCATTTTTGCCGGTAAATCTCAGCCTTTACGATACCTGTAATTACGAAAATCTGAGATTTTATCCCACAGGAACATATTGCTTGCCAGACCAGATATTTTCCAGGGAATTTGGTTTTATACTTCCGTTTCAGATGTTCCGTTCCCGAGAGATATTTGAATTTTTTGAAGCAGTATGTTTCGTCATCCATGACAACACAATGGAATTTTGTGAGAAGTTGTTCACGAAGCTTTCTGGAGCGTGATTTTACCGATTTTTGTTGCTTTGCGTTACGATCTGGGTATGTTTGAGCTTTGAATGATCTCAATCCAGCCATTGCACTTTTTTTCGCAACTTTCCGTGTTGACACCTTTTGGTTTGACTGAAAAGCAGCAAGGACTCCTTTCTCCTTCCTTGTGTTGCTTTGTCCATGTTCACCGCCACTTCCAGCTTTCCTTTTGACAGTAAGACTCTCTTTATAACGTTTAATCACATCTGCAACAGTTGATTTTGGCACATTTAACGATTTTGCGATGAATCGAACAGTAGAATTGGGATGTTCCAAATATTTGTGCAAGATAGATTTCCTGCGTGCTAGTTCAGACGGCGCCATCTTGAATAAAGAATGCGCTTTTGTAAACAATGTGTTTGATTCACGTTTGTCAATGTTTTGGTTATGTACATAACAAGTTTCATTCTATTTCGTAGTGATTTGACTAAGAAACAGGACAAACACTTTTTCCGGATTTTGGTGTGAATGGACGTCTGGAAATCTCATCGTGCGAGAAAACGATGATGGAGATTTTCTTCTAAATCTCATCGCTTTTTCCGTCATGATAGCACGTGACAGTGATTTGGTCATCGCTATGACAAGGAAATTTATGGATATTATTGTTAGTTTCATCACAAAACTTCAAATAAAATTTCCACTCTGTCGATAATATATTATAGCTTGGCAAGTTTCGAATAGACTAGTTAGACATTTAGGAAACAAAATCGTATGAGGAAAGATCTTATGAATGCATGATTATGTGAGAATGACAAGGAAGTACACGATAGTTCGTTTCTTTTCGTGATAATGAGATGACCTTATTTTTCCTTATGAGATTTACCAGCTCTGATTTGGGTGATATTTTATTCCATTCATCTATTAGAACCACCTACTGCTGCTTGCTCTTGCTTTTAAATAAGAGGTGTCAGGGCAGAAGGAGCCGAACAAGCAATCAATGTCCACAGTTCTACAGACAACAAATGTTTAATTGACGAATGAGAGAATAATTATCGACGAAAAACAAATTACCAAAGAACAATTTATTCAAAGAAATATATTCAAAAGATGAATGATCCAAGAACAAATGAACCATGAATAAATGGTACAGACACATATAATCTAAAGATAAATTAACCTAAGACGAATAGTCCAAGGACAAATTATATAAGAACCGGTGGAAAGACTCGTTAAGGACATACGGGATCAAGTCCCTATCACATCGAAGGTTTCTTTTTTTTTTAAAAAAAAAAAAGACCGTGCAATTTCGTAGTTGCTACTCCCTTACTGACTACTAGTCAGTAGTTGCGTAGTTGCAAAGAGAACCACATATAATAGATGGAGCTTGGGAGTAGCTTTACATCTTCAATGTACAAAGTTCACTAATTCTATTTATAGATCAGTACCGGCGCCGGCCACGTCCTCACGGTCTTTTGGGGAGGGGGGAAGGATGATTAGTTTGACAATCGTTGTTATTAGAGACCATGAACACCACTGCATCTCTACAATTGCCAAGGGAAGGATAGTTGTGTTAGTGAGGTAGGTTATTTTTAGATCATGGATGCACTGTGGTAAGTGATGCGATCAATGAAAGAAAGCGCACTAGACTGCTTTTTATTTTAAATCTAGTGCTGTTAGGAAGAGGCAAGTGAAAAATGGCAAGGAAGGTGACGGGCCTGGGATTGAACTCCCGACAATCTGCTCAGTAAGCAGAACGGGTAACCACTGAGCTACCCAGCCACGACACCTATCACATCGAAGTTTTCTGAGCACAAACCTCAAATAATCTTAGGACTTCAGGCGTGAAATTTGCAAGAATCGTTTGCCCTACTGGAGCATCCATTGGTAAGCAATTTGAGCGTTGTTTGTTTTGTATTGTTTGTGATTTTTAGTCTCAAAAACATGAAATGATACCCCCCCCACCCCACCACCCCCCCAAAAAAAAAAAAACAACCACTTACAAACAAAAAAAAAAAAAAAAAAAAAAAACCCCCCCCCCCCTCCCCATAAAGAATTTTTTTGCAACACATCACAAAAAAAAAATTAAAAAATATCGAAAAAAAAAAACGTAGTGCTCTATTTTTCCTACAACTTTGCCTAATGTTCGTAATTTTACATGTATGGCGTGAGCGCGCTAGTACCGTTTGCATTAAAAAAAAATGACTTTTTTAGGATGGTGATAAAAAAAGCTAAGACAGATAATTGCTTTTGATAAATTTCCCATGGAAGGTAATTATTTAAGCTTACTTGCAAAAAAATTCTACGCCATTGCGAGCGGCCTTCCGGCAGTTAACTGGAACATTCGCCATGGCGGACGAAAACATGCGTGTAGGCATGTTCTTGAGTTCTTTCTTCGTTTTATGTATCGATTCCTCCTCAGTTTTTGCGACAAAATTGTTGGAGTAGATCTTAAGCTTCAGGTTGGCCCAGAAATTCTCGATGGGACGCAGCTGGGGGACGTTGGGTGGGTTCACCGACTTGGGTACCACATCGATATTCAGCCGCTCCATCTCCTCCAACGATCGCTTCGAGTAGTGGGACGACGCCAGATCCGGCCAGAACACCGCGTCTTTGCCCTTATGGTATTCCTTGATGAACGGCACAACTTCCGGCAGGCATTTCGTACTATAAATTTCCCCGTTCACGGCCAGTCCGGAGCGAAAGAAGAGCGGCTTTCACATCCCCTCCTCGCTAATTGTCAGCCACAGCAGCACCTTCTTGGGGAACTTGGTGTGTGAAATGAACTTCACCTAGGAGCTCACTTCCTTCGTGGGGGAAGTAAAATACGAAGTGCCCTGCCAGTCGCTGCCATCCAGGGTGAGACAGGTCTCGTCGTCCATCACCACCGCCACGTCGCGATTCGCCGGGAAAATCGAGTTGACCATCTTATTCAGACGATGCCACTGCGTCATTTCCTGCAGCTCCGAAACCAGTGGACGTGACTTTCGCTTCCTGACATGTATTTTCATGTTCGCCAGGTACTTTTTCACTGTTTGGCCGGTTGAACCGACCTCCCGGCCAAGCGCACGCAGCGATGTAGCCACTTTTCCCTCGGCCTTCCTCTTCAGCATCCTTTGGAGCTTCTTGTCGCTCAGGGTCGTCGGCCGTCCGGAACCGGGCTTTCTTTCGATGCTCTGATTGTTTTCTAATAGTGCCACGATGTCGTAGATGCTGGAACGGGCGTATCCGGCGTCCACAAAGTGCCGCACGATGTCCCTTTTCGACGCGGCGGGGAGCCGTTTTTTGAAGTTTGGATGTGCTTCACTGTTTTTGCCATCACGGTTAGAGTTCGACTGATAGAGCTGTCAAATTTTGTCTGCTGACTCATGGGTTACTATGATTGATGCTGCATGGGTAGTATCGTCAGTGCGGGTGAAGGTAAACCCATGAAAAATCTGTATTTTTTGTCCATTTTTTTTAAATGCAAACGTTAATAATGAGAAATACTTAATGATAGTATACCTCATTTATTTAGAATGCATTACTGTAACTAGTGCTCTCACACCTTAGATATTAAAGTTTTAACACCGCACTCTCAAACAATACTGTAGAGAAAAAAAACATACTCCACAAGTTCATCATACATCATATTTTGAAATTAGTTTGTGTTATGAGCTACCGACAAACTAGTCAAACTCCAGGGACAAATGGTCGAAGGGCAAATGATTCAAGCATTAATGCTTTTAGAGCAAAAGGCCCACGGATAGACGGTCATAAAGACTGTATTCGATGAAATTTGGACACACGCAATTGTTCGTAACTTTTTAGCGTGTGGGTAAAAATTATTGAAATTTTAACTGAATGTATTTCATTGTGTTGTGTCAATTGTGTAATGAGTTTCGTGAAAATCGGTCGAGTGATTTCAGTGATGGCTTCGAATGAAGAAATAGTGCGCCAACAAATGTTGGGCACTCACTTCGAAAACCCAAACGCTTCTTATCGATGGATCGGAAAACAGCTCGGAATCACACATTCAACCGTATCTCATGTGATCAAAACGTTCAAGGACCGTAAGATAACCAAGCGGAAAAATGGTAGTGGCAAAAAACGTGGCACATCAAATCCGGAGAAGGCCAGGATGGTATTGAACCAATTTAAGCGTTATCCCAACATTTCGATCAGGGATGTTGCGAAAAAGGCGAAAGTTTCAGTTTGTTTTGTGCAGAAAACAATGAAACGTTCTGGATTACATGTGCGCAAGGTCCAGAAGGCACCGAACCGGAGCGATAAACAGAACTCGGTGGCCAAAACTCGTGCAAGAAAACTGTACAGGGAGTGGCTCACAAAACCGTTCTGCATTGTGATGGACGATGAGACCTACATTAAAGCCGACACCAAACAAATGCCAGGACAGGAACACTACGTCGCCACCTCTAAGTTGGCCGTTCCGGAGAGTGTACGGAAGAAGAAACTGTCGAAATTCGCCAAAAAATTCCTTGTCTGGCAAGCGATCTGCGGATGTGGCAAAATGAGTCAGCCCTTCATCACCTCTGGGACCGTCAACGGACAAATCTACAAGGACGAATGCCTCCAAAAACGACTTCTGCCCTTCTTGAGATCTCACGATGGCCCGACACTGTTTTGGCCGGATTTGGCATCTTGCCACTATGCCCGTCCCGTCTTAGACTGGTACAAAGATAATAATGTAGTTTTTGTACCAAAAGACGTCAACCCTCCAAACACTCCGGAACTTCGCCCAATTGAAAAATTTTGGGCAATCATGAAGGCAAAGCTCGTTAAAACTCCAAAACTGATAGAAAATGAACTTGAACTAAAGAAAGTGTGGTTAAAAGTAAGTAAGCAAGTCGGTCCTATAATTGCCCAAAATTTGATGAAAGGGGTCAAGGCAAAGGTGCGGGTATTTGGGTTGGGAGAAGAGGTTCAATAAACCAATGATGTTAAAACTCAACCATTTAGTAGTACTTTATTTCCAGAAAGTTTGAAAAGAATCGGGCTCAAGGAAAATTTTTGGTGACCTATTTTGTGTGTCCAAATTTCATCGAATACAGTCTTTAGAACGAATGGACAGAGTCAAATGGTCGAACGGCAAGTGGTCGGAAAAAAGTAGTCCAAACAACCGAAAGAAAACTGATCAAAGGACTTTCAGAAGCAAAATGTCAGATCAACGAATGGGAGAATGATTGACTATCAAAGAACAAGCAATCAGATGACAAGGATAATAAGGGTAACTATCTGAATATATATTGGACTGGATAGGATGAATTTGGCATTATATACACAGTGACATTTTGGAATCTACGATGAAGGACCGGTTGAAAACAAGCTGAAGCATAGCAGAGCTCGAAATATAATGAAAATCCATCAATTGAGTTTCAGTAAAAGAAATCAATAATCGAAGCCAGGCAGCATTTTGCCATCGGATGTGAGTTATTTCCATTAAATTTGAATCCACCATGAGGTGAAATTTTCATTTTGACCAACACAATTATTAAAGCTCAAGTTGTAGAATGGAAATCATAGCCTTCAATTTTTTTTTGCAAAAATACAGGAAAGACAAAATTGACTGATAACAAAAATAAGTTAAGATTTTTTGCACTTCTCGAGAGTTCATTATTCATTATAGTGAATAGTGACTTATTGTTTCCCTATTTCTGCTCAGAGAACGTAAATTTTAAACAGTTTTATTTTATTATTTATTTTACATCTATACATACTTATGATCAAGTTTCTACTTTTTTCGAAGGTTATGCCACTTCATAAAATCTCGACTTAAGTTTTTATTAATTATCAAGTTGGAGCAGCGTGACAGCTTGGTTGTTAAGGCTTGACCCAAGTGAGTAAATTTTTATCTTTTTTTTTCAACAATACTACATACTGACTGACAGTTTGAACACTGTATTGTATACTCTAATTGTTTTTGTATTCTCTATGCGTGGAGTAACGATTATGATGTTTGGAAGGGTATTTTTTCTTATCAACATGATACTTTAGGAGTGGACAGTCATTTTGCTAGAACGAAGATATGAAGAGAAAGTGTTGATAGTTCCGTTAGTGCACGGCACGCTGTGATAATTGAATAGAAGTATGATCAGCCTATCCAGCATTTGGGTGGCTTGGTAAAAGATTGTGTGCTTGATCGGGTAATGCCTTTGAAATAACCTTCCGCTCTAATTTCAAAATACTTCTTTTAAATTTTCGCAACCTGCCGTGCTCTAACGGAACTATCAATACTTTCTCCTCATATCTTCGTTCTAGCAAAATTACTGTCCACTCCTAAAAGTCTTATGTTGATAAGAAAATATTTGCATCTTAATATCACTGTATTGTATGTTTTGTTGCGCATTAACGAGTCAAAATTCCCGAAGAAATGCGATCCAAACAAAAAAATCCATAAAATTTGAAATGTGTAAGCCACTATTGTTTAAGGACGATCAATGATTGTCACTGAGATAGTGCCACCAAAGCAAATTTCAAATCCTATGCTTGAAATGTCTTCTCCGGATCCTAAGAATTGCGCAAATTGGAACATATTTTGTAGGCCGAAAAATAACATCCATGTTTAGCCATTGGTGCAGCGAGGCTGTCAATATCAACGTCGTTGCCAAATCCTCTGATGGAATTTCCACATAATTTCTTCCTCTGAGGATTCCCAGTCCCTAACGAGACAAACTTACCGGTTGACTACTGATCAGCGGCGTGTGGATCGGTTGCCTCGTGGTGGCACTCTGGTTAGCTGCCGCCCGGGCAATGTTAGCCTGCTGTTGTTGTTGCTGCTGAGCGGTAGACGAAACCATCAACATCGATGGCCCCCCCGGTGAAACAGCTCCGGATACTCCGCTCGCATTGTGCACCGATGTCCGCCGGCTGCTGGGTGTACTTCCGCTACTGCTACTGGAACTACTGCTGCTGCTGCTGTTGGACCCAATGCAGGGCGAGATCACTGTAGGCGGGGACATGGGTGACGTGTGATGCTCCGGACTCTGGTTGCCCTCGGATTCATCGCTTGGCAGCGACGACGGAGGCGTGGGAGGTAGCCCGAAGGAGGTGGACGACTGCGGTTCCATTTTGATGTTCAACTTGGACATTACAATTTTGGAAGCGGTGGCAGGTGTGGATGAAGTGGACGAGCTGCTGGTAGTGCCCATTGCGTTGCCATTGATGACGATCTGCTGGCTCTTGAGCAGACTCTGCGAGGCGGGTGTTAGCTGGAGGGTGCCATTCTGTTCGATGGAAAGGAAAAAAAAATCAATACTTCATGTTTGAGGAATGTAAAAGAATCTAATCATACCTTGTGTTCCAGCACAATGTCGGACTGTGTATATGCAGCCATATTGGCCAGATTCACCGTAGAAATGGTGTAGCCGTTGACTAATGCTGTGCCGCCCGTACCAGCTCCAGCCGGCGAGGGGGGACAGCTTGAGCTCGGTGACATGGGTTCCTCTTTGACGGTGAGATCATCGATTTCGATGTCGGATGCCACGCTACCGGAGCTGCAAGAGGACGAATCGTTGGAACAGCTTCGTTTGCTGCTGATTCCCGAATTCAGCAGTAAACTTTCCTTGGTGAGGTTGTTGTTGAGGGTGAGGTGGTTGTTGTTTAAACTGATCGGATGACCAAGCACAAGCTGCGTGTGAGTCAATTGACTACCGTTTGACTGCTGTTGTTGTTGTTGCTGCTGTTGTTGTAGTTGCTGTTGCTGTTGCTGCTGGTGCAGTGTGCTGAGCAGGTTGAAACTTCCGCTGGAGACATTTCTGAACACATTCTGGCCACTGAAAGCGGTGAGAACTGTGCTTGTGGCCGTAGACAACAACGCCGGGTTGGGTTGGTTCCTGTGAATAATGTGTTGTTTGCTCTGAGCTGTGTTCATACTGATGGCAGGGTAACACTCTTCGTCCATATCTGTAAATAAAATTCAAACGAGAAAACAGATCGTGAGACAGATTCTGATTGTGCGTCTTATGTAATCTGCAAAAGAAAGATAGCGATGGAATTCGGTTCACGGATGGGACCCGCTGCCAACTGGAATTCGATTGAACACTTCTGGTGTCTGGCAGCGGTGCCAAGTTAGCACGTGTTTACATCCAATTAAAATCATAAAATACCGCAGCACCCGTCGTCACCAGCAGTGATGTACGATGAAACGAGAGGAAAATCAGTTAGTTACAAGAAAATTCGCTTTATCGGAATGGTAGGAACGGAACGTTAATGAAAACCGGTAGGTTGCAGCACCCAACGACGATGGTGTTGAACGTCGCGTCGTCGCGTTAACTATCAGCTGATGAGGCTCTCGTTAGATGACGAGGGAAACAAAAAAAAAGCCTAACCATAGGAAAATCGACTCTAATAAAGGGAAAATTGTTTTAATGAATTGCGCTTGTCGGTGCCACAGCCACCATTATTATATGGCTTTGCGTCGTCCTCTTGGCGGGAATTACAAAAGAGCACTCCGAATGCTGAGAGCGAGCTCGAGCCTATTAATTTATTAATGAAAAACTGCAACTGCGATCGGCTTGCAGCAAAAGTAGCAGCATGGCTGTCACTGTGAATCATAGTTGTCAATTTTTCCTCCGGTCGGTGTGGTGGTGGTGGGCGGCTGGCGCATAAATCCATGCGAAACGGCTACACCCGCCGCGAGTCGAAATGATGGGTGCTAGCCGAGGCGGCTCCTCGATCAGCAGCGAAACATGGTAGATCAATTAAAAAGCTAATGGTTTTCATCATTTCGTCGTTATTTCCCCTCGTCCTTGGTGATGGACGAGGTGGTGATGCTTATCAATGCAGCGAACGATGCGGGATGGAGGAAAGGCACTGAAGAAGTCTTTGGTATTCAAGTGGGTGCAAGCTTGTGTGAACAGACGAATCAATTTCGCTTTTATATGAAAGTTGACAACTGCGAAGCTTGTTGCCGGAAATGTTGAACTTGGGACAGATTACTTACCCATTTTTTTTTTTTCCCCCCGAAAAGAAACCCGGCCCGATTATTTTTTTTAAAAAAATCAAAAAAAAAAATTTTTTTGGAGTGGCAAAACGACAAAAAACCAAAACAACAAAAAAAAAAAAACCACCTCCTCCAACACAAAAAAAACGAGCGTACATGATATCATTGAACGGTCACGAGCCACTTTAAATCGAAACAATGTATGAACAAACTAATACCACAATCAAGTTCATCGTATACACTCAAAATAAAAAAGCAAGATTGTAATGCAATTTCGAATGATTTTGTTTCATTTCTCGTAATGGATCGTAACTTGGAGAAAAAATGCAACATTGGTTGTGGGCAAAAAAGCATCACGTCAATTTGCTTTGAAAAGTTCGATGTGTGCGTGGGTTGTGCAGTGTATTAGTTGTTGATTATAAAATTGGAGTCCGGGCTGACAAAAAACAAAAAGTCGCGACGAAGATTCGAACCGTGGCCGCCAGCGTCGCGGATCTAGATAGTAACCATTCAGCCACTTTAACAAGTTGAAGTGATTGGAATAAAAGCTCTACAGTTGCTCCGATTGCCGAGGCACTCAGTGGTACAGCAGCAAAGCAAATGTCGCTCGCACACACTTGCATGGCTTCGCGTGGCGATCAAGAAGGGCACACTTGATGAGAGGGAGATGGGAGTGCGATGACGAGTGAAAGTAAAAATAGAACACTTGTCTGAGGAATTACAACAGTGGCCAATAGCGTTGCGGCATTTTGTGGTATTGTCTCCCCCATATTGAACCAACGGTTGCTTAAGACTGTCGAGGCACTAAGCACACAGTGCTAAATTTGGAGGAATCTGTGTGTTGCCAACAGCTTGCATGGCTTCGTTTATACCATAAAACGCTTTGTGGATCATGATGGGCAAAAGTGCCTTTTCTGAATCATGCAGATTTCTCAAGATATGATTGCAAAAACTGCAATTGCGTTTTTTGCCACCTTTTCAACTTTTGGGTGACAAGTTGTGTTCACTATTTATCAGATAACTCTTTTTGACATATTGCTCTTTATCACAAGTTTGTAAACTCATCGCACTGAAACCGGATGTAATGCAACGGTATCACTTAGTCATTTTTTGATGAATGTCGAAACTTTTTGAAGATGCTGATGATTATTCTGATTAGGGGAACTGTTAATACTTATAAACAATGAACCAATACATTTTAAAAAAAACATTTTTAACTTAAAATTCAAGCATACTTTATAAAGATTGTGAATAGAGGTTTTTGAAAATGTTGAATGTCTTTACCAAAAGACTAACTATTTGGAGTAATCGTATTTAATAATTTTAATATATCTTCTTAGATCCATCACAGTTTCATCATTTGAAATGGACAACAGTAGCAATGGAAATTCAGGAACAATTTAACGAACTACAAAAGTGCTCTTATGTTTTAGTGTCTCTCTTAGCTAAGCCCATAGCTTAACGTAGCTTGACCGTATGACTGTGCTGGGCGCAAAATAATACTGATAAGATTATTTAAGACCTGTGAATCTCAAAAAGGGCTCTGCATAAAATCCAGATTGCTCCGCAATAAGTGATCCATGCATAGAGAAAAATTATATTTCTAAACATCCAAACCTAATTAGTCTGACAAAGTTTAGGAAACTGATATTATTTCTTACAATAAATAAATAACCGGTACCAATTTTAAAACTTTAACTTAAGTGGGGTCAAATGAAATAAAGTAAAGCATATAAAGTCATTAAGCAACTTTTCTCGAGTAATTTTTCAAACAGACGTATCTGATTTTGTAAACAAAAGTCCAGAGGGTCCAAAGAAAAATAGTCCAAGGACAAACAGTCCAAGGACAAACAGTCCAAGGACGAACAGTCCACACGCCAATAATTTATGGTCTAGTGATTTAGACACAAATGGTACGAAGACAAATTTTCTAAGGTCAAATGGTCCAGGCACAAATGGTGCGAAGACTCCGGGACAAATGGTCCAAGAACAAATGGGCCAAAGACAAATGATCCGAGAAATGCTCCTAAGACAAGGGCCTGCTAATCAGGTTCACCATATTTCAAATCACCCAATAATGTTTTTTTCGAAGGTGCGTTTAACATTATAACCAACCAACCCAAAAACTGTTTAAACGAACCTTACTTCAAGCCAGTATTTCCTAAATACAGCATTTAGGTTTGCATATCTTTTATAGAACCTTGTACTTGTGTGTGTTGAAACAACCTTGAAAATTTGTGATAGCCTAGGAAATTATTTCTCTCTTATTATGAAATATAAAGTATAAAATATTAATAATAATATAAAATCCGAAGTCTGATAAACTTTAACTTAAGTGTGCTCAAACGAACTCAAATAAGGATATTAAGAAACGATTGCCGATGTTAATTAAAGAACAAGAAGGTAAGCCACATGATGTATACATGTTTTTATTTTCTTACATTTGATAATATTAATTAAAATATTTCATGATCATGATTTTATGATTCATAATTTTGGATGCTTTGACAGCTTTGAATGCTTTGAATTATTTTTGTATGGCAACGTTTTTCAAATATTTCACTAGAAATCTTCCAATAGTTCCAAGTGTCCGGATTGTGAGTCAGAACGGTACCCTTACAAATACAAGCTTCCATTTCTGAGGCATCTTTGTAGATAGTATGAGTTCCCTGCATTTTTACGAGTGGATGTTGTACTAACATTCCTTTCCTTACTAACATTTCTTTCCTTGTAAGGAGGTGACCAGGTGTGCTAGTTTCACAGTTTTTTACTATGTAGGGAAAAGTACTATTCCTAAATACATTTTCGAGACACTACATTGTAGATTACTCTGGATAATTATAACTTGAACATTATCTAATTCATAATTGAGTAATGTACCCACAATTTGTACAATCGCATATGCTATGCCATGCTATGCTATTAAGAAACATTTGTTCGATTTCTTTTGGTTCGAAGTTGACTATGTCGTTCGGACCATAAAATGTTGCTTTATCATGGATTCAGTCTTCTAAATGATGAACTACCTACGTATGACGGTATGCCCTTAAGCTGAACAACAATCTTCAGCAACGTTGAAGCTGGAAATTTTCCCTTTCATGGAACTATCAGAAAGCACCAAGTACATAATGGCCGTAAAGATGTCAGCTTCGTTCTAAATTTAGTTCAAATTTTAGGATGCTAACCATTTCTTGGAAATGAAGTAAAATTAATAATAGAGTATTAAATATGCCAGTATATGAATAATATACTGTGAAAAGAAAACAAACAATAAAAAACTGAACGGAAAGTTAATAATCGTCAAATGGCTGAATGTTATATACATCGTTCAACGGCAAACAATAAACAATTTATTACCAAACTATCGAAAAACAATTGAACGACAAACAATCGTTGAATGATAAATAAACATTGAACAACGATAACAAATTGTCCAAGTACAGATGGTTCAAGGATAAATGTGTCACACACTGACACTCTAATAATCCAAGTAATTGGAAAAATAGGAAAATTTAAATTAACACTTCACTTTATCACTTTTAAAAATTAAAAAATTAAAAAATTAAAAACATACACTTTCTCAAACTATCAGTGGTAAACGTGAGCAAATTTCTTTGAATTCCACTAGAAAAAGCTTGTCCTTTAACAGATAGGCCTATTTTGTCTGCGACTTACAGACTTTTTCAGTGTTGAGTGCGCGTAAAAGTGCTTTTAAAAAAAAGTGAAGGTAATATTCCAAGGTCCACTGCTCTGAGGCAAATGGTCAAAGAGCAAATAGTCCTAGGAAAAATAGTCCTACACTGTTAAAAGCTGTTAAGGAATGATAACGTTTGCATTAAAAAAATGGACTTTTCGGATGGTGTTAAAAAAAAAGCTAAGACAGATAATTGCTTCTGATAAATTTCCCATGGAAGGTAATTATTTAAGCTTACTTGCAAAAAAATTCTGCGCCCTTGCTAGCGGCCTTCCGGCAGTTAACCTGAACATTCGCCATGGCGGACGAAAACATGCGTGTAGGCTCATCCAGTCCGGAGCGGAAGAAGAGCGGCTTTGAGATCCCCTTCTCGCTGATTGTCAGCCACAGTAGCACCTTCTAGGGGAACTTGGTGTGTGAAATAAACTTCACCTAGGAGCTCACTTCCTTCGTGAGGGAAGTAAAATACGAAGTGCCATGCCAGTCGTTGCCATCCAGGGTGAGATAGGTCACGTCGTCCATCACCACCGCCACGTCGCGATTCGCCGGGAAAATCGAGCTGACCATCTTATTCAGCCGCTGCCGCTGCGTCATTGCCTGCAGCTTCGAAACCAGTGGACGCGATTTCTGCTTCCTGACATGTATGTTCATGTTCGCCAGGTACTTTTTCATTGTTTGGCCGGTTGAACCGACCTCCCGGCCAAGCGCACGCAGCGATGACCCACTTTTCCCTCGGTCTTCCACTTCAGGATCCTTCGGAGCACCTTACCGTTCTGGGTCGTCGGCCGCCCGGAACCGGGCTTTCTTTCGATGCTCTGATTGTTGTCTAATAGTGCCAAGATGTTGTAGATTCCGGAACGGGCGTAGCCGGCGTCCGCAAAGTGCCGCACGATTTCCGTTTTCGACGCGGCGGGGTGCCGTTCTTTGAACGCGCGCACTTCTGAACGGAGTTGTTTCACTGTTTTTGCCATCACGGTTAGATTTCGACTGATAGAGCTGTCAAATTTTGTCTGCTAACTCATGGGTTACTATGATTGATGCTGCATGGGTAGTTTCTTCAGTGCGGGTGAAGGTAAACCCATGAAAAATCGGCTATTTTTGTCCATTTTTTGAAATGTTAACGTTAGTTTTTTTCTCCCCCACAAAAATTTTTTAAAAAAAAAAAAAAAAAATAATATTTTTAAACACCCACAAATAATTTTTTTAAAAAAAAAAACCCACAAAAATTTTTTTTTTCCAAAAAAATTACAATCCAGTGGACGCAGTGGTTCTGCGCCAAAAAAAACCACACATACATTTCATTTGCAACATAAACATCATTTTTGTTTTTCAGAGGTTTCTGGTTATGAGTGAACAAATGAATATTATGTGGCATTACTCGCGGATTTTTGCCAATAAATATGTGATGATTATTTTCCGTGTAGGACAAATAGTCCAGGATGAATCATCCAAACACAAACAATCCTTGGTCAAATGGTTAAGACAAAAATAGTGCGAATACAAATTTTCCAAGTTCAAATGGTCTAAAGACAAATGGCCCAGGCTCACAAGGATAAATGGAACAGCGACAAATAATCCAAAACAAACAAAAATGGTCAAAGACAAATGGGCCGCATGCAAATAATCTAAGTTCAAATGTTTCAGATACAAAGCGTGCAAGGACAAATCAAGCGTAGACAAATTTTGTCCAAGGACAAATAGTCCAAAGATAAATTATATAAGGAAAACTGGTCTAAAGACAAATAATCCAAGATCATGATTCAGAGACAAATGGTCCTAGGACAAATGGCGCGAAAACACATTTTCTAAGAACAAATGGCCTAGAGAAACAAACTTCAGAAACACATAGTCTAAAACAAATGGGCCAGCAACAAATAATCCAAGATCAAATGATCAAAGGGCAAATGGTCCAAGGGCAAATGGTCCAAGGGCAAATGGTCCAAAGACAAACCGTCCAAGGACAAATGATCCAAGAATAAGAGGTCCAAATATAAATGGTTCAAGGACGAAAGATCAAAGGATAAATTGGCCAGAGACAAATAATCCAGCGAAAAATGATCAAAGGACAAATGGTCCAGAGACAAATAATCAAAGGACAAATGGTTCAAGGAATAATGATCCCAGAATAAATAGTCCAATTAGAAATGATCCGAGGACAAACAGGCCCAGAGACAAACAATCCAAGGACAAATGATCCAACAGCAAATGGTCCAAGAACAAATAATCTTAGAACAAATGGTCCTAGGACAGCGGTTATCTTGTTCGGCACATTTCATATTCACCAGAACTTTTATTTTTTAATTTTCCCCCCCCCAACCCAAAAAATGTTTTACCAAAAATCCAAAAAAAATATTTTCAAACCATATAGAACAATTTTCAAACCATAATAATTTTTTTTATATTTCTCCTTTTAAAGTGGATTCTGCCTCTTGAATTCAACATTCAACACAAACATGAAACATTTCAAATTTGTGATAGTATTAGGAATTATTCCTCTGCTAAGGCCTGTATTCCAAAAAACAATGCATAATTTTTATCCGCGTGTATTTTTTTTGTCCGTGGGTAAAATCTGGATATAACTAGTTTGGAGTGAATTTTTTACATGTGCAAAATTTCATAACAATCGGTTCAGTGGTTATTGAGATGTCATCGAAACAAGAAGAAAATCGCCGGAGAATTTCGCGCGCCGTCATGGAAAATCCGACTGGGACCATGAGATGGATCGGAAGACAACTGGGAATCAACCATACAACTGTGTCTCGGGTGGTAAAATCGTTTAAGGAGTCCCAGACGACCGAGCGGCGGGCTGGAAGTGGAAGAAAATCGAAAACAGCTGACCCAGTGAAGGCCCGGAATGTGTTGGATTATTTCAAGTGTAATCCGAACCTTTCGATTCGCGACGTGGCTCTGAAGGAAAAGTGTTCCGCCTGGTTATTTCAGCAAACCATGAAACGAGCTGGGCTTCGTGTATTCAAGGTCCGCAAGGCACCGAACCGACGTGATCAACAAAACACGGCGGCCAAATCCCGCACAAGGAAGCTGTATCGAGAGTGTTTAACGAAACCGATGTGTGTGTGGTTATGGATGATGAAACCTACATCAAGGCAGACGCATAGCAGATACCGGGGCTGGAGTTCTACGTTGCCAAATCACGGTTTGATGTTCCGGAAGACATATGGAAGAAGAAAGTGGACAAATTCGCCAAAAAATACTTGCTCTGGCAGACCATATGCCAATGCGGTCAACTGAGTAAACCGTACATCACTACGGGTACCATCAACAGCGAAATTTACCGCACCGAGTGCCTCCAGAAGCGTCTGTTGCACTTCCTGCGGTCCCACGGAGGCAAGACATTATTTTGGCCGGACCTGGAATCATGCAATTCCGCGCGATCGACGTTGGATTGGTACAGAGACAATAACGTTGTTTTTGTACCAAAAACCGCCAACCCCCAAAATTCACCAGAGATTCGTCCGGTGGAAAGATTTTGGGCCATAATGAAGGCCAAAGTTCGAAAATCGTCCAAGGTGCTTAAGAACGAGCTGGAGTTGAAGAAAGAATGGATGAAAGTGACCAAAAGGTCGGCTCCAACATTGCACAAAATGTAATTAGGGGTCTTAAGGGAAAGGTGCGGGCTTTCAGCAATGGAAAAAAATAGAATAAAATAATCAAGCCGAAACATAATCCATATGTATGAGTTTATTCTCTGAAAGTTTCAAGAAAATACGACTTAAAACAAATTTTTGGCGAACACTTTTGTCTGGTGCATTTTTTTTTCGAGTACAGGCCTTATAAATAGTTCAAAAGTGCTTGTGAAATGGTCGAATTTTTGCCTTGTTACGAACGCCCTTCAATACCGAATACCGACGAAAAGGTGGACATTATTAAGTGCTTGAAAATCGTCACGTGAGCGTTAAAAAGATAGCTGGTTATCTCATCATCTCATATGGAACCGTTCAACACTTTGTTGTTGATATTTTGGGCATGCAACGCGGTTTTGCTCGACTTGTTCTGAAAGAGCTGTAGCGTGCAAAAAGAGCATTGAAAGAAGGTTTGTTGAAGACGTGATTTCCGAGGCCCAAAAGTACCCAGAGATATTCACTAGATATGGCCTCGCGTGACTTCTTCCTTTTCTCCAAACTCGGCCACTTCGAGGAAAGGGATTCAAGTCCACTGAGACTAAGAAAGAGGATGGGACGAAATAATGAATAGAATGAACGACGAAATAACTTGACATGCACCAAGCAAGGGATACGGGACTGAATATAATACATCAAATTATTGGTCTCAGTGGTTAATGTCCCGAATAGAGAAAAAAAAAATACACAATCAAAGGATAAAATGTGCCCACATGGTCGAAAAACAAGAACTAGATCAAGAACGAATAATTCCAGAATCAATGTCCAAAGGACAATAAGTTGAAGAATATCGCAGGGCAAATGACAGAAGGAAACAAACAAACGGCAACTAACTGGATAGCAAACAAGGCAACGTCTAATGGCCGAATGATCAATTTTTGTACACCACATAATCGCCAGAAATGATCGTAGGGCTAATTATTATAATCCAAATAATTGAACCATAAAAAAGAGGAAAAATGATCAACAAATGTTAAAAATAGTTCAAGGACAAATGGTTCAAGGGTAAGCGGTCAAATGGCAAATAAACCAAGACGAAATGGTCAAATGTACAAATGGTCAAAGGACAAATGGTCTACTGATCAGAGGTTCAACGCCAACTGGTTCAAGGATCAAGGGCAAATGGTCCAAGGACAAATGGCCTAAGGACAAATAGTCCACGGACAAATTGTCCAAGGACAAATTCTCCAAGGACAAATTCTCCAAGTTCAAAATTGTCAAATGACAAATGATTCAAGTACAAATGATCCTATGACAAATTGATCAAGGCCAAATGGTTTAAATACAAATGATCCAAAGACAAATGTCCCAAGGGTATATGGATCAGAGATAAATGGTCTAAGACCAAAGGTCCAAAGACAAATGGAACAACGATCACCACAGAACAAATGGCCAAAGCCCTAATGGTTCGAGGACAAATGGTCCAAGGACAAATTGTCAAATGATAGATGGGCCAAGGATGAATGGTTCAAGGACAAATGATCCAAACACAAATGGTCCAAGGACAATCCAAGACAGATCCATACAAAAATGGTACACGGACATACGATCAAGGTAAACAGGCTCAAGGACAAACGATCCAAGAACAAATTGTCGAATGATATACGACTGATGAAGTATCGAATTATCGAAATGAAAAATAAGCTCTTAAAACATTATTTTGCAAAGAAAACTATTCGGAAAAATTCAGGGAAGGACACTCCAATCTCGGTAATAATTTATTGTTAACATCACTTCGGCAAAGGGAGCACAAGTCATTTTATTGGAATCTCCCGGCTTTTGGAAGGGTCTCACAATAAATACAACAGTTGAATGTGTATTCAGCTGATTTCTCACTATTCATTAATTGTTCTACTGACATCCAATGAGATGCAAGCCTCACATTGGCATAATGATTTAGTTCACAGACAAATTTCGCACAGCATTGTAAAGTAACATAAAGCCGATTGAATTTTTAATTTTATCATAGAAGACTTTCTCTGATATCTGTGTGTGTTCTTTTATTATGTTATTTTGTTTTCATATCTTTCCATTTTTTTATAATTTTCAAATATAGGGAAAATGTTTATAATGTGCTCCTATACATTTAGCATTGGGCATGAATTAACCTGTTCTTATTTTTTATTTATCTCCTATTGGTATGTCATTAATACACATGTATGTTTTAATTTCAGGGAAAAAAATGATAAACAAAATCCCTCAAATTTTAAGCCACAATTATTTCCAAATGTCGGTCTAGTAAATCTATGATAAATTTCTATGATAAATATCCAACAGAAACATTTTTGAACATTGTTTCATCAGTGTCATAAAATATCCATTGGACGGGATCATTCCATTTACATTCATTATGTAAATGTAGAAATATGAAAATAAGAACAACAGGATTCGTTTATCGATTGGCCCAATTCATTGGATGTTAAAGACTGTATTCGATGAAATTTGGACACACAAAATAGGTCACCAAAAATTTTCCTTGAGCCCGATTTTTTCAAACTTTCTGGAAATAAAGTACTACTAAATGGTTAAGTTTTGACATCATTGGTTTATTGAGCCTCTTCTCCCAACCCAAATACCCGCACCTTTGCCTTGACCCCTTTCATCAAATTTTGGGCAATGATAGGACCGACCTGCTTACTTAATTTTAACCACACTTTCTTTAGTTCAAGTTCATTTTCTATCAGTTTTGGAGTTTTAACGAGCTTTGCCTTCATGATTGCCCAAAATTTTTCAATTGGGCGAAGTTCCGGAGTGTTTGGAGGGTTGACGTCTTTTGGTACAAAAACTACATTATTATCTTTGTACCAGTCTAAGACGGGCCGGGCATAGTGGCAAGATGCCAAATCCGGCCAAAACAGTGTCGGACCATCGTGAGATCTCAAGAAGGGCACAAGTCGTTTTTGGAGGCATTCGTCCTTGTAGATTTGTCCGTTGACGGTCCCAGAGGTGACGAAGGGCTGACTCATTTTGTCACATCCGCAGATCGCTTGCCAGACAAGGAATTTTTTGGCGAATTTCGACAGTTTCTTCTTCCGTACACTTTCCGGAACGGCCAACTTAGAGGTGGCGACGTAGTGTTCCTGTCCTGGCATTTGTTTGGTGGCGGCTTTAATGTAGGTCTCATCGTCCATCACAATGCAGAACGGTTTTGTGAGCCACTCCTTGTACAGTTTTCTTGCACGAGTTTTGGCCACCGAGTTCTGTTTATCGCTCCGGTTCGGTGCCTTTTGGACCTTGTGCACATGTAATCCAGAACGTTTTATTGTTTTCTGCACAAAACAAACTAAAACTTTCGCCTTTTTCGCAACATCCCTGATCGAAATGTTGGGATAACGCTTAAATTGGTTCAATACCATCCTGGCCTTCTCCGGATTTGATGTGCCACGTTTTTTGCCACTACCATTTTCCCGCTTGGTTGTCTTACGGTTCTTGAATGTTTCGATCACATGAGATACGGTTGAATGTGCGATTCCGAGCTGTTTTCCGATCCATCGATGAGAAGCTTTTGGGTTTTCGAAGTGAGTGCCCAAAATTTGTTGGCGCACTATTTCTTCATTCGAAACCATCACTGAAATCACTCGACCGATTTTCACGAAACTCATTACACAATTGACACAACACAATGAAATACATTCAGTTAAAATTTCAATAATTTTTACCCACACGCTAAAAAGTTACGAACAATTACGTGTGTCCAAATTTAATCGAATACAGTCTTTAACACGGAAAATAATCTGCTCATCAAAATGAAAAATCAGTGGGGTTGTGTATAATACACGCACGATTGACGTAGACTACGTTAAACCGTTTGATGAGTTTCTTTAGTTTAGTAGCGGAACATTGCAGCTCAGGTACTATTCTAATGGGACGTTGGGTTAGCATAAATAAGTGAGTAAGTATGTTAGAACATTCGCTTGATTCGCTTCTTAGAAATTATTTGGCGATCTTAGAAAGGGACGTTTCATTTGAATGTTGGTATAATGAAAGGCAACGGTGGTGCTGGCTGTAGTGATTGTGTTTATATGATAGACCAGCTGAAAACCATTATCCTTATCGCGTTATAGATTGTTCACGGTTTGTTTGGGAATTCAAAGTCAGTAATCAATTATATTTTTGATAGTTGACAGTCGCGAAAATCTCCAACTGAATGAAGCAAAAATCTCGACAATTTATCGAGAAATGATAAATATAAAACTGTTTCAGTTATTTTCAAATTTTCATTTGACCTCTACCCTTGCCGTAAGGCGTATTCTGATCAAAAAGCGTGGTTGTGGTTCTAATAGATCGTTAGACCAGCATTAGATAGTAATTATGTTAGAAAATTCTTTTGTATACTCTTTAGATAGCATTCGGGATATCATGTTCGAGAATCAAAACGTTGTCCGTGATAAGAAAATTTTTGGATATTTACCGGAACACAACAAATCTATTCATCTTTTATTTGTACAATTTTAAATATTTTAGTAAATAAAATGACCATCGTAAAACCTTTAGGTTGGTGCAAAAATCTCAAAAATAAATGAATCAAGAAACGATCGAATTATTAACGTCCGGTTTTTCAATTTTTTGTGACGGCAGCCATTTGTAGATTGTACACAATTCTCAAGGTATGCAACGAAGAGAAAACTAAAATTATTATAGCCACCGCTGTTTGCCAATTGGTAAGAACTTAGAAAGTAATTTTAGATAAATTCAAATCATACAAACTCTCTCAAAATTGAATTCGTCGTCCTGAAAAGAATGGGTTTGAAAAGGTCCGCATTTGAATTAAAATCTTCTGGGTTTTTTTGATGAAGCAGGTTATTTGAGCCGTTGCACGTTGGTCCTTACCAAAAGATGGCTAGCAGCAAGATCACACACACACTCAAGCAGCTTATTTTGCTCGTCGTGGCTACACCCACCGGCTGGCTACAAATAAATCACTGCCTTGGGCAGCCGTCTGCCTAGCAAACCATTGCACAATTTATGGCTGCCTAGCAACGGTTGCCCAGCCAACGGCTTCCTAGCAACAGCCTTCAGCGCAATGACCAATGGTTGGTCTCCAGAACACCTTCTTTGGTACTTGCCACCGTCAGCTGCCAAAACCATAATGGCGCCTTGCCGCTCAGCACTGCCGAATGCACCCTCGAGGGTACATGCCATCACCAGCTGCCAATCCATAAAGGCACAGCTCCAGTACTGCAACACGAATGAACAAATTTGCGAAGGGATACCCCTTTTATATCGTTCACTGCTGCATATAAGACCTCCCTTGCTCACATTTGAAATCTGTGATAGGAAACTACTGTGCATTTAGTAAATTTAGCCTGCAAAACAAAATTATAAGACATCACCGTTTATTTTCGTTATTTTCAATTGTTTGAAATTGTTAACGGATAATGTTTGATAATTGAATTGATACGCGGGAAAATTTCCAACAGATCGGTGTAAACACCTTGAAAATCTATCGAGCATGTATTAAGAAATCAGCGTTTAATTTGTAACGATATTTCGTGACGGTCGTTTATTTTTAGATTTTCAATTGACACCCTACCCTTGCCGTAAGACGTAGCCTACTTAAAAAAAAATCGACTCAAAAAAACATAATCCTACGCCAGGATTTGAACCTAGTATTGATGAGAAATAATATTACCAGGAGGTTGAACGCTATTGTTATTCTTGAACTAATGATTTATTTGTGAGGCTGATTACGCAATTTTGGATTACAGGCAAAACAACACTTCCAAAGTTTACTGCTCGCATTTAATCGTTAAAAAAATAATAAGTTCGTTTCACGATTTTTTTTATCATGAAAACAGAAAAAGGTTTGTTTCCGTGTACGCTAGTATTCCATCTATATCAGATTAAGAAAATTCTGATCGTTCTGAAAGTTATCGAGAAGTGGTAAAGCTATTAGCTCTCAGACAACATTTCAAATTTTAGTTTTCGATGTTTCAACATAAGGAGTGTATCGAAAATAAGCTATCCACAAACTTTCTTTCAAATTATGTTGAAAACCGATATTTTATTCATACAAAAAATTGATCCTTTATTGTACGAGGTTAAACTTGAACATAATGAAGGCCGGATGAAATTTAAGTTATTCCTTCACGAATTTTCGAACTTTGGATCGAATGCTCTTCATCAAGTTCCGGACAATTGTTGCATCGCATTTTTTGGACGCTTGAGCCCTAATTTTTTTGAACTCCTGCATGTTCCCAGCTGCCTTACCAGTCTTCTTGAAGACCCTTTTCACGATTGCCCAATAACGTTCGATGGGTCGAAGCTGAGGGCAATTTGGTGGATTGATATTTTTCTCAACGAAATCTATACCCTTTTCCGCAAGCCAATTGACAGTGGTTTTGGCATAGTGAGCCGACGCTAAATCCGTCCAAAAACGTGGAGCTGTACTATTCTTCTTATATAAAGGCAACAATCTCTTCTGGAAACACTCAGATCGATAAATTTCCGCATTTATAGTTCCGGTAGCGTAAAAAATGGTTGACTTCAAACCACAGGAACATATTGCTTGCCATACCAGTACCTTTCGACCGAATTTCTCCACTTGAATCGACCTGTCCGCATCGCTCACATCCTCCCCAACGACGGCAGTAAAGTATTGTGGACCTGGAAGGGTTTTTGAGTCCTCCTTTACATAGGTCTCACCATATCTCTCCATCAAAACGCATGCATCCGGACGCTGCAAAAGACGCGAATACAATTTCCGGGCCCTTGTTGCTGCTCGCTTCTTCTGTTCTGCACTTTGTTTCGAGATTTTCTGCTTCTTGTAGGTCTTCAGGTGGTTTCGCCTCTTGATACGCTGGATCATTCCGACACTCGTTCCTGCTTTTTGGCCAAATCACGTATTGACATTGATTTGTTCTTCATGATTAGAGATACCACTTTCTGCTCCAGTTTCGGGTTGGAAGAACCGTGTTTTCTGCCTCTTCCTGGTAGCTCATCCAAAGAATAGTGTTCCCCAAACTTATTAATGATGGTTTTAACACTCGCATGATGAATTCCAAACCGCTTCGCCAATTTTCGCATAGTAATACCCTTCTCACTTAGCCATGTGTCCAGAACCTTAATTTTCACTTCCTTTTCAATACGCGACATTTTGAAAACGCAGAATTTGAACCGCACAAAAAAGTAAACAAAAGAAAGCTGACAGTCAAACGCACAGCATGCAGTGTTCAGAGCATAAGAAACCATCACAAATACATGCGTACAACGCAAATGTATGTGGATAGCTTATATTCGATACACTCCTTATTCCCGATAACGTGGGTCCGACGTCAGAAATTCTTAATGAATGGCCATTTTGTCACCGAGTATTACCATATTCATGCGTTGTTCTCGATAATCTTGAATTTTAATAGAGCAAGCCAAGTAATGCTTCAATCCACATTTTTAAGAGAATAAAAATAGATGTAAACACATCACACAGAACGCAAAGATTCCAATCTGGAAAGGATTGCTCACACAAATATAGCTATTGGGAGCTCCCCAAACTATTTGCGATAGCCTGTGGTAAAACATATCATCTCCCATCTGAGTCATAAACATCGAAGCAATCCAGTAAAATCCATTTCAAAGTTTTTACTGTTTATCGAATGAACTTTTTTTTTTTTTTAAAAACACATCATCCAGCAAAAACTATGCATCAAGATTATGACGACGATGATGATGATTGCAATGACAGCGAATGCAACTGACACGCTACCTGTCGGATCACTTTCGCACATGGCACATTGATTGCATCGCATCGATCACCACCTATCGGCCACCGCCAACAGAGCCCGATTGCCCAGTTATTCCCCTTCCTCCCCATCCTGCGCTGGCTGCACCTGCACCGTGAATGCACCACGCGAATACTTTTTTTTTATGTCATTTTTCTATGGCAATTTTTACTGCCTTGAAGTCCGTGGCTCGTAGCAGGTTGAAATTTTTATTATAATTATTCAATTAAGCGTTACCACTTTTCCTTCTTCCTTGCCGATGGAGATGCCTCGCCGTTGTTGTTGTTGTTGCGATGGTTGCTGCGCTTATGCACGGGTTGCTTGGTTCATCGATTCATTCATTGAGTCGGACGGGTAATGACGACGGTGACGATTATCGAACGGTGTGGATACGGATTTATTATGGTTATTAATTAGATGTAGATAATTTCAGCCTGTCATCACAACATTTCTCCATTCGGATGATTTCCGCCGACTTTCTTGGTCGGTGGCATGTCACTCGGAATGTCACACCACCACCGCCATTTCTTGAGGCCAGCGGCAGAAATCGTTGGCATTTTTCGAATCATTAGCAATCGCCCATTTACAGGCTGCCTATTGCTCACTGGCCATAAAAATCGCACATAATTTTCACTGGATGTTTATTGATTAATCATCCAATTCTGGCTGCTTAGGAAGCCTATAAATGTTGGTCATTTGCGGTGATTATTACTTTTTATGTGTATATGATGCTGCAGTTATGGGAACCGGGCGGGAATCATGGTAGTTGGGTAAATGTTTGGTTTACGATTACAACAGCTGTCAGAGACACGGTGGTTAGGTGGCCTGATTTGTTTGAACACTGCGGTGCACGTGTGCGATTCGTTGCGCTGACGACAAATGTGCCAATAAATAAGAAAAAAAGGGCTTCTGGTTCACCAAGGTGATTATGCAATGCAGATTTGAGCCACAGATATACGTTTGGTGAGTCACTCAGTCCGAAGCTCATCAGTAACTTGCATAAATTACGTCAGAAATGACACACAAGATGCAACCGGTTCGTTTTCAGTGGAATCTAAATTGAGGAACGCTCGAAAGTTCGCCTCGATTAGTCAAGCCATCGCAGCAGGCTATGAGGCTAAGGATAGGGGGTTAGGAGGCAGTGGGAGAAGCTATTCCACCTGATGATATTGGACCCACTGAATGAATTGGAGAATCGTGATGCCCACCGGGAGGAAGAAGCAAAGTGCAAGTGATATCGATGCAGAGAGTGAGAAAAATGCCATTACTCGTGCCGTGTCAGTTCATGGGGTTCATAGATTCATGCCTTCGACTGCGATGACGACAAACTGCTTGCGAAGCAGAGTCTGTTCCAATGAATGAAGCTGGATTGTGCAAGAAAGGTAAAGAGAAGACACGAACATAAGCAGCAAACTTAACAAATACCTGGGAAGAAAGCGCAGAAATTATGTCAATTGTTTTTCGCTCTTTTGTCAAACGCCTTGTAGTGAAGAAGCCCTAGTCTATGGCCTACAGGGAGAAAGGTTTGCACTAAAATGCACCCCACCGTTCTCCTATCTCTCTTCATCCCAAGATCCAATAGCCTATGCGGCTGGTATGTCATGTTATTTTTCTATCGTTAAGCTAAGACAATTTTACGCAATTTGTACTGGGTAATGGGATGTAATTTGTTCAGGTGTTTGTTTTGATATATAAAGGGATGTTAGATCAGCATTTTAATTAAGAGCTCGAGTGTATTAAACTTTAAAATTTTAATTTTAACAGTCCGCTACCGATCGATGCCAAAGCATGCATAACTTATTACAATAAATCCTAAGCTTCCATTCAAAGCCTCTAGCCAAGTAGCGATTAGCGATCTACTAATCATTACTCCCGACTACACTTGATTTATGATTTATGTTTGACACCGGTTCTAATCCTCAGGATAGCTCTCCGATAGGCTTCTTGCGATTCTAAAGCACCGTTGGCGTTAGTCGCTCGGATACTTTCGCTTTCAACACAACCACACGTTCCCGTCATCGTGGTCGTCATTGCCGCCCATAATTCACCAGTGCACTGACTTTAGCGAAACATAAAAAAACCCAACTTTCCATCGTTGCAATAAATCTCGCCGATATTCAATCAAAGCCCTACTTGAGGGCTCACGCCGCCTGACGGATTGCTGGTTTCGTGCGGTCGCTCTTGTGTTTCAGTCGGTGGCACACAATAAGCAGACCAGAGTAAGCCGTGAGCGTTGTCGTCATCGTCGTCGTTGTCGTTGGTGACAAATTTATGTTGAATATTTATTAGCGCACTGGCCCAAGCGGCAAGCGGCTTATTATGGAATTACTTTTTACTTGTTCGATTCCGTCTGGATCAGATCAGTGCAATGCCTGCAGTCAGTCAGTGGTCGGTGGCTGCCGCTTGAGAGATTAAAATGGTAAATCTACTGATTTATCCATCATTGGCGATTGTTTTTCCGCCTGAAGGAATTTCTTCGGATAACATTGTTGCGTGTGCGGTTTGAAGTGCATAATTTGGTAAGTAGAAGAGCAATTTTTTTAGGAGTTTTCTGTTGTTGATGTAAGAATTTTTAGAATTTGAACAATTAAGCTAAATCGTCGTTATATCCGTGTGTTCCGTTGTCAAAGCAATGCACGTCGAGCTTATAGATGATATTACAACGGAGTCTCTCGTAGTCCTTAAACGCTTCATTGCTCGACAAGAACGTCCAACCAGCGAATCGAAAACAACGAGTACTGCTGTTGGAACGTGTAAGCAATAGCCTGCAACATCATGTCCGAGAGGATCTCTTTTGAGTTTATCCTAGCTAGATCTTTAGCGGGTTATGATAAACAACCGTAGCGCTAAAGCAACTTTTACCGCCATTCTCAGGAAAAAAAAGTCTACTTGTTTAAATCTCTAAGTGATGTCATAATGAAGAGTTCAAAGTGATTTTAGAACTGATAATTCGAGCACACGCTACTGAGTAACTCTGTCGCAAACGAAATAGGCTCATCTGTCTAAAGTGAAGTTTTTTTTTTTAGAGCTAAATCGTCGTTATATCCGTGTGTTTCGTTGTGAAAGCAATCCACGTCGAGCTTATATATGCTAATGGTCTCATTTCACACGTTTCACCGGTAATAAAGACAGTGATTCTCATTTGATCTGCACGTGAGTATTTTTCACCGTGATTCGTTTTTACAGTTAAGTGACATCCGTAATAACGTTTCTTTGCTTGTGGGGAACGTACAAGGTTGCCAATGTGTGAGCGAATCGAGAACAACGGTTATTGCTGATGGATCGTCAGTAGTTCCAGAACACAGAAGCCTGCAACACCATGTCCGAGAGGATCTAGTTTGAAGTCATTCTAGCAAGATCTTTAGTGGTTTATGAGAAACAGCCGCACGACGATTGACGCCTTCAAGAAAACTGTTCTCAATGCCAAAAATTGAAGCGAATTTAAATTCCAGGCGTCTAATTCCAATTAGCAACGATCCAGGACTTTCAATTGACAAACCGGACCAGAATTTTTTTTCGCTGGTCGTCTTTCAGTTTGGTGAATATTAAAGAGCTACGTCCAGATTCTATAGCTGAGGTGGACGACTCTGTACTTTCAAACCAGATGCAACCGACAGAACCGAATTTAAAATGTGATTAGAATGTATCATAAGCTGTTTTATTGTAATTGTAATTGTAATTGTAATTGTTCAGTGTATAGTCCGTGCTTTCCTGCTAAGATTGCGTATCCGGGGACTCACCCCCAGGTCTATGCACCTATAGTCCTTCCCGTTGCACTCGTCAGCTTGTGCGATACTCTAGACTCACATGGGTGGTCGTATCCGGGTCCTCCACTGGGTAGGCACAAGTGTCCGTCCAGCTTCTGGTACATTAATTATCTATTTTTTATGCCTGAATGAAGTACTAATGCTTAAAAGTTATTAGGAAACCCGTGTGAAAACAACTAACTAGTAGTAATTGGTATTGCGCTCAATTGGCCATTATAATGAAGATTTTATTCCGACCTCTTGAAAATATTTCAAACTTTTGAGAGTGGGACTAATGTCCATATTTGAACCTTTTAGATTTTGGATTATTAGTAACATTACATGAACCTTTATCATTAAATGTCTCTCTCAACAACCAGATGGCAGCGTGGAAGGTGCCCTGTATTGGCCAACAAATTCTCTGTACAACCCTTCCCTTATACATCCAAACCCAACATTTCATCACATCCAAATGCTTTCAAAAGGTCGGTATCAGATGTAGAATGTATCATAAGCTGTTTTATACTAAAAAATCAGTTGGTTGAAAGTCAGCGGGGCAACGGCGGGGAGGCGATATAAGAAAATCTAGAAAAGAGAAATAACATCGGCCAAAACAATGCCTGCCAAATCGCTTCCACCATTCTCAGTATACAGAAGTAAATACACGGTCACAAATTTAACTCATTGTGATAGACCACTTTACTCAGTTGCATTGAAACTATGGCTTAGTTTTGTAAAAAGTTAAGTCACTCGTCGGCAGCGTAACTTCACTTTTCACAAAACTGAAACGAGGTTCCCATTCTACTGAGCACAGTGGACTCTCACCACAGAACGGAAGTATATCTTGAACGTAAAATAACGATGAATTTTGAGTGATCTTGCCGTTGAGGTCACACATTTTACACGAAAAATAATTAAATCTGCTCCAAGCTTAGACAACTTTTTCAGACCTGCTAGCATAAAGTAGCAAGGTACTTACAAGAAGGTTTATTCCTCGTCGAACGAATGAATAAATTTTATATAATTTTATAATAGATATTTTTAATGTTTTGATCTAAATAGACTTCTCTGACTTTTATAATGTGTGAATAAGAAATGCGATGTGTACATACATCGATTTTTTCATAACATATATAACACACCCCATAACTTTACACTTAAGCACTTGGAGAAGTCTATATTCAGACTATAATACTTCTTTTCAATTAACAAACCCCTTTGACAGCTGATTACACGGTGGAAAATAATAAGCATTTTGATTTAAGGCGTATAGCCTGCCACGTTTGTAACAGTGACAACTTGCGATGTGAAATCAATCAGGAGCATTTTCAGTCAGAATGACCTGATAATGTGTAACATTTTAATCGATTTTTTTTATTAGAACGAAATTCTCTATATGCGTTTGACTAAGGGGCTTGAGTATTTCCAAAATGTTTTGAATTTTAATGCACAGGAAATATTTGTGCGATTGCATTTGAAAAAAAAACAGTATTCATACACCTCGCTATAGGACTTTATATGGGAGTTTACTGTCACTTAATCTTTTGAGTGTCATTTCAAAAACTTATTTTATTTTATATAAAAATTGTGATGAATCATTTAAGTGATCGCTAAAAATGATTTTGTGCTCACAAAATAAATCTAATTTAACGGAATATAAAAACCGACATCTATTTATAGATTAAATAACCCAATTTCTAAAACCGACGTATGCATTTCAGCATTAAACTTAATTTAAAAATTGCAGCTCGGAAAAACAACGTTGCATAGAAAAACTGTTAAAAAACCAGTTGTAGTGAATAATTTACCTAATTGAAAAAAAAAACTTTTTTTTTGTGCAAAATATTTGATAACACTAAATTTTAAGTAACTCAAACCCTTTTTTATTCTCTACATTTTTTTGTGAAAAAACTTGAAGATATTAGAAGAAATCGGCATGTCTTATCGTTAGTCTTAACCTATTATTGGCAGTAAATGAAACCGTGAAGTTTTTTTTTTTTTGCGAAGCGGGTATCTGGAACATGAAGTACCTTTACGCAAAATCTCAGAACATAAGGACTTTAGTACCCTCATGACCCAAGCTACACACAAGTTTCATAACGGTTGAAAATACTTTTATAAGACTAGATTTGGTTATATAGAAGTTTACTCAACGTTAAATCATGAAGATGTGTTACTCGGGGACGATAAGACATGCAGAAGCCTAAATGTATTAAAAGAAAACAGTTGCGTAGTTCCTTAGCCTTGGCATGGATTACTTAGAACTATTGGAAAACTGCAATACCTCTTTGAATTTGAACCTTTCAACGGAATCTCCTCATAAAAATCTTTTAAGTGAGTTAACTTATTTCTTTTGAATCACGTTATAATTGCTTATTCTTTAAAGTATATGCGTGTTTCATCTACTATTTGCAGTCCTTCCCAGTTCCTAGTGACAGTGCTGTCTGAGTACTAAATTATCTCCGTGATTGTAATCGTAAGTTCCACAGAAAACTAATGGAAAAGGTGTCAAGTACACGCAAACGCAACGTATCTATTATGGGCAGGCCTTCAAAATGAGAGGTATGTTCTCGGATATTAAAACCAACTATTTAGCAAAGGTAATGGTTTTGTTCAAAATGGGTTTGAAATTCATGAACGTTAATTTGACTCTAACTTTCTTGAACAGCAACTGGTGTAATAAATTTTTTGTTTATATTTTTTATATAAATATAAACTAAAAAATTTCCAAAAAATTTCATATAAAGTTTTTGAAAATTTCCCCCCGCAAAAAAAAGGTTGACAAATTAATTTAAAAGCGCATACAAACATTCAAGCTAGAACAAAGTATAGCAAAATATAAGATTGAAATGAAGATACATAAAAACACTAGCAGCTTTTGCTACTTCGCGAATCGCGGTTCTGTACAGCAAGAGATAGAGATCTATTGACATTAATTCACCGTTCTCTATATTGCACACGAATTGTTTTCCCAACTGGTTATTATAGTGACGTCATCTGTGTTTTTGTTGCACCTTATGTATGTGATTTACAGCCCTTGATTTTTGTTTTTATGAAATTTCTCGAAGTATTTTTTTGTGACTGAAGCATAGAAAAACAAAAAAATAATGCGGGGAAAAATTTGAGCTATTTTGAATTGATTCAGCACATCAGCATCAAACAAAGTTTCTTTTTTTGCTTTTGCACTGCTAAGAGGTACGGGAATTATAAATGTATTATATTAAGATTAATTCATAACAGAACTCGTTCTTCTAGGGGGTTTGAAAACGGGCAGAATTGGTTGTAGTTTATTGGTTCGAGTGTTCACGATAGCAACCGTATATTCGTGTGCTTTGAACATTGTATTCCATCAGATTGTGGAAATGCATCCAACAATTCAAAGGTGTAAGTAGTAATAGTATTTTTTTGATGAGATTATCACAGAATAAAATGGAAAAAATCACAAAATCAAGTGTTGTTGTTTTTTCTTCAAGTAACCAGAGCATACTGTGATGATCATATAACAGCAAATATACCACTTATACCAGTTGATTTGACGTTTCTTCAACACTATAAAAATAGAATGAGTAGAAACAAATAAAATCGAGATACTTTTTACACGACAACATTTTTCACTTTTCGTGTCATTGAATCGTTCTTAGTTGCCCTTCCGTTCCGTGCTCCCACGCTGAGTTAAATTCGCGGCCTTGTAGCAGCATTCGAAGTGCGGCTCCTTAGCAACTTTCACCGCCATTTTCAGAAACAAATTCAATTTGATTAGGCCTATCTGCCAAAGGATAAGTTTTTTTTCTTGTGGAAATAAAAAGCGTTTGCTCGTGTCACTAGTTAACACTGTTTGAGAAAGCGTTTCAATTTTTTTATTTTATATTTTTTTATAAGTGAAATAGTGAAGTGTTAGTTTAAATTTTCCTAGTTTTTTAAATATAATCGTTCTACTAATACGCTCGTAAATGTTTTAAACGTCAAAAGGATAATCATGTTGGTTGAGCCTAGGCGTTAAAGAAGAAAAAATCAAGAAAGGGAAGAATAGTATCGGTGAAATTGTCTACTGTACAGCATTCTGTATCACTGTCAGCGATTTGGATATGATCTAAATTTAGTCGACTTCAACTTGGTCCATTTTTTTGTTACAATCTACGGTAACTCGTGTTTTAAATCGGTTTTGAAACGAACGTTTGACCATCTATCGGAAGAAAAAGTGTGGCCGAAATGGATCTCCGTTTAGTGAAAAGGATCCCAAGCGTGTAGTGAAAGCTTTCAAGAGGAATCCAAACAGTTCAGTTCTAGATGTGGCGAAAAACCTGCATTTAAGAAAAACTTTCATTTAAAATGCGAAAAAACGCGAAGAACGGCAGAAAACGGTGGGCGAAATGACGTGTTCGGAAGCTCTACACCCAGCTATTAACCAAACCGCATTGTCTCGTTATGAATGACGAGACTTATGTAAAAGCAGACTTCCGGCAAGCTCCGGGGCTCCTGTTCTTTACTACTCATCATAAGTTTGATGTTCCTAAGGACAATAGGAAGCAGAAAATCTCAAAGTTTGCAAAAAATACATGATTTGACAAGCAATTTGCTCGTGTGGAAAGCGGAGCACCCCATTCGTGACAACTGGAACGATCAATGGGTAGGTGTACCTAAAAGAATGCCTCCAAAAGCGTCTACTTTTAATTCTGAGGTCACACGATGGTCCTTCGCTTTTCTAGCCTCGAAAGATGTTCGTAAAAAGTGGTACAAGGCTAAGGAGGTCAATTTCGTGCCGAAGCATCTCAATGCCTCGAACGCTAAGGAACTGCGGCCAATTGAGAAGTACTGGGCCATCATGAAGCAGGCACTTCGGAAACCATGAAGTGAAGTCGAAGGAAGATTTGCAGAAAAATAGATTTCGGCACAACAAACAATTGTTCCAACAAGATAGGATCGCAGCAAGCCGTGCTTTGAAAATGACGTGTTTTGCTTTTGCTGCGTCGTTTTGGCGGAAATAAAATCAATCAAATTCTTTCATTCAACTAAAATAAATTGTGAAATTATAGTTTCTCCGAGTGCTTTGCGTAGGACGTTGTGAATGGAATCCCTCTCATAATGTGTTATGGTCGTGCTTCTTGAGATGAATTGTGCGTCGGTAGTTTTTTCCCTTTTTTTGTAGTGGGACACATCCGGAGGAGCTTTCCAGCATCAGATAACCATAACTATATACACGCCAGGATCAAGAATTTCCATTTTCGATTCTGGAAGTGTGAAAACTCTTCATATATCCATTTGATATGTGAAGATTTTCATGCGGGGCATATTGTATATGAAGGTAACTTCAGAATGTACGTGTATGAACAGGCATTCTTCATCTTCAATCTCCAGGGCTAAAAATGTTTGCACATAGTGATCACATATAAATTACTGAAGAAATGCAGACATGTTTCTTCCATAAAAGTAGTGCCGGTCATTGTTTGTAAAAACCGGAGATTGATTGTCAAAACACACACACACACACACACACACACACACACACACACACACACACACACACACACACACACACACACACACACACAACAAACAATTGGTCCAACAACGATGTACAAGATCTTATGAATATTGTTAAAATGAATGTTCGTGCGTTGAGTATGGTAAGGAAATTGAATGGGTAAGTTCTGCCGAAACTTTTCTTGGGATGCAATTTGATTCCGCACACCCTTTATTGTCACCAATGTTATGAAAGTGTTCGGGGAAGGTTTGTCAGCCAGGAAGTTTGAGCAATCGGTGAGAGATTGTAAGCCAGAAACCGCAGCGACGACAAAAGGAGTGGTCAGTGGTTTCAAGCGGATCATCGACCTGTCCGTCCGAAATGTCGCAATCAAGCTAGGAGTAACGACTACAAACGAGCCGGATTGTCGACTTGTAAGATAAACTTCTCACTACTCAAAATCACGACAATAAATAAAACAAGAAATCCAAAACACGACAGTACTGATGAAGTTCGATTTTGTGGTAATTGACAGCAATCAGCTTCAAATTATTATTATTATGCCTCATTCACTCTCGTTTTACTTTTCTCCCACAAAAGCAGAAACACTGAATCGAAATGCACTTTTTATCTTCCATTCCATTAAACATAGAGAGCAACACTTTAATTAAAATAAAACCAGTAAGGCATACAAAAATATACATATTCTATTTTGGTGAGCTAACTAGATTTAAGTAAGAAATCAGATGGCCATGCGTCAATCTTTTGTTTTCGAGTAAAACGAGTCGAAGGGTTATGAGATGAAAATGGGATTGGTCACCCTAGATACTATACTTGTATCGAGGTCTTATAAGGTGAAGCGATTTTGCTTATATTATTCTAGCAACAAAGTTTTGAAGAAAAGTGCAGTTTTAGAGTACGCATCGGTAATGGACGATATGGCAGAATTGGAATTGGAACTATCTGAAGATCCTAGAAATCAGTATATGTCGAGGCAGACCAATCTGAAGATAACAACTAACACAAAGGCAAGGGAACAAACCGAACAGAAGAATGAAGAAACAAAACATAGGTGAGATCGTTCATTTTTTTCCTTCTTATTATCTTATTATTATGATAAAACTCTCTCTCTCTCTCTCTCTCTCACACACACACACACACACACACACACACACACACACTCACACTGACATAATGACAACTTTTTTTTTTAATCGAGAAAACTGCTCAAGACTTTCAAAGCACATAAATGATGAACTAAACTACAAAAGACTGAAGAAAACACTATGACAAACTAAATAATAAAAAGACGAAACGACACCATATAAAACAGTAGACATGTATATGACTGAGAGAAAGCGGAAGCAAACTTGAAAATGTACCTCCTTTTGAGGCAGTATCAACAGCGTCTCTATGGACGACATGATCCTTGCACGGCTGGTGAAATGCTTCAAAAAGGAATTAAGTTATATCATTCTAACGTACAAGAAACAATGCAATAGCTTCTTACTATTGGTTCGAGAAAACTGCTTCCGGAGACTCTCATAGCACATAAATGAAAAACTGCACGGACTGAACTACAAAACACTGAGAAAATTATGAAACGCCATATTAAACTTGCAAACGTAACACTGAATAACAAAAAGACAATTGAAAAACACAGACGAAAGGACTCAAAATTCCAACACGTGGCTCCTTCCGAGTCATTTGTAACAAAAAAAAAAACTTTTTTATTTCTCACCCTTTTTAAAAAATAGTCTTGAGTGCTTGACTTGACATTGTAAGAGTCTGTAAGTCACAGACGAAATAGGGCTATTAATTTAAAGGAAATGGCTCGCGTTTACAAGAGATGGTTTGAAAAATATTTAATTTTTTTAGTGTTTTATTTTTTTTAGAGATATCTGGTGAAGTGTTAGTTTAAATTTTCCTAGTTTTCTAATTACAATCGTTCTACTAATACGCTCGTCAAAGTCTTTTTTGAAAAGTGTTTTTTTTTAAAGTGAACATTTCTTTGTTTAGTTCTTTGTGTATTTTTCCTGCTCATGTGTTATATTATCCTAACGTGTTATCAACTCAACACCGGAACAACATATTAACTTCTTGAAACAGTTCTTCATCTGCGAAAACTCGATTTTAATATTCTAAAATGAATAGCAAGTATGAATTATGTGTCCAGGGAATAGTATCGGCGTAGAAATTGTTGGAATTTCATCGATCTTGTTGAATATTCGGTTGTATGTAACACAACTCATATCACTGATCGTACACGGAAATTGTCCCGTGCCTTCAATACACCCATAATCGTCGAAAGATTACTCGGCGTTATATTCTATGTAAAAGCTCCAATTGATTTTCCTCAATCTTGATAATTCTAATTTCATCCTCATCTTCATACCTAGGAAGTCGTTCCGATATCGATTTATGAACTCAACTCATTCAATATACCATAAGATATTAATTATATTGTCCAATATTAGGCAAAAACACCGGTCTCCAGCTGAGCACCACCGAGAACAGCAGTCCAAAGCCTTTCGAAATTCTTGAACACTCACGATTATCCCATTATCCTGTGGTAGGCATTAGCATACCTAATGGGTCATTATCATAAGTCATCAACATGCCAACCAATCGCCCGTGCCAGCCACAGAACCCAATTTCACACTCATAAACCACATGAATGTTCCTCGCCAACCAACGAACGGCGGCAACTTGTAAACAATCCACTACGATAGACAGAACTCCAACTCAAGTTCAACGATCTTTCGCCTCATCTCATTTCACGTAGATTATGTAATTTCACAAATAGCTCATTTTTATCACCTCTTTCTCATTCTTCGTATCGAGCTTCTTCGCATTCGCTTGGTTCGGCTTGCCGATCTTGAACCATACTCAATCGACCTTTTTTTTCGGTCCAACATTCAAGCATGACTATATAGGCACCCTGCTCCATACACGTCTGGGCTCCGATGCCGTTTAGCGTTGTCATAAAAATTAATAATTTTCAGCTTTCTTTCAAAACTTTACGCAGCATCACCATCATCATCATCATCATTAAAAGTATCCGTATAGTCTGCCTCAATTGCCGAACCCACTTAACTTCTTTATCGTTGGGTATTGACCTTGAAAAAAAAAGTAAACCATCCAAGCAACCCAGAACGAATTGAATAGCGCCAGATCAACGGAGGCTACTTGGATGAAAAATTGCCAATCTTGGTTCAATCTCGATCGGCACTCATTCTCCCTCCCTCTCTAGCGATCGGTCAGCAACTTTCGCGCCAAATCTCACTCGAACCACAACGAATCAACAAAACAAAAAAAAATCCACCAAAATAACACACTCAAAACGAGCCGGGCGAAAGAAACAAAATCTAATCGCGATAAAAACACGAAACTATGCTCCATTCAACCCGGTACGATCGCTCTGTACATTTTTTTTTTTTTCGTACAACACCAAGCCATGAAATTACTCCGACACTAAAATTAATTTCTGCTTCCGGACTCGAATGCCCGGAAAAAAGTACTCTGCCCCTCCCACACTTGATCCCCCCCCACTGCAGCCAGTCTTCTCCTCCTCCCACCCCCATTCAAACAGCGAGCGTAAATCAACAACCGCAACGGGGCCTGACTCTAGCTAGAAGAGTGATGAATATCGAGCAACACCATCACAGCAGCAGCCCATAGTCCATGTAAATTATCTTCTATTTCACTGTTCATTTACTTCTACCATCAAATCGGACTGCCCGGGTGTTTAAACAGTACAATGTAAGCCAGATCGATCCCGCAGGCAACTTTGCCAGTACATGAGTAAAAGTGTTAAATTACTTCTGAGGTCCGTTAGTGAGTCGAACTACTCGGACCGACTGCCGAGCTCCACACCGTTGCAAATCTGGCCAAGAAACAAACGTCGAAAAGCGTTTTAAATGCCACATATTTGGAACAAGGGCTTCCGGATTTAGGTCTCTGGGGAGGTGCGCAGAGTGTGAGCTATTAAAAAGTGGGGAAAACGAACCCCGGCGTCATTGTTTTTACGACTTTGCCCCAATTCCCAGCGGCAGCCGGGAGAGTGTCGAACTAATGTGAAGGTTCGGTTTTTTTTCGTAGGTTCGGAAATTATTGGGTTGCTGTGACTATGACCGTTAAAATATGTCCATGGAGACGAGTCATTACATCAGAATTCAGAACTGCTGAGATGGATAGTTATCTGAAATAGGATAAGGATCTGGTAAATCCTCTTCAACACCAGTGCCTTCTTAATCCAACCCACTTAGCCGGGCAAAGTGCTCTCATTTGGTATCTATATTTATCACCGACAGCAAACGTGCGACTTGGCCGAGGACGAGAGTGTGAAAACCAACCGTTGAACGAGGCAAGCCCATAAGCCAGTCGAAGCACGTGATTTTAATCGTGATGTACACCTGTTGCTGCCGGTGCTGCTTCCCTCCAAAACTCCATCCCGCCGAAGAGTGAAATGTGCAGAGAGCTCTCTAACAGT
This sequence comes from Aedes koreicus, assembly GCA_024533555.2. Taxonomy (NCBI): domain Eukaryota; kingdom Metazoa; phylum Arthropoda; class Insecta; order Diptera; family Culicidae; genus Aedes; species Aedes koreicus. The sequence goes on along the minus strand of JAHHFK020004037.1, from coordinate 77,882 downwards.
TAATCAAACAAACGGTGAATACTGAAAATGATAGGAATCGGTCGTTGATTTGATTTGAGTTGATTTGATCGGACTGCGTGTAGTTCGGTGCGATGTAGTGCGCGTACCATTTAATAATCATAATCGACCAACTCGACCGTAGATGAGTTCCGCTTCGTAGAATGTCTGCAACAAGTTCTTTCGGTTCCTCCTTTCCTCGGTATCATGTTACCCATCGCAGCAGGCTTTGATTTCAATTAGAGCATTTCAAATTTCCCCCAATATACAAGACGCCTCCGCCTACTTGTTCGCATTTGATTGATCATCAGCCGATTCACCGAAAGCCGACGGTTGTCGTACACCTTTCTGTGGTCGTTAGTTACAATCGCCAAGGCCAACTCGCCTTTCGCAGATAACTTCCAATTCCGGTTCGCCATGCTCGCATACAACAGTCCCTGTAGAAATCTTATCTCACATACCAAAAGTGAACATGTTCGTTCGGCTCGCACCGGACATGAGGCTATGCAAAAATCGAATGGTGGAACTACTTGAAGAAATTCCATCACAGCCAGCGTAAGAAGAATTGTCACCATCATCGGCGGGGGCATCGGAACCGGTGTCGGTCACCAGGCGAGAGCGCTGATTGAGACATAAACCAAGCGGTACTTCAAGGTGTATTACCCAATCGGTATGAGCTAACCACCATGGACGACCGGCACTTACAACGGGCTCCGCTATTCTTTGCCTGACTTTCATCGCCGAGGCTGAAGGTACAAGAAATTGATCGTAAAAAACCGGAGCGAAAGAAGAGAACGAGAAAATGTTTCAATTTGAATATAAATAAATCCAAGCAAGCGGGATCTGAATCGGTGACAACGCAAGTGAATACTGCAAAAGTGAGCGCCACCAGGGCTGTCGCAATCGAATTTGAATATAATCGTTCTGGTTTTTACAAAAGGACGTCACGTGGCGATCTGCAGAAGGTTTGGAAATTTGTCACACAAGTCACGCTTATGTTGCGCTAACAGATGTTTCAAACTGACATCTGATGGCTACTCGGAACACAGTCCTTCGTGCAACCCGAGCTCATTGTTTGGTCAATCACAGATTGTGTGGAAATTTGTCACAAAACCGAGCAGAAATTTCATTATTTCAACTACCTTCATTCGACTCAAGATCCGGCAACGAAAATCATGGAAGGTAAGTAATTTCCCAAATATCATTAATTCCATCATCCCATCCTATCAATAGCCAAAGCCATCCTCAGTTCATTATACCGGTAAATCAAGCATGACATTCAATTGAATCCGCTGGTTGTAAACATACAACAATGTTAATCCCTCGAATCAATTAATCGTTCCAGCTTAGAATCGGCTTACGAAGAGAAATAGTGAAAGGGTACCTCTTCTTGCGCCATAGCAAATCTACACCTTCTTGGCTTAAGCAGCGCTCCAATGGGTGAATCGGTATTAAATTAAGCTCATTAAATCCTCTCAATAGGATCCAATATCGCACCTTCATACACACACACACATCATCATGAAATGTCATCGCCGTTATTAGCCATGAAATGAGCAGTTTTATTGCTATTAAATAATCGTAATGTGTATTGCTTGCCAGCTGAAGCGATCGCATCATGGCGATTGCGTGTCCGTCCGGGGATTTGAACCACGGGGGAAAGATTGTATTACCGAGTGCAACCGCCGCAGCCACCACCGCTGGATCAGCCCAGACAGTCGTGACGGCGGCGCGGTACGCATTTCAGGCCGACCGACCGAGTGCAACGGGCCATGCAAGCGCCGGCTAAGTCGGCTACTGCGTTCGGCTATCTGATTCCGTCCATGTGGGTGTGCGTGCAGTAATTCACAATCTTGCCGGGGGTTTTCTCTGTTCTTGTACTTTTTTGTTGCTGGAGTTCCTGAGAATACAGGGCTTGACCAACTAGGGAGGAGCGCTACTACGGAGGCCATTCTTGTGAAACCGCGTTGAATTTAGTATTAGCAAAATGGAAAGATAACTTAGAGAGTAAAGATACAATTGTTGCTGTTTTTTTGTTTGGATCTGAAATGCGCTTTTGAAACAATTTTTAGGCCCTTGTTGTTGAAAATAATAAAGCGCTTGGAATTTTGAGTACTGCATACAGATGGTTTGAAAGCTATTTGTCTGACAGAACTCAACGGACTGTTTTTAATGATTCTGTTTCCAGTCCCGTGGGGAATAATCTTGGGGTGCCCGGGGGAAGTGTATCAGGGCCCCTTTTGTTTATTATGTATATTAATGACATGCGACGTGTTTTACGATTTTAATCTGTTTGCAGATGACACAGTGTTATTCATTGCAGCTAAGGATTTAAATGAAGCTGTTTCCCATTTGAACGAAGATTTGCGTTTTCTAAGTAGACGGCTGAAATGTAAGCAATTCAAATTGAATATAAGTAAAACTGAATTCATGGAAATTTCTCAGAATCGAGTAAATACGAATGTCTCAGTTACGATTCATTATGAGGTAATTGATCGCGTTAGGGAGATTAACAGTCTTGGCGTGATTATTGATGACAAGCTAAAGTTCAACGCTTACATTGACAATGTCATCAAGAAAAGTGCCAAGAAGTATGGAATTCTATGCCGATTGAAAAACGATTTTACTACTTGCAGTAAACTGCAGCTTTACAAATCAATCATCTCTCCGCCTTTGGACTTTTGCCCTTCCATTTTATTTTTGGCCAATCAAACACAATCAAACACACAGTAATGAGGCTACAGGGTTTGCAGCATAAAATAATGCGTTTGATTTTAGGATGTAACATATTCACTTCCTCGACTTTTATGTAAGACGCGTTACAATGGTTATCGATGAAGGAGAGAATTGTATATTTGACTATGGTGTTCATTTTTAAAGTAAGGCTTGCTTCATTTAGAATTGGAACAAACTTTTGCTCATATTGTGGCGCTCCTGGTGGACGGATTTGGAAGTTCTTGGCGCCCACGTGTCGGGAATTTTGTCAGCTTCTCGTATGTATTTTCGACATTCCGCAAATCAACTGTACTTTGTAAACAATCAACATGGAAGCCGAAAGAAGGGAAAAAATTGTGCACAGTTATTTGGAAAATACATTGTGGTCTGCATCTAGGCTAGCTAAACAGCTGAAATTGCCCAGAAATACCGTATGGCGCGTTATCAAACGGTATAAGGAAACATTGACGACGATTCGGAAGCCTCAAGCCAATCGTCGGAGTGGAACTGTCGACCGGAAACTGCGTGGTAAGATTTTGAAGACGATTAAGAGGAATCCCAATCTGTCGGACCGTGATTTGGCCAGAAAATTCGGTGCTGCCCATAGTACCGTGAGGAGAACTCGACTCCGGGAAGGAATCAAGTCGTATCGAGCTAGCAAACAGCCAAATCGGACCATAAAACAGAATAGTGTGGCCAAAATCCGTGCTCGGAAGCTATACGACCAGGTGCTGACCCAGTTCGACGGGTGTCTTCTGGTGGACGATGAAACCTATGTCAAGGCTGACTTTGGGCAAATCCCAGGTCAAAAACTTTACTTGGCAACGGCTCGGGGGGATGTTCCAGCCAAATTTAAATTTGTTTTTGTCGACAAATTTGCACGAAAATTCATGATTTGGCAGGGCATTTGCAGCTGTGGCAAAAAAAACGAAAGTTTTCGTTACAAATAAGACAATGACGTCGGAACTATACCAAAAAGAGTGTCTCCAAAAATTAATTTTGCCGTTCATTCGATCCCATGACCATCCCATAAGGTTTTGGCCAGATTCGGCAAGCTGTCATTACAGCAAAGTCGTTCAAGAATGGTATGCAGAGAAAGGGGTCCAGGTTGTTCCGAAAAACCTTAACCCACCCAACTGCCCCCAGTTCCGCCCTATTGAGAAATACTGGGCAATCATGAAGAGGGGACTCAAGGCAAAGGGAAAAGTTGTCAAAAACATCAATCAGATGAAGACCTGGTGGAATAAGATAGCTAAAACGATGGACGAAGAAGGTGTGCGCCGCCTAATGAGCCGTGTTACAGGAAAAATTCGAGAATTCCTTCGAAACCGTGACGAATAATTTTATCTGTATTTTTTCTTAAAATAATGAAGAAAACGCTAAATTTGTATAAAAAAAGATCTTGAATTCAATAATAAATAACTGAAATACAGGCAATTGTTTTTGTTCCAATTCTATCTGAAGCAAGCTTTAGTTAATGGTTTGCTGCTTCGATATTTGTGTGAGCGAATTGAAAAAGGTAGTGATATTCATAGATATAATACTAGAAACGCGGATGAAATAAGAACACCGAATTTCTCGACAAGTGCTTCACAAAACACATTATACTTTAAAGGAATGACTGTTTTCAATTCGATGCCAAGACACATTAAACGTGCTCAAACACTTTCAGAATTCCAAAGACTATGTATTTCACACGTTGAAACTGTTTGCTAAACAGTAAGCGTCTTGTTTTTCATCATTTATGAAGATTGTAACCGACGATGTCTTAAAGACTGGACTCGGAAAAAATGATACACACAAAAATGATCACCAAAAATTCATTTTAAATCGGATACTTCTCAAATTTTCAGGGATTAAATAACTATATATTAGCTATGTTTTGGCATAATTTATTTATTGAATTTCCTCCCCCAAGCTGAGTACTCGTACGTTTCTCTTAACACTGCTCATGAGATCTTGGGCGAGGCTTTCTCCATCTTCCTTACACAATTTCTCCCAGTTTTTCTTCAAAGCTTCATCGGTTTTGAATGTTTTTCCGCTTTTCTTCAACTTCTTCTTCATTATCGCCCAAAACTTTTCGATCGGACGAAGTTCTGGTGTATTTGGCGGGTTCGCCTCCTTCGGACCACATTAACGCCCTTCGCTTCGTACCAATCCATTACAGGCTAGGCGAAATGGCACGAAGCGAGATCCGGCCAGAACAGCGTGGGACCACGGTGAGAGCGGAGGAAGGGCAGCAAGCGCTTCTGCAAGCATTCCTCTCGATAAATCTGCCCGTTTATGGTGCCGGTTGTAACGACGCTTGCTGTACCGTCCGCACTCGCAGATCGCCTGCTACAACAGGTACTTCTTCGCGAATTTGTCCATCTTTCTCTTCCGGAACTTTTCCGGAACCTCCATGCGGGACGTACCGACAAAAAACTCGAGGCCGTGGATTTGTTTGGTGTCCGCCTTGATATATGTCTCGTCGTCCATGACGAGACAGCCTGGCTTGACCAGCCACTCACGGTACAGCTTCCGCGCACGCAATTTGGCCACCGTATTTTGCTTGTCAGTCCGGTTTGGTGCCTTCCTGACCTAAAAAACACGTAGCCCAGCCCGCTTCATGGTCTGCTGGACGAACCACTTCGACGAATTGACCTTTTTGGCCACGTCTCGGGTGGAAAGGTTCGAGTTATTCTTAAAGTACTGCCTTATCTTCCGCGCCTTCTCTGGGTATTCCGTTTTCGGTTTTCGTCCGTTTCCAGCGCGCCGCTCGATGGTCTTCGTCTCCTGGAACATCTTCACAACGCGGGACACGGCGGAATGGTGGATTCCAAGCCTTTTGCCGATCCATCTGTGCGACTGACCAGGATTATCGATCACTGCGCCCAAGATTTGCTGGCGTAGCTCTTCTTGTTTCGAATGCATCTTGAAAACTACTTGAAAAATCGCGATAAAATTTTGCACAAATAAACATCACACTCTTAACTAGTATTACTCAAAATTTCATTAAATTTTACTCACGCGATAAAAAGTTACACTCAAAGCAACGTGTCGCATTTTTTCCGAGTCCAATCTTTACTGTAAATAAAACGGATTATTTTGTGTGGACTATTTCTTGTACGTTTATGTTTAAAAATTTAAAAATAAAGAAAACCGTCAACAAAAGTTTAAGCCTCGCGTGCGGAATACAGGTATAAAGGACTTCTTTTTGAATTTATAAAACAATAATAAGCCTTTGATGCTTGAGAAGATACCATGAATTAGTAGTGGGTTGTTTGGCTGATTGTCGGGGAATTCCTTCTCAATTCTGTCGTGGTTTAAAGTAAAAGTTTGACTAGGGCCGATCCAGGATTTTTTAGGTTTGGAAACTTTTCCGATTTCCCTGGTTGGGGATATCCTTGGTCAGCCCAAAACTAAGCTACCCAACAAAGATTTTTAGTTGCCTAAGCCGAAGTTTATAACTTAAGAGCTGTTTTATAATTGTATAAAAGCAAGTGAAGCTGAATAAGCTACAAGCAGAATTAAAAAATCGATGCAGTACTTACGCGTAATGTAACACAGCTTTAACACAAAATTTAGCTCTTAGTTGCATACTTTGAAAAGAAAGCTCTTATACTAACAATGTTTGTCTGTGTTTACACAGTTAGTTTATGTGGCTAAGAAATTAATCGATTAAGCTTTTGAATTATCATTTTGTTTTCTTATATACAGTTTTATCTGTTAGCTTTGTTACAGCTTTTCAAAAGCCTGTATATTAAAAATACCTTATCCGCTATACAGCTTAGTGATGTAGATTATAGCTGTATAGAATGTTCTATAAGTAGTTGCGACACAGAGTATGCAGCATCTTTGCAGTTGATTTGCAATTCATACACTGAGCGAACGAATCGAGAGGAATTCATAGGAATATCGTATGGAAATTTGCCAGAAGATATTGTTGCAAATTTCATACGATTCTCTTATGGAAAGAAGTTCATAGAACGATCGTATGAAAATTTTCCTCACAGAAAAAAAAAGGTTATAAATGGGATTCGAACCATGAACATCGGGATCCAGAGACGAGCCACAATCCCACCAGACTATACACGCATGATAAGTGATGTCAAATGAAAGTGTATAAAAGACATGTTTTACTCGACCAATGCATCAATAATCATTTCATACGATTTCGTATGGAATGAGTCTTGGACTAACTTAACTAACTTAGCATTAACTTCAATTTCACTTTACGAGACCTTGGTATTTTATGTGAGTAAAAATGTGTACCATGCATCACATGCATACCCCTAAACGCTAATGAATTACCCCTATACGGAAAGAAGGGTTGGTCATTCCTATTCCCAAACCTGGGAACCCTAACGGAGGGTTCTAGACCCATCATGTTGTTGAGTTGCATGGGGAAACACTCGAGCGGATGGTTAATCGTCGCCTGTCAACCGAGCTCGAGAGGCATCAGCGAATCCTCCCACAGCAACACGCATTTCAATGCGGCTATGGGTCGGAGACTTTCCTCTCCGAGCATGATCATTCATGATTGGACAAGACAAAGGTGGGGGACCCACATGTTGATGGAGTGTCCCTTGAGTTGTCTAAGGCATATGATATGACATGGAGGCTTCCTATCTTGACTACCCTCAAGAAGTTGAATTTCCAAGGGCGAATGTTGACTTACGTGGAAAACTTCAAACACAATAGGAAGTTTCGAGTGCAACCGAGGTTGCTAGAGAATGGCATCCCGCAAGGGTCTGTCTTATCTGTCACAATATTCCTATGAACTCGGTGTTTGTACGCATCCCCGAGAATATACTCATAATTGTGTACTCTGACGACATAACCCTTGTTGTATTTGGTAAATACGCGAGGGCAGTCAGAAGCCGTATGCAAAGAGCAGTAGATGTTGTGGCTGGCTGGTTTTATGGTTTTCCCCCGAGAAATTCAAGATTATGCACGTCTGTTTTGGTCAGACTCACAGGCCAAGGTTACCGCACGTTAGTGTCAACGAGCTGAAGCTTCTTGGTATGACGATCGATCACAAACTCCGGTTTGTGAAGCACGCCAAGTCAGTGAAGCACCAAGATTGCACGGGCTTTTATCGTGCCATACATACTCTATGGATCGGAGCTATGGAGCAGGGGTGGCATGTATGTGCTTAAAATCCTAGAATCTCAATACAACGAGACCTATAGGTTTTGTAACTGAGCCTTTCGGACTTCACGAATAGCTTCCCTATTGGTGGAAAGTGGTAAGGTCCTCTGGCAAATGTAGTAACCGATGGCATGGCTACTGAAACCATGAGGTTACTACAAGGGGAACCCACTCTCGAGTACAGAACTACCGTCTGTAGAACAGGAGACCTAACTGGAGTAGAGATATCCACGTTGTGTCTGTGGCAACGAGCATGGGATTTTCCTCCCCTTAAAATGGATTGGCGCATGCGGCAGATATGTGGAGCAAGGGCAAACCCTGAGGTGGGTAAAGCGGCCTACAGGGAAATTGCCTCTACATATGAAGGCCTCAACCTGTTATCTTTGGCTCTGCGAGCTGTCTTACTGCACTTGAGCATAGGCAGGTGCGCAACTCGTGGCGGCTGGAGGTGCAACGGTACGGTAACGTAACCTTCTTTGTCTGCGTTCCTGGGCATGCGGGTATACTTGGTTCATTAACGCTGCTAACCGGCCCATGACAGGCTAGCAAACCGGGGTCGTCATGCTCAGCTGGAGGATATACCTAAGGTCTGTATCCGCAATAATTCGGACACCTCAAAGCATGAATAAAACATAAATTTCGCATTATATTTCCTTCGTAGTTGTTTATTTCAGATTCATGAGTTTTAACAATTCGTGAAGACAAAACATAGTTATTCGGTATTTGCATAACATTTTCGAACTTTGCGCTTAACTCTGTCCATTAGGGCTTGTACAGACTCTTCAGAAATCGTAGAAGCCGTCTTTGTCCAAATTTGCTGGAAGTAACTAGAAAATAAGAAGAATGATTAGTAATTTCCATTTAATTCCAACTACCTTTATTGCTTATCTTGACAGATACGCGTATTTCGTCTACAATGTGCAGACTTCTTCAGTGTCGTGTACTAATACTAGTAAATGGAAATTACTAATCATTCTTCTTATTTTCTAGTTACAGGTATTCCACTAAACAGCTCACACTCTCCATAATTCATTGCTGGAAGTGTTTGATGTCTTTGATTCCTTGCTTCTTTCCAGAAAGCTTCCGCTTCATCAGAGCCCAATATCTCTCGATTGGTCGTAGCTCTGGGCAATTTGGCGGGTTTGAGGTTTTTGGTACAATGTTCACTTGATTTGCTTGGTACCACTCCATCACAGTTTTAGCATAGTGGCATGATGCCAAATCGGGCCAGAACAAAGGTTTTTCTTTGTGACTTTTGATGAAGGGTAGCAATCGCTTCTGCAGACACTCTTTCTGATAGATCTCCTTGTTGATTGAGCCTGTAGTGACGAAAGATTTACTCTTTTTGCCACACGTGCAAATTGCTTGCCACATAAGGTATTTTTTTGGGAAAATTCGATGCCTTCTTCGTTCTGAAATGCTCAGCTGTAGCATTTCTGGCCATAGCAGAATAAAAAGCCAGCCCTGGAAACTGCTTGAAATCCTCCAGGACATAAGTTTCAACGTCCATAACAACGCATGAAAACTTCGTCTAATATTCGCAGTACAAACGTCGAGCCCGTGATTTTGCTGCCAAGTTCTGTTTGTCGTTGCGATTTGGAACTGTTTTTACTTTAAACGTCTCAAGTCCCAAACGTTGTTTTGATTTTTGGACAAAACCAGGCGACATCCCTATTTTACGAGCCACCGTTCGAATGGAGAGATTTGGGTTTTTCGTTAATATCCTTTTCACCTTTCGGTCCATGACAGGATCAGCGCGACCAATGTTTTTGTCACTTCTCGGTTTCCTCTCTACCGTCAAACGTTCCGAAAATGATTTGAGCACATCGTGAACAGTGGATTTAGGCAAATCCAATGTTTTTGCAAGGTCTCGTATTGACAAGTTAGGATTTGCCGTACGCCCGTACAAAATTAGCTCGCGCCCTCTTTTTTCTTTCATCGCCATCTTGAATACTAAACATGAAATGTAAACATCAATCATAGTCTTTTTCATCATAGACTCTATAGCTATACCACTGTGAATTTTTTCATTCCTACGTGCAATATTTCAAAAGTTACAATGATATGAAGGTGTCCGGATTAATGTGGATACATACCGTATCCCCTACAGCGACGTTACCCGCTTGGTGAAGCGGACCTCTCGATGTGCGTGGGACGAATCTTGGCCTATCAACCGTGGTGCAGTGGAAAGAGTGGAAAGATATACCCTAGCCTTGAGATCAGAAGATTCTGACTCGGCTGGAAAAGGTCATACTCGGCTCACTCACCGATCTCGACTTAACGGCAGTAAGGCCTGCTTCCAAGAATGCGGAGCGGAGTAAGATGTAAATCATCTATTGGTAGGGAGCTTGGCTGACGACCGTTAGATTTACCAGCTCTACAGTAACGACAAATAAATAGAAAATAAAAACAACACAAAAATAAACCGGCAAGATAGGATATTGTACCGTTTTTCGGGTTTCAGATTAGTTCAGATTTGATTAGGGCAGAATAACTGACATATTGTTTAATGTGGAATGGTTATTAGGTCTCAAGCTTTAATTTAAGTAGAATTTAAAATTTTGAAAAAAGTTTAATCCAGTAAATTTGTTTTACTTCCAATTGATGAAAACACTATAACTGGTTCGTTCTGATAAAGTTTGGTGTGATTCTAAATTCTTAGCGAGAAAAAGAACCGTGAGAAAATAACAACAAATCTCTACTACCACCCCACAAAAAAATATTATTTTTTTTTTTTTTAAAAGACCGTGCACTTTCGTAGTTGCTACTCCCTTACTGACAGAACTAGTGTAATTGCACAGAGAACCACATAGATGGAGCTTGGGAGTAGCTTTACATCTTCAATGTACAAGTTCACTAATTCTATTTATAGATCAGTACCGGCGCCGGCCACGTCCTCACGGTCTTTTGGGGAGGGGGTAAGGATGATTAGTTTGACAATCGTTGTTATTAGAGACCGTGAACACCACTGCATCTCTACAATTGCCAAGGGAAGGATAGTTGTGTTAGTGAGGTAGGTTATTTTCAGATCATGGATGCACTGTGGTAAGTGATGCGATCAATGAAAGAAAGCGCAGTAGACTGCTTTTCATTTTAAATCTAGTGGTGATAGAAAGAGGCAAGTGAAAAATGGCAAGGAAGGGGACGGGCCTGGGATTGAACTCCCGACAATCTGCTCAGTAAGCAGAACGGGTAACCACTGAGCTACCCAGCCGCGTCCAAATAATAATATAAAAAAAAAAATAGGGGTAGGGGGGGTGGGGGGGCGGTTCACCCTCAACACCCCAAAAAACCACAAAAAAAATATAAAAAATAAAACACAACCGCACACACAATACAAAATATATGTCATATATTGCTTAATTTTTCATAAAACACTCAATCCTCCTCCTCCTCCTCCTCCTCCCTCCCTTTAAGTTTCCCCCCCCCCCCCTCCTTTTTCTCACTCTCTAATTTTTTATTTATCTCCCCCACAACACATTAAAGTGAGCTTTTCCCGCCCCCCAACTTTTCATTTATAAATATGTGCGGGCAAGAAACAACAACCCCCCCCCCCCGAGGCCCGAAAATTTTCCTTTACGAAAAATGTCTAGACCAGACCGGGAATCGAACCCAGCCACCTCCAGCATGGTGTTGCTTTGTAGCCGCGCCTTTAACGACTGAACAAAGGGAGGACTAAGAGAGCTAAAACAATCCAATTCATTAAATTTTGATCAGATTGATACTGGCTACTCATGAAGTATACATATCAGATTTGAAAAAAAAAACAGTAAAAAAACAGAAAAAAAGAAAAATGAAGCTTCAGCTAGCTACATAGAAATCGGATCTACGTGTTATCTTGCCGTTTGCCAATATTTTTAACCTGCTTAGGCAGCTTAGCTTCGCAAAAAATGAACTTTGCACTTGTTCCCCGATCATAAACATACTTCTCGTAAGGACAACAATTAGTAATCGATTTCATTTAACCACCTTAAAAAAAAAACAATCAAACATTTCTGATGAATAAAACCATAATACATCCAACGAGCGGAAGTATTGCAAAACCAACTTATGCAACCACTCCGGACTCGACACCTGCGTCAATATTTTCAACTGTTCGACGATCGTCAATCGAGAGAAATTGAAAAAAGCCGTTCATTATTTTCAGGTAACAACTTTTATTGGATGAACCGAATCTCGTTTTGTTCTTCAAACTTCTTGTCATCTGTTTGTATCTTCGTATCGGGTATTTTTCATTTCCATCATCCCGAAGGTTGATAGAGGAGGCTCACATGTTTGAACAAATGTGTCCGGAGATCTCCTACGCCATCTCAATGACGATAGAGCTGCGATATAATCAGGTTTTTATTTAACATATCTTTAGAACCAGAAGGTGCCTCTAAATGTGGAATAACCACTTTTATTCTGATAAAGGTTCACGTGGACCTGTTTTCGATGTAGGAAATGGTAACGGGACGATTTTCAGCCTTTTGACGACAGCGGTTGTCATTAGAAACGTCGATCAAAGCAGGCTGGGAGAAATTTCAAGGTTATCTACATCGATCGAAATGTCATGGATTGCTTGGTTCACATCGACTGGTTGGGTAATTTTACCACACTAATGACCGATCTCCACGAGGATGAACGGAGTGGTTATAGATAACCACTCGTTAAATGACAAAGTAAAGATCAACTAATCAGTTGCCTGATGCGCGAAAGTTTAAGGCCGATGTTTGCTGGTTAGCCAATGCGCGTGTCAGCCGGATTGATCCCAGCGAGAGCGAGCGTCATAAATTTGCCTAAACTAATGGATGCTGGTCTTCTCGCTAAATCGCTTTGCCGGTTGGCGTTTGTGCCATTTTCTATGAGGTAGGTAGGTACGAATATGACTGCGACTCAAAACTCACACGATCCCTACATGAAATGTCAAGTGATTTGTCTTTCCGTGTTTGAATGAGTAAGGCAGTCTAGCGGATGATGGGCTGTGCTAAATTGAGGGAGGATGAGCTTCGCTTCAAGGTGGTTGACTGGGGGAATGTGCAGCTGTAAGCCGTTCATGTAAGTTACAATCTTCGCCTGATCTTGGAGTCGATGGGTCGGTTCTCATGGCTGGTGGTCTTCGACTGTCAGGATTAGAGATGATCTTTACCGCTAATGGGAGGGCTTGTGGTGTGAGCTTAGGATTTCAAAATAAGGCTTTGACGTAAAAAGTGAGAGACCATGCAAAAAAGTTAAAAAACGTTTTTCTGTTGTCTAAAAGCCATTCATATACCCTCGTTATAAGAAATCAATAAAACGGCAAGAGCCATTGTGAAGGCTTCCCTGTCCCAATAAATTATCTAATTTACGACCATCCTCTTGTTTCAACGAGCACCTAGTTAGCAACGGCATTTGATAATGAAAACACTCACCGTCCATTTTGTTCTGCAAACTGTGGGGTGATTCGGGTAGTGTGTCTGATATTGAGTCCCCGTCCGAGTTCAGGCTGTATGAGTGCTCTGTCTTGATAGGCATCCCGGTGCCTATGATCGCGTCGGTCATCAGTTTGTCATTGAGGATCACCGGTGGGAGCTTCGGGTCCCGGTCCATCCAGTCCTGCATGTCCGCGTAGCTCGACATCTTCAATGTGTCTTGCATGGTCTGAAACAGGTAAACAGAGATGTGATCGAATTAGCATACGATTAGGAAATTAATTATGGTATCAGTGGATTCATGTTTATTTATGTTCGATGAGGTGACATCCAAAAACCACCAGACGTAGTGGTGAAAAGGGGAAGGTCCGTCAGCGGTATGATTCAAAGCGTAGCACGAGCGTATAAATCTTTGGATCAACCGGCGGAGGCAAAGAAGCGTGAAACGAAGAGGAATGTGCTACCTGCGTCAACCTGTTTGAGTTTCGGAATTCGATGCGGGACAGGGAAAATACGGACGGGCGTAGAATGGGTTTGACCTAAATTTTTGTTAGGGGATTACGATCCGAATTGGTCAGACAGATGTAATCAGGTTCTCATAATAAAGTTTAACCATTCCAGCAACAATTTGAACACCCCGTTTCGTAATGCTCATTCAATCATTTCGTTTTTCATTTTCCTTTTTCACGCTTTCTTCAACCTATCTGCAATTGTGAGAAACGAACCAAAACAAAAACGCAGCAGCAAGACTAAAGTTCCGATAATTACGGGCCAGCTCAGACGTGGAAGACAATGTTGGAGAGGAAAAGTTTTCCAAAACAGCCTCCGAATTTGGTCAAAACCGTTTACCACAATCGTGGCTTTAGTTGTGTCAGCGGCGGCGACAAAAGAAAACGCAGCAAAAACAGAGTAAATAAAGTAGTTCGTTTTGGTTTTTCCTTAACCAGCCAAAGGTAAGAAGGAAAAAAATGCCCAACGCCCAACAGCTATGCAGCTCTTTCTTTTTCGATTAATAAGATTGTTATGAACCTTTTTAATAATCATAATCATAAAATACTAAATAATTACGATAATCGTTTTTCTCTCGTTTAGTCGTCTGGAGGAGTCGAACGACGAAATCACAAACTTTTTTTACCCTTCCAGACTTTGCTTTCTCATTTTCTTAATTTTCGAGTTCCATCGTAAGGAACCGAAGAGTAACGTAGGGAGACTTTGGACAGTACGGGATTTTGACAAGTTCGATTTTCAATTTTTCTAAAGGTTGTCCACGTTAAAATTTCAACACACAAAGCGCTTTTCCATTTATATAAATATGACTTTTAAATTTTCAAAGTTTCAAATAAAACAGCTTTGCTAAGTTTTGCAATGTTCAATTGGTTTACCGTGTGCTCCAAATCTATATGCCATTACTTTTGTCTTAAGATCGTCCATGAGACTTTGTACAGCGTTAGAACCGACAAGCTTTTGTACATTGACCCATGCTTTATTCAATTTCTGATCTGTTTCGACTATCTTAGGATGTTTGCGTAATTTCTGCTTCATAATTGCCCAATATTTTTCGATTGGTATCATCTCTGGGGTATTTCTAGGGTTAAGGTTCTTGGGTACGTAGTTGACCTTAGTTTCCTTATACCATTCCAGCAGCAGCACCAAAAAATGTGCAACCTCAGCACCGGACGGAAACGATTTTATAGACATTCCCCTAAGTACACTTGGCAATTCATGTTTGAAGTCATCAGGAGCATCTCGGATCCCGCAGGAACTTGCCAAACGATGAATTTCTTGGTAGATTTCGAAATTTTCTGCTTCCATTGGTACTCTGGACATCGAACTTGTGTCTTGCAGTGTAGAACTGATGACCTGGAATCTGCTGAAAATCCGGCATTATGTAGGTTTGATCATCTGTATAAATATTGCGAACCCGTGATTTTTCTGAATCATTCAGCTTGTCGTTACGGTTTGGTTGCTTCTGGACTTTGAACGTACGTATTCTAACTTGATTTTTTACCTTTTGCACAAAACGTTTGGTTAAGGTTAGTTTTTTATACAATTTCAGCGTTTGGTTTGCGCCAGAAAGCTTCAACTACGCTCCTGCGAAGACGTGCTTTTCTTTCTTAACTAGAAAATGAGAAGAATGATTAGTAATTTCCATTTAATTCAAACTACCTTTATTGCTTGTCTTGATAGATACGCGGTTTTCGTACAATGTGCAGACTTCTCCAGTGTCTTGTACTAATACCCCAATCGAGTATTAGTACACGACTCTGAATAGGTTCATTGAGAAGAAATACGCGTATCTGTCAAGATAATCAGCAAAGGTAGTTGGAATTAAATGGAACTTACTAATCATTCTTCTTATTTTCTAGTTACATGTATTCCACTAAACAGCTCACACTCTCCAGGATTAACTTCTTTCTTTCCGATCGGTGATTAGATGTTCTCTGAGACGTTTGATGACACGGGAAACAGAGTTTGCGATTCCTAAATTGTTTGCTATGGTACGATGTGTAAGATTTGGATTTTTGAAACGCGCGAACGAAATTTCGTCGCGAATCCTTTGCTCTTCTGACTCCATTTTATAAACTTTTCTGCACTTTTCAAAGAAACTTACAGAGAAGTAAACAATACATACAAATTACGCTGAGAAACATGCAGGCTCTTCAGCATAGGTGTCTTGGTATAGTTGCAATCGATCAGCTTGATGCATACCAATATTTTGTTGATGTTCTTTTCCTGGAATAGGTTCATGGAATTATTGGCACGATCATACTCCAGCTTCATGCCCAGGAAATAGCTGATTTGTCCACAGTCTGTCATCGCAAACTTCGAACTTAGTGCTATGTTCTGTTTCACGATTATGGCCACCTTCTTTCCAACGATAGGCAAATCGTCTACATTGAGAATGATGTAGATTTCATCTCCAGCTCGTATACGCGTGTATAAGCAGTAATTGTGCTGCGAGCGATGGAATCCTACACACTTAGAAATAATGAATTTTACACGAGACGTAATTCATGTTTGTAAAATGTCGGGGAACGTAAAGAAAGATTTCGTGTAAAATTATGTCTCCGGAAACTGACACGTACGCAGTTCAACGAAAGATGTGTTTGATTGAATTTATTTTCTCATCTCTTTCAACTCATTCTTATGTGCTAAAGGACGCTTGCATGTGTCGGTCTCAGGGGACAGAAATTTACATGACATTTTAGTAGTGTGTATATCAAGCAATCGGCTTTTGAACTTCTTGTTCCAGCATCTGGGCGATTGCTTGAGTTCATACAGTAACTTGAGTAACGGCACACGGTATTCGGAGGAGCAGTAACACCATCAGAAACCATCATGTACAATTCTTCCTTCAAGTTGCCGTGGAGGAACGCCGTCTTCACGTCCATTTGGTGGAAGAAGAATCCTTGCTGAGCACCAGTTGCAAAAAACGTCCGAATAGTGACTACCCTTGCAATAGTCCCCAGCAAAGTAAAACTAAAAACAGATGTCGAATAAGTAACAAGTTTTGTTATCTCAGATATCATTTTGAACTCACCTGTTATCGCCTAACAAAATTTGTTATCAATATTGGATAATTTTGTTATCAGCTGTAATCAATTTTTAAAGACGATTTTTTACGAACGTTACTGAATACTACCAGAATGCTGATAATTGCTGAATATCACCAGCATGTCATGGATATGAAATTGAGTTTTTCACCGGAAGCAGTACTTCAGTTATTAGTGTATGAATTTGATACCATGTTGATAACATATTTTGAAATTGTCTCAAGTAATTTGTTCATCTCACAAAATTTATTATCAAAATGAACTCAATGATTATTATACGAGGTAATGTTGTGATATCCAATGAATATTAATTTGTTATCCCTTTTTGTTATTTTGGCTGTTTATTAAGCATGAATGATAACATATTTAATGATCAAACAGTGATAATCGCATTTTCTTGTTCATTGGGACGACGCCTTTATTTTGGCCCATCTCAGTTTCATCTTCGGCTTGATCCTCGGCTTGATCAGTGTCATCTACTGGAGCTGGTTGGTCGTTTTCCCCCTTTTGCAAGAGCGGGAAGTGTCCGATAGAAAAGTGGAACACCACGTTCTTGATTGATGACTCGTTGAACTTGACGTCTCGAGCAATCGTAATGTTTCGATGTCGGGTCCCACGCGCGATAGGCGTTAGGAGCATAACCAACCATGACCATTCCTTTGCTATTAGCATCTTATTTTAGTTTCTGCTGCTTTGGAATCCACACAAAACTCTTGCAGCTGAACACACGAAGTTTGTCTAGTTCCGGTTTGACACTGAACCACATCTCAGTAGGGGTAACGCCAGAGGGTAGTGCATTTTTTGGGCTTCGGTTCATCAAGTATACCCAGATGAGAGCTGCTTCAGACCACAAACTCTTCGGAACCTTCGATTGGATGAATACGGAACGAACTTTCTCTGCCAAGGTTCGATTGAACCTCTCCGCTACGCCATTCTGGTGGAGTGTATATGTAACCGTCGTTATCCTTTTTTTTCATGATTCATGGAACAGTACTCTCTATCTTGATCAACAGTTGTGTTTGATATGGAGTTTCTAAACATGGCCGCAACATTCGCTTCAAATTCTTGAAACTTCTCGAACACGTCGGATTTTCGGTTCAGCAAGTAAATCATCGCGAAATGGGTATGACCGTCGATGAAAGTCGCTCCATTGGCCGATTGGCTCTAAAACGCGTTCCATTAACGGTTCTCGGTAGTGCTTGGCTTGTACACATGCATCGCAGAAATCGATTTCGGTCGAATTTCCATCCACACATCCTTTACGAGCCAATCCTCGTTGTCAGACATGCCCAAGTCAAAGATGCCGCATGTTTTCAATTCCAACTTCACAATGGTTGGCTTGAGTTTCTTCCAGCGACAGCTCAAGTTCGTTCAACTTTCCTGGGGGGTGTCCTGTGGCCAACAGCTTACCGTCCATCTTCAACACAGCTATATTTCCAGTAAACAGCACGTCAATTCCAGCTTTGGCCATCTTCTTGACTGACAGCAGGTGTTCGCGCAACTCCAGGACGTAGAGCACATGTTTAATGTTGAAAAGTAGAACCTTGTTGCACGTCGCGTAGATATCACCGATCTCAGCAATCATTGCTTCTCCTTCCTTAGCAACCTTGATTTCCACTTGATTTGACATTTTCTTCAAAACGGCAAACACAAAAGCTGGTCACTACAACCAGAATCTAGCTTGAATACTATGCGTCCTGGACTCTTCTTCGCAACATTTGCATCAGCCATAAAACTAGCCACCTCCATTTTCGCTGATTTGGCATCACGCTGACGACAGTCCTTCTTCATGAGTCCACGGCGCTCGCACTTATGACACTTGCCTTCGAATTTCGTGAATTGCTTCTTTAAATTACTGGAAAAAGTTGCTGAATGTTCGTGTCGATCGGAACGCTTGCTTTCCTCAACCAACTGATGCTGCTTCTTCTTCTTTTAGCATTTCAAGCTTATTGCTTTCACAATAAGCTTATTGCTTGCTCTCAACTTAGTGATCTAAATGCGCTTCCACAGTTCTTAATTAAGAGCTTACGATGCCAAGTACCATTTTTGCATTAGTATGATTGTGTGGCAAGTACTGCCCAGCGAATCGAGAAATTTTCCTTAACGAAAAATTCCTTGATCAGACCGGGAACCCAGCCACCTCCAGCATGGTGTTGCTTTGTAGCTGCGCCTTTACCGACTGAGCTAAGGGAGGACCCAGGACCAACGCTGCTTCACGATGCCCAAATTCAATTCAGCTTATGCGACGTTCTCCAGTGACGTAACGTGGGGATCGAAAGAATTGGGCAGCGTAAGAAATAGTTGCGAGACTAGATCCCATTCAGCCAAAGTGGTTCCAGCAATCTTCAATTCCCTCACAAGTCCGTCGAATTCCAATGCGTTCTCACATTCGGTCCTTCATTCATCCGTAAACCGTCCAATTGCCTCCGAATGATCGTTTGGCTTGCAATGGATTTCTTGGCGTACGTTAGCTCCAAACTACCCAGGTAACCAATAAGCAGTTCCAAAGCGTCTTTATGGCAGCCTATCAAGCAATTAAGTCACTTTAAATGCAACATAAATACGGCTGCTTTACTGCCATGCTATGACAATGCTTCATCAATTGCAATAAGCATTCGAAATGCTTATTAGAGGCTACAAGCATTTAAATAGCATTAGAAATCCAACTTACTTTAATTTATTTGCTTTCCTACTCCTGAATTCTCTTATGTTAAAACATTGGGGTTTCAAGTAATGATAATATGGTTTACGGGGATTCTAATTGTTCTATTTCTCACATGTTGAAATAGTCGAGTGGTAAGAAGACCAATCTAGTAAGCTTAGAGTTTATGGTTCAAACCTAGTCCATGAATACCTTTTTGAAAACCACCGATAATGATTTGTTTTACTGAAGTCCAAGATTTTTTGTTTATGATCATTGCCGAACTTAAATTATATTTAATAGGCACAACCCTCTGCGCTATTTCAGCTCTATAGTAGTATCCTAAATAGTGTTCAATCACCGAAACGGTAACATTATTATTTGTCACAATAAAAGCAAAAATGCATACAGTTAAACATTTCGTGTTACTTGGGTTATTGGTCACCTGGGTTCTCCACATGTCCTTTGTGGTAGCCTTCTCTCGGACGATTTCGAAGCACTCCACCAGCAACGCTTTCGAGATCCGGACCCTTTTCTACGAACTTGGCTTTTTCGGCTTCTGCTACCGGAGCCACTTCCACAATGCCCTTAGCTTCGAGAAACAGCCTTACGCGGTAGCTCCAGTTCTGGAAATCTGCTCCACTACCACCCAGCAACGGAATGTTGCAGGTCTCATCCTTTGCGGTGCTGCCAATAACCTCTTGAGGAACATACCGGGTTACAGCAGAACTAAGTGTGTCTTATCAGTTTAGTTTTGTTTTATCCTGGCGCCAGTATTGAGGTTCAAAGACGTGTACCGCTTTGGTTAATGGTGAAAATCATGAGCATCCTCTAGAAGTGTTGCTGGAGTTTGCTGGCTTTGATAGGCTCGTTTTAACTTATCAAAAATATGCTTCGATGATATAAACGCTAGAACCAAAAAATATTGATTCTGGTAGTATGAGTATTCTTCAAATATCAAATTGATATGCGAACAAATTCATGGTGAGCTTATTGTATATAAAGTATGACCGCAGAATGTACTTGTATGAATAGGCATTCTTGCATTAGGTCGTTAGATTTGCAATACAGTTGTCACCTTCAATCTCCAGAGCTATAATTGTGTGCTTGTATCAAGTGATAACAAATTATTCAGAAAAGCGCTGACAATCAGTTGGTGATTGTATATACACTTATAAACAACTACACACATTTCTACGCAAAAGAAATCATTAGAAAGTATATTAGTTTTGAATTCGGAACTAAGAAAAAGGTTTTTTCTAAAATCCCCTGTTTTATATCTATTCAACCAAAACCGATTGGCTTTTGCAATACTATCCCTATTCCAGTAATTGTCAAGAAACTAAAAAATGGTTTTGAAACATCCAATATGTTCAGAATTTTGGGTAATCTACACAGTTTCAAAGAAACGTCACCGATTTAACCTATCCAACATGTTATTTTCTGCGTTATCTTATGCACATAAATGGAACGTTAGATTTGACATAAGTTCATGAGATATTTCTCCTAAATATAAGCCAGATGCCACCTGAATCTGTATGTTGTATGAACGATTGCAAGCGATTTCGTCGTTTACGCTTGCTTTGACTTACAAGTGAATGAGGGGAAATTTCACGCGTCTGTTGAAATTCATCATTTTCTCTGTGCATGGTGGCTCCGGTGGCAAACCTACAACTTTTTTGGAGAATGTGTTCCATGATCTAAATATAATTTAAACAAAAAAAAAGATAGATTTTTGATTTCATGGAAATAAGGACCACCCTAGTTTTCATAAATATTAAAAGAAGAACCTCACTATAAGTGAAATTTTTGTGGAAGATAAGTTTGGTGTAACATTTTCAAATTAGGCAGAAAATGTATCTTTCCACTTAAAATCACATTCTGGACCACAGTGTGCACTAGTGATATAGCTTTTACTCCAGCCCTTCTCAAACTCGCCTCAGTCTACGGTCCCAAGAAGAAAATACGGTTACTGATTCCGAAAAAAAAGCGGTGCGTGAGCCATAACTGCCCTCTCCTGCCCAAAGTCGTGTGGTGAGCAGGGAAAAGCGCAAGAGAAAAAAATAAAAGCAGATAAACGCGACACATAAGGAGAAAGAGAGCAGCACAGTAGGCTACATTTGGACAGATGAGAATTGGAAAAAAGAAAAGAAAAGAAAAACAGTTCACTACCACGGAGTGATAAAAGCAAATTATAAGGCAAAGGGATATCAGGTTTTTAAAAATGAAAGTTGTTCTACTCGTTTCCCTCCAGCCACCACACGGCGTGCGGCTGGCGGGGCCCTTTGAGCGATATTTTTCTTTTTCTCATCTCAACATAACAGGAACGCAAAACAATCGATCGAATCACATACGCAACCGAATGATATCTCCCGGACCTGTTGCCCGATCGAGAGAAAAAAATGGTACATCACGTAACCAACCAGATCAGAAGGAATGCGTGAACAGCAACCTGTTTCCATGGCAACTGAAAAGACGAAATCTGTCATCGATGTGACCTTTCCCACCGACTAATAGGTGCAACTTTTAAACTGAAGAAGCATATTTTTTTCCCAGAATACTCGCGGGATCACATGGTAACAAGCCGATAAACAACATTCAAAGCCAGGCGGATGTTTGAAGTCAGTTTGAGAAGCAATGCAATAATCCCCATGAATCATTCATCGAAAATGCTAATTCGATTCGGAATCAACCTCATTAGAGTGTAAACCATTTGTTTTGTATAAGTTTTTTTTTAACTGACAGTGAAGATAATGAGAGTTCATAATAAATTAAGAGTGCATCTTAATGAGTGCAAATTATCGAAACAACTGAGATAACATGGAGGACTAAAGAGTAGAATACTTGCTGGAACAGGGTTTTCTTGACCTTCGGTTTTTGTATCGACGAGAAAGATGGGTTAATACCTTTCAAATTTCACAGCCGACTTAACCTATCCAACATTTCATCATCCACTCAAGTACAGTTATGAGGATTTGAAAGTGTCACTGTCACCGCACCAGCACACAAGCGAAACGCTACTACATTACCGTAGACATGTAAATCAATCTCATGCCCGACTCGGGCCCGAGACGTGCAACCCCAGACTCTGGCGAAAATGTTTGCTCATACGTCGTTTTCGCTTTAAGCCACCACTCTACACCTAAACCGCAGCTGAGTCATTCATAAACGAGACAAGCGCTGGCCTTCAACTGCACCGGACCCAGAAATCGGAAGGGAGGCGCCACCTCCGTCGTGCAGCACGTGGAAACCAAAACCCGTGTGAATGAAATCCAAACCTAACCTCTAAATCTACTTTGCCAAGGAGTTACCAGATATGCGATTGCTTTTTACCGCACCATTCTCGGGAATGCAAGCGCAAAGGGTCCGATCAGGCGTCGGATTTGCATAATCCGCATGCCGCACAATCCAAGTGTCCAGTGGGAACAATCAAAGGAATTACCATGGCCCATACATTAAGGAAACGGAAAGAAAAGAACGATCGTTTGACTAAAATCCCACCGCTGCTGGCTTCGCCTCGGTACAAGATTTGAATTGATCCGTTCCGGACGTCCCTCATCGGTCAGGAACCGGAGCCTAATAAATTTTCTAATGCCTAATTTATATCGTTTTCTAATGGACAGGGCAAAGACAAATGGCTTAATTCAAAAACCCGAGGGGTTCCAGGTTTTACGATTTGTAATTTCAATTGAAATGATCGGTATGCATCACCATCAACACCATTCCGAGGGAGTATGGATTTTTACGACTCATTGGTCACAAGTTTGAGGCACAAAAATAAAGCTGTAAAGTGTCGAGACAGTTGTGGAATGATCCGGTCGTAAAAGTGAAGTTATTACATCAAATTAACCCGCAAAATAGCCACCCAACATGGAGGGTCCCCCGGAGAGACAACGCTTCTTGCACACCAAAATGAGTGAATGTTGACAGCAGTTATCAGCGCCGAAAATTGCAGCAACTTTTCCCCCAAGAACAACCCCCGTCGAAACGCCCTTTTCGTCCATTCACGGTAACGACGCGTAAAGTGTCCAACACAAATTTCTCTAATTTATGTCTCCCCGGTGCCGGTTGCAATGTTAATTAGTTCCGACGTGTCGGTTTGAACGCGCTCTCACGGGTGGAGAAAGGCTCGCAAGTGCTTGCTTGCTGCAACTCTGCATCAAATGTGCAATTTGTGCAGTGCGCAAGCGAAGTTGGTTGATGTGTTTATTTGTTGACATAATTGGTTGGCTGTTTGACGTCAAAGAGTCCACTCCGTTTTTATGGGCGGTTTCTTGGGTTTTGAGTGAAACCTTCTTTTTCAGCGTTCAAAGATGTTGCTCAGTATGCCATGCTTATTATGCGAAGTTGTTTCTGAAATTACCCGATTCAGTTCTTCGTTCAGACTGTGAAATCAAAACAAATCAGTGTTTCAATTGCTACTCGGTAATGTTTAGTATCCAATTTAATGTTGAAGGTATCTGTACTTTTTAAAGATTATGATTTTCAGAAACAGAGTTGACAACCCTGAAGCTGTGCAATCGAAACTGTCTGCAGTTTTCGGAACGACCTCATCCAAGAAAAATTTAACATATTCAGCTCCCCCCCCCAACCCCCCCACTAATAATTAATCCAAACCAAATGATTAGAAACAATCGCTTTTATTATAATAATAAAATTATGTTGTTGATTTTTTTAAAAAATTTGTGGGAGATATTTGGTTTTTTTTTTTATAAAAAACCACAACAAAAAATACAAACAATTAAAAAACAATCATTCAAAAAATATAAAACAAACCACCCACCTCCCCCCCCCCTCCTTTAATCAAAGAAAAAAAAATAAAAAAACAAAAAGAATAAGAAACAACCAACTAAAAAAACCGCCAAAATAAAAAAAAAAACCCCCACCCTGCCGGCCGAACCGCAAACGATAACAGGAGTCAAACGAAAACCCCGGCTATTCGGCCTCCACTAAACTTTAACCGCCCCCAAAAATTTACGGGTTTTTTTACAATACTATTAGGTGCGCAACTAAGTTCTCGCTGTTTTTTGGTGAAAAAGGAACTTAATTTTGAAAACAAAGGTTACAAACGAATTATTCAAAGTATTGCCCATTACTAGCTACGACTTTTTCCCATCTTTCTGGTAGAACGTGAATACCATTTCGATAGAACTGTTCGTCTTTTGATGATATCCAAGAATCAAGCCATTTTGAGATGTCATCATATGAGTGGAATTGCTGACCAGTGAGACCATGTGCCATCGAACAGAACAAGTAATAATCGGACGGTGCAATATCAGGAGAATATGGCGGATGGGGTAGGACTTCCCATTTGAGCGTTTCCAAGTAGGTTTTCACGGGTTTCGCAACGTGAGGTCGAGCGTTGTCATGCTGAAGAATCACTTTTTCGTGTCTGTGCTCGTATTGTGGCCGTTTTTCGTGCAGTGCTCGGCTCAATCGCATCAATTGAGTTCGATACCGTTCCCCGGTAATGGTTTCGTTTGGTTTCAACAGCTCATAATAAATAACACCAACTTGGTCCCACCAAATACACAGCATAACCTTCGCAGCGTGAATATTCGGCCTAGGCGACGATGTTGAAGCATGCCCAAGACAGTCCCCATGAATGTATCCGTTTTGGGTTACTGTAATGAATCCATTTTCCGTCACCCGTCACAATGCGATGTGATAAACTCCTCCTTTTTTGCCGCTGGAGCAGTTGTTCACAGACGAAAAAACGACGCTCAACATCTCTTGGCTTCAAATTGTAAGGAACCCAAGTTCCTTGCTTTTGAATCATTCCCAACGCATGCAATCGCTTAGAAAGGGCTTGGCGGGAGACTCCTAATCCTGAACCAAGCTCTTCTTGCGTTTGACACGGATCCTCATCGAGCAATGCCTCCAATTTCCTTCACGCGGACGATCATCAACACTGAAATCACCGTTTTTGAAGCGACAAAACCAATCACGACACGTTGTTTCACTCAGAGCAGCATCACCGTAAACTTTTTCGAGCTCTCGATGTGCTTCAGCCGCCGTTTTCTTCGAATGAAAGAAGAAAATCAACACTTCCCGCAAATGACGATTATTTGGCACGAAATCAGACATCTTCAAACAACCAAAATATATAACACTAAACCAAAATCACTGATTTGGCAAAGCCGTTCGTTTACCATATGTCTGAGCTTGGTTTATGACGCTTGAGATGTACAACATTCGACCAGCACTTACTACTGGCGCCATCTATTGCTAAACAGCGGGAACTTAGTTGCGCACCTAATAATTGACAAAACACAGAGCAAACCCACCTTTCTTTTCACATTTCCCCGTTTTTTCCTTTTCCCGTTTTCCCCGAACCCAATATATAACATTTCCCGATTCCGGTCTACATTACAGATAGAGTAACACGTGACTTGTGTTTTTGTTTTTTTTATATAAAGGGGAACATGTCTTGTTTCGCGTCATAGTAGAAAAAAAAAAACACAAAATTTACTTATTTTTTAAACCAACTAAACACTAACAAACAAAAAAAAAATATACCCCCCTCCTCCTTTCTCCGGCGAAAACAAAACTTTCCCTTTACCAAGTTTGAATTCGAAAAAAAAAAAAAGTCAAAAAAAGAAACGCGTTCCCCAAAAGTTTTTTTTTTTCGATATAGATCATTACACGGAATACATTAACCTCACTTTTTTGACAGTTCAGGAAGCTTGTTTTCAAGGTGTTAGAATTTGAACCGCTCAAACGAAATTTTTCATTGACTTTTTTCTGGATTCTGAATGATTAGATTCAGGAAATTATGTAGTAATAAGCACTGGTTTCTGTTTTCCGGCTGTTTTACTTTAAATTATGGAGAGTGTTTAGTGGAATACCTGTAACTAGAAAATAAGAAGAATGATTAGTAATTTCCATTTAATTCCAACTACCTTTATTGCTTATCTTGACAGATACGCGTATTTCGTTCTACAATGTGCAGACTTCTTCAGTGTCGAGTATTAGTACACGACACTGAAGAAGTCTGCACATTGTAGACGAAATACGCGTATCTGTCAAGATAAGCAATAAAGGTAGTTGGAATTAAATGGAAATTACTAATCATTCTTCTTATTTTCTAGTGTTTTACTTTAATCGTAATAAATTTAGATCACAAAATCTCGAACCGATCTTACCAAAAATATCCTAAGTCCACGTAAACTGTCAAAACTGCATTGATCCCTGAACTGTCAAAACTGCATTGATGACGCCATCGTGCAATGGTCTATTGATGTGCTCGAATATTTGATGGTTTTGACAGTCAGTATGAACAGCTAACAGAGGAAGAAATATTAAACGAAGAAATTACAGACCTCCTGCAAAAAAAAAAAACGAAACGCGTAGCCAAAACGACAAAACGGGATAAGGAGATTTCAACACATCCTTGCTTGTACCAAATAACAATAAAGGAGAATTCCAACAAGATAGCTAAATATTAAATTTAAAGCCGTTTTCGGTTATTGTGGTAATGCTATACTGGTATCGCTTGTTTTAATTAGAAAAAAAAACTGCTGTCGAAATACGATGAGTGTTAATTCGCTAATAAAATTGTTGGAATTCGGCGACGAATATGAGCTCAGTATCACCAATAAAGCGAAAAGGTGAACGTGAGAGATTAATAATAATTATTAGGTTTTTTTATGGCTACCCCCTTTTTTTCTAAAACGCAGGGGACAAATATAAAATATATTGTATTCAGGGGGAAGCGTTTGCCTGACACAAAGTCCTTTACTTTCTATGCGCTTAAAAGAGAGAAGAGAAGCAGCCGTCCAAACACGTTGACACACTTAGGCTTTTTGACGTTTAATCACCTTACCCTTTCTGGCACATGCAGAGGAATGATGGTTTGTTTTCCTCCAAATGGTTTTCCTTCTTACTTGCACTCCTTTGATCTAATTGGCGCTGTACTGTGCGTGCATTAAACATCACTAAGCCTACTACGCGAATGAGCCAAGATATTTATAGAAGGTAAATCAATTCACACACTCTAAAATTTCACAGATCGTTATGGATGAACACGCTAAGATAGGAATAACTAGAGGTCGATGATAATCACACACAATCTAAATTATGAATAATCATGTGAACATAAATTCCCGGTTTTTCCCGGTTTCTCCCGGTTTTTTTAAAATTCCAGGTTAATTCCCGGTTTTCCCGGTTCTGTGGCCACCCCTGAAAAAAAATAAAATATTTTATTATAAAAAAAAAAAAATAATCCCCTTTTACATTAATCCAATGAGTCTAAATAATATAACTGTTCCCAGTCCATTCAAAAACCCAAAACTTTAAATAAAATCCGGGTACTTCTAGACACCCCCGCCAAAGCCCAAAAAAAAAGGAAAAACCAGAATTAATCCACCGCTGGTGAGACTGAACCCTTCTTACACTTCACCAGAATAACGAACTAAAATGTGGCCAAAATGGTATTGTATACATATTTTCATCAGAAATACCGCAAGAACCAGGAATATTCGATATGTCATACATTCAGTTTATAAAATGAATTATTTGTCAATCCCGAACGTATTGTTCATCGATGTGGTTAAAATATTGCCATTAATAGTCTTTAACGACCCGTTTTAATAAGGAATATAAAAGGAAAAATTAAATAAATATTAGAAATTCCATATAATCAGTCCATAGAATGAATTATTACACAATCCTAAGCGTCAATTTTGATTATCGATATGGATTCAAGATGCTTAACAAGTACATGTTCGTTGAAAATTGTGTAGTTATAGTGAATGGAGACTTTGTGTAATTTTCGAATATACTCGTTGCAGTTCAAAACCGGACCACTCGAGCTAACCGATCCTACTCTAATTCTATAGAGTCGCATAGTGTGGCTAGTCCGCTGAATGTGCTATACAACGCACCAGATGCAGAACAATAGAATACAAGCGGCATCGATTGGGATGAGTGGTCTTGTTCGGTTTTGAACTGCAACGAGTATATTTTCATCTCACAATTATGTGCTCTCAGGTATTGTTTTGGTCATATCTCCATGAAGGATTATCCAATCCTAATGAAATTTTGATCAGTTATTTAAAATTTTTATAAATTTAATTTGGCGCTAACAAAACTAAAATCGGTACACAAATAGCTCAGTATGTAATCGGAGACTAAACTGTTTGATTACTATTATAATAGGCCGTCAAGTACTGTTTCGTTGATATCTTCGTAACGAAATGTCCGAATAAAAAAAAAAAATCAATAGCGTTCTATGAGAATGTTGTAGCTTTCATTTGCCGTCAACAGAACTGAAATCGGTTCCCAAATGGCTGAGAAACCGATGTGACATTATTTGTAATGCACACACACACATACACACACACACATACATACACACAGACATGTGCTCAGTTCGTTGAGCTGAGTCGAATGGTATATGACACTCGGCCCTCTGGGCCTCGGATAAAAAGTCGAATTTTCAAGCGATCTTAATACCCTTCTTTTGGTGTAAGAAGGGTAAAAAACGAAAAAGGTTTTTTTTATTTCAGGGTTGCGGGTTTTTTCCGAACACAACAACAAAAATTTTCAAAACTCTGGGGAGAATATTTTAAAAAAAAAAAATTTTTTTTTTTGTTTTATTTTGTTTTGGCCTCAAATAAAATCAACAGGCCAAGTTTGTCAATAGGAGACGGTAATGAAAGTTCTACAAAATGTCAACAAATAGTTTCTCCGCAATTATTCTAAATAAACGTGTACAAATGTGGACATATTTGGAATCCATCTGTGTTAGTGAAATTTAATTTTGTATCTTGTCTACTTTTACTTATAGGACAAAAAGCGCATCTGAAGCCCTAACAGGATATTAGCATCTTGAAAATTAAAATCTGTTGCATCGTACCGTCACTGTTTAATCCTGTGTCATTTCGTATTTTTTTTTTTTTTTTTTTTAAATGGGACTGAACACGAATCTTAAATGAGGAAGGAGTTCATGCGTCTGATATCCAAAAAATGTTTGCTTCTCTATAAGATAATGTAATTATAAATTTCCATCCTGTTTGTTTAATTAAAGCTGAGCTGTGATTTATAGGTTTAAAAATGTGACGTGTTGGTTAGTCTTACTTAAAAGTTACACGGAGAAAGAATTCGATCCTGTTTTTCTTTAAGCGATCGAGCATAATTTCACCAATCCAGAACGCTCCAAATTATGGCAGCTAATGAGAAAAAAGCACGCAAGTTCAAGGATGACTGGAATAGAAATGAAGTCTAACTACAAAAAAAAAAAAAAAACAAAGGAATCAAAATAAACTTTAAACAAGTTTGAAGTTCAATAGTACCTCCGGAAACAGAAAACTTCGAGATTTGCTCAGCAGTTTATGATTTGAAAGGTGTCTAATACGTGCGTAAAGCGAATCATCCTATTCGTGACAACTGCAATCGTGCTGCAACTGCAATACGTGGAAAAATGACTTCTTCCATTTCGCCAGGTAAAAAGTCCTTCGATTATTTGATTAAGCTTCATGTGAGTACATTAGGCCTTTGCTGGTTGAGTTACAACTGTACCTCAAAAAGCGGACGGAATTCGCTAGGGGGGTGTATCGAGAGACACCGAAAAACGTGAAATTAAAACGATTTTGACATCAGATATTGGTAATGGACGATAAAACTAACGTCAAAGCAGACTTCAAGCAACTTCCTGATCCTGAGTTTTAAACCGTATTACAACGTGGCAACGTCGAAGATTACAATAAGGCCAAAAAGTTGTTGAAGTTCGCTAAAACGTAAATGGTGTTGAAGACTATATGTAGTTGTAGATTGAAGAGCAAAGTTTTCAATAGCAAGCTACTACCTTTCATCCAAAAGCACAAATGTTTGGTGTAGTTTTGGCCTGAATGGCGTCTGGTCATTATGAAAAAGTGGCTCACGAAAGTGGTATGCGGAAAACAACGTCAATATTGTGCCGAAGACTGCAATCCTCCAAACACCCAGAACATCGACCAAGCGAAAGATATTGGGCACTCGTGAAGCGAAATTTTTGAAAATCTATGTATATAAAAATGAATTTCTGTCTGCCTGTCTGAACCTAAAAGAATCGAAAACTACTGAACCAATCGGCGTAATATTTTGTATGCATTAGTTTTTGGGGCCGGGGAAGGTTCTTATGATAGTTTGAGACTCCTCCCCCGTCTGAAAGGGGGGAGGGGCTCCCATACAAATGATGCACAAATTTCTGCATAACTCGAGAACTAATCAAGCAGAGGAAACCAAATTTAGCATGTGGGAATTTGTGGAGGCAAAAACTGTTTCTATGGTAGTTTGAGACCCCTTCCCTCTCTAGAAGGGGAGGCTCCCATACAAATGAAACAGAAGTTTCTGCATAACTCAAGAACTAATCAAGCAAATGGAACCAAATTTGGCATGTGGGATATTCTGGAGGCGAAAAATGATTCTATGGTGGTTTGAGATCCCTCCCCTCTCCTAGAAGGGGGGCTGTCATACAAATGAAACTGGAATTTCTGCATAACTCTAGAACTAAGAAACTAAATGGAAAAAAATTTGGCATGTGGGGATTTTTGAGGCAAGAAATGTTTCTACGGTGGTTCGAAACCCCTCTTATTTTCTGTAAGGGGGGGGGGGGTCTCATACAAATGAAACACAAATTTAAACCAAACATGAGAATTCTTCCTATTGGTATGAACATATGTATGCAGGGGTTTTTGGGACCGGAAAAGGTTCTTATGATGGTTTGAGACTCCTCCCCCGTTTGAATGGAGGGAGGGGCTCCTATATAAATGAAACACAAATTTATGCAAAACTCAAGAACTAATCAAGAAAATGGAACCAAATTTGGCATGTGGAGGTTTTTTGAGACAAGAAATGTTTCTATGGTAGTCTGAGACCCCTCGCCTATCAGGAATGAATGGCTCTCATACAAATGAAACAGATTTTTTTTGCATATCTCGAGAACTAATCAAACAAATGAAACCAAACTTGGCATGTGGAGGTTTTTGAAGGCAGGAAATGTTTCCATGGTAATTAGAGACTCCTTCCCTCTTTGGGGGAGGGTGGGAGCTCTCATACAACACAATTGTTTACCAAACATGAGAATTATACCTACTGTTATGGAAATTTGGATGCAGGGGTTTTTGGGGCCAGAGAATGTTCTTTTGATGGTTCGAGACTCCTTCCCCGTCTCTCCTTCATGCAAATGAAACACAAATTTCTGCATAACTCGAGGGCTAATCAAGTAAATGTTCATATGAAGGTTCGAGACTCCTTCCCCGTCTGGAAGGGGGGAGGGGCTCTCAAACAAATGAAACACAAATTTTAACCTTACACGAAAACTATCCCTACTGTTATGAAAATTTGAGTGCAGGGGTTTTTGGGGCCAGAGAAAGTTCTAATGATGGTCCAAGACTTCTTCCCGGTCCGGTAGGGGGGCTCGTACAAATAAAACACAAATTGCTGCATAACTCGAGGGCTAATCAAGCAAATGGAACCGAATTTGGCATGTGGAGGTTTTGGAAAGCAATAAAGGTTTCCACGGTGGTTTGAGACCCCTCCCCTCTTTTGAGGAGGGGGGATTCGTTGATTCATTTTATTAACGTCTCTTTAAACTGTACGTCTACTATAGACGTTTTAGTTCATTTGAGACGGCATAAGGACCGAAAAGGGAGGGGGGGATGGTTGGCTATTATACAAATGAAACACAAATTTCAACCAAACAAGAGAATTATCCAGGCAACTAAAACACAAAATGTGTATTTCGTGAGGAAAGCAGCATGTTCTGATAGAAGTTTGAACCCTTTTTTAGTCAAGAATGCGGGATGCTTGAGTTACTACTCATATGCACAAGAAGTTAATCTAAGGTTATGCACGAGAAAATGACGTTCAAACTGACAGGATACTGCGTAGTTTGAAGATAAATGAATGGACAATAAAATGCTTCTACGCAGAAAGAAACACCATGCTAGAAACTAAAGATCTGAAGGTATAATTAAAAATACACATCTACGTTTAATTTTGCAGAAATTACACACATTAGCAAGCGAAAATATTTGAACAAAACTCATTCCTAAAAAAAACCATAAAAGCGCCAGTTCTATTATATTTTCATTCAGTTAGTTGAGCTAGTTGAAAATAAATTTCAATAATGAGAAAGGCTTGGCTAAGAAGCGAAAAGAGGCTTCCAATCAAATGGTAAAACCTTATAACTAGTCAGAAGGATTTTTTTATGTGTTTATATTGTCAATCAATCCCTTGTTATGATCAATTTTCTTTGGATCGAAAATAAATGAAAATAAACCTCAACTGTGAGTTTTTCTGTGGCTTTGACCTTAATGCAAATATGGTAAATGCATGCAAAGCTCACAATAAATAATTATGGAAGTGCATGCTGAACACTGACGCGAAAGCAGGCAATAAGCTAATAGGGGAAGATTTCGGACAATTTCGTTTTACAGTTAGTATAGCCTTGGTTTCAGACTACAATTTGTTAAACCAGAAAAATCAAACAATTGTTAATTATGCTGTTTGGAAGCATTTCATTTAGGATACTGTAGCCAGCTATTTGAGTGTCTAGTCGGTCTTTTATTATGCTGAATCCCATGCACTCAATTCCATTCAACACCATAACCATTCAGCAGCGAATAATTCAATCCTGTTTGAATTTCGGGAATGTCTTAAGTAGTTCCCCCTCCATCTTCTTCCCCACCTTCTCATTCTTATTCACCTCATTCCTTTTTTTTCTGGTGGATGCCATCAATTTAAATAAAAGTAAATTCCGCATACCGCAAACGTCGGATCGACACTGTCGTCGTCGTCGCCGTCATGATGATTGCCCGCGTGCTCACACACAAGGAAACGCCATCAGGGAAGACATATTTATTCAAATTTTACTGACTTGCTCTTTCGGGATAGTTAGGTAGGTTGGTTGGTAGTGTACCGTATTCCGTAGGCATGCCCCACACCTTCCAGAAATCGGGACTTGTCCAGCAGGTTCAACGACTTTGTTCGACGACGATTCGTCATTCCACGCGCGCACCGGGTCCTCAATTTGTCTGAGCTGCCTTCGCGGTTGAGCCATGTGCGGTTGTGATTTTTATTGGCAGTGATGATCGTGTGCGATCTCACACATTGAATCGGGCATGAATGTCCCGTCGCTTTCCGAAATATTGCACTGCACTCCGGTCGGGATCGATCTCGTCAACGATGATGTTATCAAAAAGGTCTTCCGACCCCGAAGCCGAAAGTTCATTCCGTCCAATCCGAGGGACCTCACCAGAAGGAATATAACGGAATTTCGATAATATATAAGACTTTTCTTTCGCGTCTTACTCCTCCCCTTCGAATTTAAGTTGTTGAACAAAAAACAAGCCGAGAACAAGTTTTCGACTGATTTGGCTGTCTGTCGGTCGGGGAGAAAAAAGCACGCGCACTCTGGACATCGATACCGAGATGGAAGTCTTCTGGGCGAGAAAAAAAACAGCACTCAGAGCAGCGCGGTGGAACAGGTTCTCGCTGTCGGATTCCGGATCAACTTTTGACACTTTCGCGTACTTTCTTCCAGCACAACAACTGACACGCATTTACGTGAGATTGATTTTTTTTTTTTTGTTTTACTTAAGTTCGATTGGTGGGGAAGTGCGTGCCTTAAGCCTTCGACGCGGACCAAACGCAGCGGGAAAGTGATCGGGATTTCAGGTCCGAAAAGCGGGTTCATTAATTATTCGAGAGGGAATCAATTTTGACATGTTTTCAGTTTTTTGCCGCTTGTCGTAAGTCGAAATATTTTTGCTCTGAAAGTGGATTTAAATTAGCTGCTACAAGTGGTCAATTTTGAGGGGCTTGGCACTTTTGTTTGTGTTTCCCCCTGAGGGGTTTTTTCGGCAATAAGGAGTGTTGTACTCAGCTAGAGTGGTCAAATCGTGAGAATCAGGCCTGGGATAAGTGAAACATAGTAGCAAATGCGATGCATTGTCGATTCAGGTCGCTGCAGCTCGTAATTCAAATTTCGAAAGAAGTCATGAATATGCCATTATTCATGCGCGCACGGTGGGTGCTAAAGAACATACATTCACGGCACCTCAGAACAATTCAAAATGCGTGCCGGCATGTGCCGTCAAAGGGAAGCTTCCTTTCTGAAAGATCACCCAACATAATGACGGTGAAATTGTAGTCAACCCAAACTAGGTCTGTGCATAGCAAATAGCTTCAATTGAAACACACGTGCGTGCCGTCATCGTGCCGTCGGATTTTTTTTTGAGTTTCTCAACCATAGATGGATCTTCATAATCGTCGCAGAAATTGAACCGCCATTTGGTTAAGATGAAAGGAATCGATAGACTTGCTTTGCCTTCAATCAGCCAAAAATAAACACCTGAAGGTGGGAATGACATCATCGTCGATCGTTCTCTCATCTGCATTCACTCAGTTGTTGTTGATCAAACCACCGTGTGTATTTTTCTTAGAAGAGTGAACCCACTTTTTGATCACGATTGACACGCATGAAGGCTGTTTCGATGGTTTTGAAGTGGCTGAATTCAATAAGGTTGCAATGAAGGGAAGATTCGGTGTGTCTAATTCTAATAAATCGATTTTATCGGTTGGTCCGGGTAAAATTTGCTCGGGGAGAAACATCCAGAATATCCGGAAAGCGGATTATTGATGTTTATGGAATGGAGGTCTAAAACTAGTTGCGATTGAAATCAAACTGATCCATTGACCTTAAAAAATCTAGTTGGAGGTTATTAAACAGATTATCTTCTTTGCCACATACTACGTCATGAAAGGCGGCGACTGAATGTTGACCTAGTATGGAGTTCTAGTCCGTCAATTCATTACAAAATCAAGACTTTTAAATTCCTCAGAACCTATTTTTGAAGTCCCACGGGGAAGTTGGAGGTCAGACGTGATGTGTTGTCAATTTGTGAAGAATTTCGTTTGTAAAAGGTTTCTCATACATAAATACTAAAACCAATAAATAGTTACTCATTTGGACGAAGAAAATATACTCATATACTCAAGGGGATTCTCTCCTATCTCTTAATCTTTCGAACATAAGCTAAAATGTGAACGATACTCAATGTCGATATGAACGCACGCAACTTTTTGAAAGTTGCATGATTTTCTCGAAAGTTGAATGAATCAGTCACATGTTAGATATATGGAATTTTCGAGGAGTATATGCACTTCATGAAAGTACTATGAGCCATTCGGTCTATCCAGCCAACAATATTTCATCAGTGGATGTAAGCGGAGCTCTGTAAGTGGAACAGAGGATGCGATAATTGTTTTACTGTCTAATGTAAGAAAAAGGAAAAACGTCAATTGGAGAGATTTTGTTTATATTACAAAACAAAAAAAACTAAAAATTAAGCCACAGAGATTTCAACCATGAACCTTGAGATCGCATAACCTCAACTGTTTCCCCCGAGCTATCAGTTTGAAGGGCTAAGGCATATAAGAAACGCTCATCGTGCGATAACCCAATTCCTGTGCCACCTTCGTGTTATGTATGAAATAGAAAGCTTGCCTGTGTATGTAAAAGAGATTCCTTCTCTCAAACTGAGAATAATGGAGAGTAACTCAAACAAAATTGACGATTGCTCTTGTTGCCCTAATATTTACATTGTCCTAACCCTTTAAACTTGGATATTATGATGAAACCAAAAGTATTTAAATTCTGACATTGAATTTAATTTTCAATGAATTTCTAGTTTATCCTTTTGGTATGAACTACCAGGTCTATATAGTTTTTCAGAAAGTATTTAAGCCCGTCTAAACGTTAATTGAATTGCAAAACGTAAACAAATTTAACAGAACATTAGGGCTTTGGAAGAACTTGTGAAATTAAAATCCTATATGGCAAGTCCAAATAAATCAGTTTATGTGTAAATTCATTCCAACTCCAACTGGCGGACAGTAGTATGATGTAAAAAATTGTGAGCGTATATTCAATCTAACACCCATTGGCTGGCAATGAT
Source organism: Aedes koreicus (assembly GCA_024533555.2). Lineage (NCBI taxonomy): Eukaryota > Metazoa > Arthropoda > Insecta > Diptera > Culicidae > Aedes > Aedes koreicus. Next base: position 41,509 of record JAHHFK020004037.1, on the reverse strand, counting down.
ATTATGGAAGAAAACTGTTTGCAACAATCCTTGAACATACCATTGAAAGCCGAATTAATCCGGGAGATTTAAAGTGACAGCACTATAGTAGATCAAGCAAACTATTTCAGAATGTCTAGATAGCCACGCCCGGTTACTTTTGCATACTGTAAGCCCCGCTAGTAAACATTACCAATATCATGAGCGTACTGAACACACTTCCAGATTTGGCAATTTGATATTTCCAAACCGGACAAGAACGTCGAATTATTTGAAAATAGGTTTTTGTAATATATCTATAATCCGATAGATCTCACCAAAGGATTCGATCCTATTTTTTAGATAATTTCTTGCACTCACGACGAATCTAATGCAATCTATAAATAAAATTAACGTTGCTAAGCCGCCCGTTAGATATGCAACCAGCATTACGAAAACGGTGGTCACCACGGGAGAGCATGCAGTTGAAATTATGTCCTTACACGCATGTTTGCGTGTTGGTTTCGTTCGTTGCCTCTGACTAGCAAATGGCTGTGTTCTTCATTGCACTGGATTTTTATTGTTTATTTTGAACAATTTTTCCACTTAGAACTTGAAAAATCAAAATCCTTTCGATTTATAGACTAAAATCGAGACTCTTAATCGAGCTACAAAATTGTCTTTTTTTTTCAAGTAGAACGGTAAGAAAAGGCATCAGTTATGCTCGACAAAACGGAAAAAACATTCTTCCTTTATTTTCTCATAAAGAAGTTCTCCTGAAAATCGAACGGAAATGCACAAATTTTTTTACACAAGTGAGCAAACCCCGTTAAGTAGCATTTTGGTACATTTTTTTATATCAATTTCGATCGGAAAAACGATAATTTCCCAATTTTCAAATTTCAAATCCAAATTCTACTCAAAAGTATTCCTATTCCAACTCTAACAGTGATGTAATGAAAAAAATTTAACGGAAAAAAACCGCGCTTTTACGGGTTTGATATTTCTAAATTTTGGCTACACACAGCGCTGAAGAATGTGCCAAACTTCAAAAAATATTTCGCCTGAAGAGTTTCTAAAACTGGAAAACTCCAAAATACGTACTTAACCTAACTTGTGACTTCTTACAACGTTTGTTAAGATTATAGATCCTCTGATCCTCTGATCCTAAAACATTGTGTTAGTTCCTTTAGTTCCGGAGTGTTTCCCAATTTTCCAAGGAAGCTCGTTATACTTTTGGAAGGACCAATGGATTTCTGACAAGTCTCTGACACTTCTTGATAGTTGTTGGGAGTCTAGGAAGTCCAAATTTGTTTAAAAATTTTTTTTAAAGTCCGTATGCATTTCGAAAATTTCGAAGAATTTCTGCAAAAATTGCTAGTTTTATAGAGATGTCCAAGGTATTTGCAAAACGAATCAGCACAAGTGGATCTATTGGAAAAACCTTTTGGGTTGACATTTGAGCTGAGAAGCTGTTTGCTTAAAAAGTTGAAGTAGTTTTAAAAAGTTATCCGTTGAATTTATATATATATATTGATTATATACAGGGTGTTCAATAAGTTCGAATACACTTTAAAAATGTGTTAAAAAATTAAAACAACGATATACTTTTCTGAGTAAATTTTAATTGAAGCATTGTTTATTGAGAACCTTTACGACATATAAGCTGGGAGCCCCCCCCCCCCCCTTTTTTTTGCTGTATGACGATCTTTTGAGACGTTTCTCCAAAGAATCACACGCGGCACGCACCTGGTCCATCGGCATCTCGTCCCAGATCTTGGAAATGAGCTTCTTAAATTGGTCCATAGTACTCACTTCGCTCTGCTTGTCCAGCATGTACGACCATACAAAAAAGTCCAGGGGATTAAGGTCCGGGGAGCTGGGAAAAGACAGAGTCTTATCGAGAAAATCAGTCAAATTCTCCCGTCACCACGCTTGGACAATTTTCGCCGGGTGGGCCGGTGCGCCATCCCTTTGAAAGACTTAATGATCCTTCCCGTAGAGGTTCCGAAGTGCTGGGGCCACAACCTTCTCCAGAACCTCGGTCTTACAGTACACGGCGTTGATTTTCACGTTTTTCTCGATAAACAACAGTGGAAGCCTCCCAAGTCTGGAACGGCCTCCCAAACTATCACCGACGCGGCGCTCTGGAACCGCGGGATGTTTATGTGGGACGGGGGGATGCTGGCCAACAACGGCGCCCACAGCCGATCATTTTGGACATTGTGCGGCTGTTGCAAAAGATATCATCATAAAACACCAAAACCCTACCTCCGCCCCCCCACCATTATTTTCCCGTCCTCCCCCTCCCCCACCCTCCCCTTCCTCTAAACATTTTCTTTTTTCGTATATATAGTATCCCACCTCCTTCTTCATGTGGCCCCCCCCCACCCCCCACCAGCCCCTCCCCCCCCCCGATTGTTTTTTTACCAACCAACCCCCCCCCCCCCCCTTAATGGCTGCTGGCCGAGCCGAATATGTCGCCGGGTCCCAGCAAACACAAAATCGTATATGATAGCGGATATATGTACAACGTGGAGGCGATATACGTACATGCGTCCATTTGACTTCATGTAAAATGTACGTATATCGCCACTTTTCACTCTTATCCGCTATCATATACGATCATGTGTTTGCTGGGGTCACTCACCTCTCACAAACAACTTTACTCCGCCGTCGCGGACTCCTATCTCCGCGAAACAAACAATAAATGACACCATCCCCCCCGTGCGCCCGGCCCCTATACTGAGGCTAAACCACACCAATACCAACACACAATACACACAATACGCGCACCTACACAACGATGAAAAATTGTATTTGAGCTTATTGAACACCCTGTATTCTTGAAAATTCTTAGTTGATTAGAAAAGTCTGAAAACTTCCAAAAACATGTGGAATGCTTCAAGAATCTATGTTTTTTTCGTATTTACGCGACTTTCAGCCTGAAGCTGATTCGTCAAGCGTCTCAGAAATCACCGTCGAGAATATATATACATAACTCACGGGTATTCTGAAAAACATAACTGCAAGCTTGTATAACTTTCAAAGAATTTGTGTTACCCTGGCGTAGTGGTTAACTTCCATATCCTCCGAACCCTACCCCACTCCCAAAAAATATCAAACAGTTTTAGAAGTGGCCATGGAAGAAAAAATATCCCGAGGCTGAAAACCCCAATATTAATTTGAAACAATTTCTGACACGCCCAATGACATTCTGAAACTTCAGTAAAACTTCTGGGCAGTCCATTATGTTTTCACCGATATTTGTTTTCAACAACAATCAACACAAACGGATTTATTAAACAATAAACATCAGTGAAGACTGTAGAAGTAACAGGGTCAAAAGCGATAAATAAAAAAATATATATTACGCATCAGTTATTAATATTGTGCAATTCTAGCACCAACAAAAAAATCCGAAATGCTCAAATTTGGGAGCCTTTCGTGGGAAATATGTTTTATTCCTTCGCGAAGAACGTTAAAAAAAACAACAAAACAAAGAAGTTCCTTCCCCTTTTTTCTGTCTTTCATTCGTTGTCTCTGATTGGTCAGCCAATCAGAATATAGAAACAGGTTGCAAACAGCTATAAAAGCAAACAGCTCATTCTTACGACGGACGTCACGAAGAACGGATACAAAAAAAAAACAGCAGCGTAACAGTGAAACGAATCAACACAACCAAACGGATCAACACGAGGAGCAGATTGTCGCTGAACGACAACGAAACCGGTGGTGCGACGGAAGTTTTCCCGGTGGTGGCACGACCAACGACTGCTAGCAAAATGGAGAAGACGAAACCAGGAGATCCCCTGCCGCCGCAACCTCCCAAGGAAGCATCCGAAAATTACGACAAAGACGTAAGAGTATCCGGTAAATACGGAAAATGTAAAAAGCTGTTTGTAAAACAGAAATGGCCGTATTTAAAAAAAATGTAGTAGTATGTCCCTAAAGATCAGGTAAGAGGACTCCAAAAACCCGAAAATTTTCAAAAAGTCCTAAAACTCATAAGAGGTCCTCAGTTCATTTGCTAAATCCTTGAGACTCAGCATACCCCCTGTATGTTTCGTTTAATGTTCAGAAAATCCACTGAACTGTCTGTAGAACCGTTGATTTTTTTGTCCATTTCCAAACACTTTTTAAAACATGTTCAGACGTCAAGAAAGACATTCTGGAAAGTATGTTGAATTTTTGAGTATACCACTGAATTTCTGGAAAATTAATAGATTATTTCGATAAAGTTTGCAAATCTGCTGATACAACAATACCCGCATAAACAACATCCATAAGAAGTGCCTAACCACCAATTCGGGGTATCATCTCAACTGTAAGTGGTATGGTCATACTATCTATAATATCGTTCCTATACGGTACATGTTTATTAGGGTAGTCGATTGGAACTCCTAATATTTTTTATGTTCGTTACCTTTATTGTTAGTAGATCTTTCAATAACTTAACCAATCCACAGCTTTTTCACAGAGTTCAAAAAACATCTTGAAAACCCCGAAAAATCTGTAAAACCTCTTTGAGATATTAGGAACCACAGGAAATGGTATTGTTTTCATTGAATTCAAAAACCTTCTGACATATGTATTTCAATAGTTCGAGTAATTTCCAAATGCTTCGCAGAGTATTAGAAAATTCTGCAGAGTATCTTATTTGTGTGTTAAACTTTTAAAGTTGTCAGTTCGAAGTAAACAGTAGCAGAGACAATTCGAAGTAAACAGTTCGTAAGTTCAAACCCTGGACCCACACATCTTTTTAAAGATTAAGATATCGTTCGAAAATTCTACGGATCTTTTGGGTGCCTTTCAAGACCTCATAACTTCTAAAATGGATGAAAAATCAGGATTTTTTCATTCGAAACTTTTGTTTCGTGGAAGTCCGCAAAACGGCAACTGAAAAAAGCGCAAAACAATATCGAGGTTTGTTGAAATTTTTTTTTGTTTTTTTTTATCTCTCAGACAAAATCTAATGATCTCCCAGACCGTTCATAGAACTGGTTTATCGATATTTTAGGAACCCTGTAGACATTCTTGGTAATCTTTCAAACTCTTGAACTTTTTAATAAAATAGAAAACTTTTACTAGGTTCTAAGAACCCTATAGGTTCGTATAAAGAGTCCATAAAACATTCAAGGAAGTCCATTCAACTTCGGAATAAATAAATTGAAATAACTTCCGAGAAGTAGTCATTTCTGAAAGTCCGTTGAATACTTTCAATCCATTTCTGAGTGTAACGTAGAACCTTTGATCGGTTTTCAATATTTTTGGTATCTTCGTAATATATCTATGAAGTTTTATTTTTAACTTTTTGTACGTGTTTTGACCTTTTAGAAAGTCCATAGCTAATTGGGAAACCACAAGAACTTCTGTAGAGTTTGCAAATAGTTTTAAAACTATATATTAAGCACTTTCAAAGGTTTGCATAGTTTTAAGAAAATCCGTGGAGCTTCTCGAGATATAAAGAATTTCTGAAAGTTCAGAGAACTTTCTCATAATTCGAATAACTTGCAGAGAATCCATAAAACTTCTTCACATTCTATTGATTTTCAGAGGTAGAACTTTTATTTAATTCTTGTACTCCTGGAAAAGCTGGTCGAACTTCTGAAATGTTATGGAAATCAAAAGTTCTTCCTGGAAGCTAATAATACTATCAGGAGTATCCAAAGAACTTCTAAAAGATCAAAATTGCTGAAAAGTTAAAAATCTGTAAATTTCAATGCACTTTTGAAACATTACGTTCCAGTAAGAAGAGCTTAGTCAATTATTGAAATTTATCGAGTGCTTACTTTACTTTTGTTACTGCTTGTTTCCAGTTTCTCGAGCGTTCTACACGTCCTAAGTTTTGCTCCACTTGGTCTAACCACCTAGCTAGCAGTGCTCCCTTGCGTCTTGTACCGACCGGATATCATTTTTGAGGGGTTGTTGTTTAGCATCCGTACAACGTGTCCAACCCATTGTACTCTTACAGCTTTTGCGACTTTCTGGATACTGGGTTCGCCATAGCGTTGTACTCGTGGTTCATTCTTCTCCTATATACGTCATTTTCACATACACCGCCAAAGATGGTCCTAAGCACACGTCGTTTGAATACTCCAATACTCCTTGCAGATCCTCCTGAGCATTTTCCACGTCTGCTTAGTAACCACCCGGCACGTTTTTCCGACAATGTCGTTAGCGAAGCAAATGAATTGACTGGATTTATTGAAACAGGAGGCAGGAAACATCATCGCCTTACTGAAATCCTTTGCAGTGTTTCAAACGAGTCCGATAACGCACCCGATATCTTCACACAACACTGTAGATGCCTTGATCAGTCTAGTCAGTCTCGTTTCCCGGGAAACGCTTTCTCGTCCATGATCTTACAGAGCACTGCACGATCAATATTATCTTGTGGGAACTTGATACTCGCGACGCTTTTGGAGGATATGCTGCAACGTAAAGATTTGGTCTGTTGTTGCTCGTCCGTCCACTAACTGATAACATCCCACAAATCTGCTTGCTGGCGACGATAGACGGCGGAAGATGTTCTGGAAAAGTCTATATATTTCGAAGTTGGTCACTTGGAAGACAAGGTACAAAGTACAGGTCAAATAGTTTCCGAAAAGTATCAAACCTTCCACATATTACAAACATTACTAAATTACAATTATAAATAAAAAACAGTAAATTATATATGGACAAATGCTGTGAAACACTTGTTTGAAAAATTCATCCACCGGGTTACCGAATTGAATCTTACCATAATTTATTTGGAGGCCAATCTCCAGAACTGTACAGAAATTACGACCAGAAATCCAACCAAACGGAACCTGCATCCAAGATCAACAATCATATGAACTGAAAACAATCAACCACGTGGTCCATGTTCATCTCATTTCAGCCAGGGGCATCGTCGACTCCGTCGGTCCGAGCGGCACATGCGACTGATAATGTTGTTGATTTATGGGATTGCGGTACAGCGGGAGCACAATACCAACAGTCTAGCCGGGCAACGGCGGCCAGGCCTGTAGGTCGGCGGCTTGGTCATCCTCGTCCATTGAAACCAGCTGGGGATTCCAGAAAAGCTTTCACTGCGCGTACCTATTACAATGTTGCTAGAATGAGCATTGTTCTCGCTAAATAACTCAGACCAGACAGTTTAGTGCAAATTTTGAAGGTTAACATAGCAACGCACAGACACCGGAAGTGTGTTCGCTCGGCGTTGCTTGCTGCGATGGATAATGACGGCGAGAGTGTTTGGAGAGTAAAGCACAATCGGCTGGCTGGGCTGCTGTGATGATGGTCGGTGGTGGTGCAATTTCTGCCATGCGAGTAATTACACTGCACTCGGTGGGTTTAAATAGAGATCGAATCGAGCGGATAGATGTTTAAACACAAACGACCACAGATAGAAAGGAGGCACCGAGATAGAGAGAGGGCGTGTGCCGGCAAAAATTCCAATGCAGCAGCAGCAGCCTTGCTTTCGATGCGGCGAACGAGCAGTTCATAAATATACGCGACCGTACCCGGGTGTTGTTGGATAATAACCTCGGAAATATCGCTTCGGCTCCGAACGGTAATGTAGAATTGTGTTGGCAGTATATATATTTTTTTTTATTTATATCACACCCTAATCCACACCATTCCGAGTTGTATGGTTGTATGGTTAAAGAGAGTGTTTGCTTTCAGCCAGTTTTACAGCGCCAAATATGGAGTGGATCGAAATTTGCAGATTTGATTGAGGTGATCAATCGATTTCCCCCGTTGTGACTCGATTGATGCAATAATAAATACGCTGAAGAGGTGTGATCTACCGATTGTGCCTCACGATCATGAGATGTTGGAGGTATTGGACGGTGAATGCAATTGAATGGCAGAATAAAGAGAACTATTTCTATAATCGGTACTTATTGACGATGTTTTAAGATTATATGCCCTAGCAAAGTAAAATAACAAACTAATATCAAATAAGTAACAAGTTTTGTTATCTCAGATATCATTTTGAACTCATCGCATAACAAATTTCCCAGACAACCAAAATGCACGTATATTGAAAGTTGTTTTTATGATATACAAACCTATATGTAAGTAAACAAATCGTATAGAATGCAAAAATATGGCTTATATGGGCAAAAGTGGAGGCCATATACGTGCAAATTCCATTGTTTTCTTAAAAGAGTTGATTTGATATCATATGCGATTGAATTTGTAATAACAAATTCGGTTTAAAAGGTTAAGCGATGTATATCTGATTTAGTTTGTGACGCAGTACGATTAATAAATGACAAATCGTATATAAGTCGAAAATTTGCACTCTTTACGATTTAACTTAAACATAATACGACGAAGGCCACAATAAATTGCGATTTTGACTTAAAATATAGGAATATACGATATTATTTGAACACTGTTATAAGACTTGTGGTTGTCTGGGTTAGTAATCAACATTGACAAATTTTGTTATCATCTGTTATCAATTTTTAAAGAAGATTTTTGACAAACGTTACTGAATTCTACTATTTGTTTTTGTTGGTTTTTATCGGTGACGTAGAAAATTAAAACAGCTTTATATTTGCGTAACGCGTTTCGGCCTACTTTTCTTCAGCCATCATCAGACGCAGAATGCTGGTTGCACCTCACTACTTGTTACGTCAAACTATACTTGTTTGACGTAACAAGTAGTGAGGTAGCAACCAGCATTCTGCGTCTGATGATGCGGGGCCGACGCGTTACGCAAATATAAAGCTGTTTTAATTTTCTACGTCACCGATAAAAACCAACAAAAACAAATAGTACACGTTCACGGTGATTAAATCCAGTTATGTTACTGAATTCTACCAGCATGCTGACGATTGCTGAATATTACCAGCATGTGTTGGATATGAAATTGAGCTTCAGCATGCACTACTTCAGTTATTAGTGTATGAGTTAGATATCACGTTGATAACATAATTTGAAATTATCACAAGGAATTTGTTCATATCACAATTTTTTTTATCAAAATGAACTCGATGATAATAAAACGAGTTAATATTGTGATATCCAACGAATATTGATTTGTTATCTCTTTTGTTATTTTGGCTGTTCGTTCAGCCTTGATTCAGAGATCAAACGCTGATAATCTGATATTAAAACTTGTTATCAATTTGGTATAAACCTTTGCTCGGGTAGCGACCGAACACATCACAAGACACTTTTCAAAAAGGCCAGTGTCCTCTTTCTGTACTTGAACTTAAAGATCTTGGGGGATTTTTTTTTTTGTCATTTTTTGAACCTCAAGGGACTTTTTTGGAAGTATCAAAATTTAAGAAAGAGTCCAAGAAAAACTTCTACGTTGCTTTACAAAAATTTCTTATATAAACTCGAGAAAAGCCTAAGAAGATAGCTCGGAAGAAAATTGTAACCTATTTGCAATTTTTTCCAGGAAATATATACAACATTTTCTGAAGAAGATCGCGACCGCGATTACTTTGCATTTTATCCAGAATTGTCAAAGGACATTGGCGTCAATCAGTTTCAAGTGCAGGATATTTTACAGGCTCTAAACAATTTTGACGCCTCGAACGGTCCAGGACCAGACGGAATTCCTCCAGTATTTATGAAAAATCTAGCAATCGAACTTACTGCTCCACTGTTTTGGATTTTTAATATGTCATTGGAATCTGGAAACTTTGCAAAAATATGGAAAAACTCATTTTTAGTCCCTACCTTAAAATCTGGAAGGAAATCAGACGTACGTAATTATCGTGGTATAGCCATTTTCTCATGCATTCCAAAACTTTTCGAGGCAGTTGTCAACGAAAAATTATTTCAACAAATCAAAAATAGAATAACTTACAAGCAACACGGCTTCTTTAAAGATCGTTCGACCTCAACATACTTGCTTGAATTCATAGACTATTCATTAAATGCGATGGATAATGGATACCATGTAGAAGCTCTATACAGACTTTAGCAAGGCATCTGACCGCATTGACATACCAATGTTACTCTTTAAACATGGGAATTGAGGCAGGACTTCTGAAATGGCTTGAATCATACTTAACGAATCGCCAACCAATAATAAAACTTAACGGAAAGAAATTGAATCCTATTCAAGTCACTTCAGGTGTCCCTCAAGGTTCTCATTTAGGACCTCTTCTTTTTATTCTATTTCTATTTCTATTTATTCATTCTAAAAAAAATAATGTACTAACTTATGTCGACGACATGAAGCTCTTTCTGGAGATTAGGAATGAAGAAGACATCAATACATTCCGGAATGAAATAAAATTATTCTACACATGGTGTTAAAAAAGCCTATTGGAATTGAATGTAAGAAAATGCAACTTAATATCATTTACCAGAAAAAAAACATCATCACACATTACAATTGCATTAGGAAATCAGAATTCAGAAAGAAGTGAAAGAGTTAGGGATTAATGAATTATCTTAGATTCCAAATTAACATTCATTGACCATTATAACACAATAATTCACAGGGCAAACAATATTCATCAAGCTATTTTGATATATTTTTCAGGACTTCTATACAATTAAAATTCTTTATGTTGCCTATGTGAGGTCAATACTGGAATATTGCAACATTGTATGGCCTCTTTTTTCAATCAGGCGCGAAGGAAGAATATAATCAGTACAAAAGCTTTTTTTATTATATGCCCTTCGTAAACTATGGTTTGTATCCACATTAATCCAGACACCTTCAAATCATCGTAACTTTTGAAATATTGTACGTAGGAATGAAAAATTTCACTGTGGTACAGCTGAGAGTCTATGATGAAAAAGACTATGATTGATGCTTATATTTCACGTTTAGTATTCAAGATGGCGACGAAAGAAAAACAAGTGCGCAAGCGAATTTTGTACGGGCGTACGGCAAATCCTGTCAATACGGGACCTTGCAAAAATATTGAATATAACGTTCCGAAAATGATTTTGTTTAAATCATTTTCGGAACGTTTGACGGCGGAGAGGAAACCGAGAAGTGACAAAAACATTGGACGCGCTGATCCTGTCATGGACCGAAAGGTGAAAAGGATATTAACGAAAAACCCAAATCTCTCCATTCGAACGGTGGCTCGTAAAATAGGGATGTCGCCTGGTTTTGTCCAAAAATCAAAACAACGTTTGGGACTTAAGTGGCATAAAGTAAAAACAGTTCCAAATCGTAAAGATAAACAGAAATTGGCAGCAAAATCACGGGCTCGACGTTTGTACTGCGAATATTTGACGAAGTTTTCATGCGTTGTTATGGACGATGAAACTTATGTCCTGGAGGATTTCAACCAGCTTCCAGGGCTGGCTTTTTATTCTGCTATGGCCAGAAATGCTTCAGCTGAGCATTTCAGAACGAAGAAGGCATCGAAGTTTCCCAAAAAATACCTTGTGTGGCAAGCAATTTGCACGTGTGGCAAAAAGAGTAAATCTTTCGTCACTACAGGCACAATCAACAAGGAGATCTATCAGAAAGAGTGTCTGCAAAAGCGATTGCTACCCTTCATCAAAAGTCACAAAGAAAAACCTTGGTTCTGGCCCGATTTGGCATCATGCCAATATGCTAAAACTGCGATGGAGTGGTACCAAGCAAATCAAGTGAACATTGTACCAAAAACCTCAAACCCGCCAAATTGCCCAGAGCTACGATCAATCGAGAGATATTGGGCTCTGATGAAGCGGAAGCATTCTGCAAAGAAGCAAGGAATCAAAGACATCAAACACTTCCAGCAAATTTGGACAAAGATGGCTTCTACGATTTCTGAAGAGTCTGTACAAACCCTAAAGGACGGAGTTAAGCGCAAAGTTCGAAAATTTCATGCAAATACCGAATAACTATGTTTTGTCTTCACGAATTGTTAAAACACATCCCATGAATCTGAAATAATCAACTACGACGGAAATATAATGCGAAATTTATGTTTTATTCAAGTTTTGAGGTGTCCGGATTATTGCGGATACAGACCTTAGGTTCGACTTCATTTCCTCTTCCATCATATGAAGCACGCTGCATGCTTATAAACATCCAGACATTGAAAGAGTGCCGTGAATATGCAATGGTTTCATTTGTAAACGATATTGTTTCGCAACGCATTGACTCAGCAGTACTTTTGTCAAAATTAAATTTCCATGCGCCTACTCGACAACTAAGAAATCGAAATTTATTTTCCATAAAACATCATCGCACAAATTATGCAAAATCTGGGCCACTAAATCGAATGATGGCCTCTTACAATCAATACTGCGAAACCATTGACTTTACAATGTCTCGTCATAAAGTTAAATAATATTTTAACACCATTCGGAATCACCTAGGAATAAATAATAGAGAAGCAGACACTACTTAGTTTTTATTTCTTTTCCCATAATTCGCAGGCAAAAATGAAATTTTACTTTTTTTTAAACAAGAAAGAAGAAAATACTGTAACTGTAAATGTATTTGTCTACGTTCGGTTGACGAAATAAATATAAATAAATAAAAGAAGAATCTTGCAAAATGGTAGAAGAGACCAATGAAGTTAGCGGAGTTTAGCTGAAATGATTTATTCTAATCGAATGATATAATGGTATAACCATTGGCAAGAAGAAAAGGAATCTTGGAAAACAAATCCACAAATTCAAAATCTACATCCTTACGTAAAACACTATCACTGTAATTCAATTATTCTTCGGTTACAAATAAATTGATAAATTTCGGGGAAACTGTGTGAATCTCATGGCACCATGATTACTCTCTATGTTCTGAGAATGCTCCAGGAAATTCATGAAGCTACAAAACAGCTTGTGTCGTTTGAAAACTATGTTCTACGGGTCCCGTCTTTGGAGTAGATTTGTCTCTAAAAAAATGAAAATGTTCACAGAACTTCACATCATTTCAAAGAACTTTGTCTAAAATCAGTAGATTGTCATGTAATTGGATTTATAGGGTGCCGTACACTTACATCCTAAAATTTCAACTAATCTAACCAACGATTCCGGATCTGACTCAACGATACGGAATGCCTGAAGTTTTTTTTTTCTTATTTTTGGAAAGGCAAATCTATTCAGTTAGCAGGCAGGGCGTCTCACACGCGCCCATGTCCGCCGTTGCATACTTTGTACGGTCATCAATCGGCTTTACTATCGGATTTTGATCTGAACTGCTCACGCCACACCGCTGCTGACTCATATCACACCCCGATCTCCTACCTGACCTACTTCGAATCTCCTCTCAGCTGCGTGCCATCGATCGCTCGCTGGGTTCAGCCTGATTTCGATATGACGCATGCAAGCACACGGCGACAACTACGCGACTTGGTGTGGCCGCGGTCAGTTGTGTAACGCACAAACACACACCCTCCAGTCGTTCTTCGGCGAAATGCTGTGTGATTTTTCGAAATGTCTCACTGCTTACTTATGCAATCACTTCTGCCGTCCAGGATTTGCAAATCATTGCACGTGAAACTGACCCCTACATGATTGGGTACCGATCGGGCTGGGGCGGACATTTTGGGCCGGCAAACAAAGCCCACTATCCAACCAAAGTTGCGTGGAGATTAGACGTGTGTGCACACAAAGTTGAAAGTCTATTAAAATGTTACACTAACCTCACTCGGCAGCTCGCAGCAGGCTTCGAACGACGACCAGCCGATTAAAGCATGCCGATAAATCCATGTGACACTAGTTCAAAATGCCACGATGACGTGATGTCAAACTGTACCAAGACAGTATAATGTCACTTCACTCAGCAACCCATTAGGTTCAAATTAGGTCGAATTTGAATCCCACCTGGGAAAGTCATCGCGTCAGTTCCGTTCTTGCTGCACTCGATACCGTTTTTCCCACTGTAAGCGAGTGATCGCGCGAAAAGCGAACCGTATTATTAACTACAATAATAATGAAGCATAATTTGCATATTACCCCCGCACCATGCCACACAGTCAGACACAGCTCAATCCACGCGGCTGCGGCCGTATCTTTCGAGTGCAAAAGTTTATTTTCCTTTCGCGCAAAGTCGGGCGGTCTCGGCGTGCGCGGACCCAAAATGCCGGTGCTTTGCATATCACTCTCTTTTTGCGCTGCCACCCACTAGCCCCCTCTCCCGCCGCTATACGGGTCAAGTAGGGTTGAAGCCGGTTTTGTTTCCCAGGGAACTGCGGTCGCTCGCTCGCTCGGTCGGTCGGTCGGTCGATGGCTGGCGTGTGACTTACTCTTGTTGTTGTGGCCCCGGTTATTGTTGTCTTTTCATATCAACGACGATGACGACAATGTTGGGGAGCTACACGGGTGGGGTCCCATTGATCCCGCTCTGGTCCACCGTCCCGGGTCCATTCATCGATCGTATCAGAAAAGCGGGCGCGTTCGGAGAGTGTGGTGTGCATTTTTTTTTTATTGTTATTACCTTCCCTTCTTGCTTTCAATCGAGACCGGCAGTGCTCGCCTTTCGCTTTCGCCAGACAGTAGCGGGCGGGGACCTAGGGGTGGCCAGTTGCCTAAAGTAAGATATCAATTTTGCCGAATTATGAAGCTGTCATTGGAATGGCTGGTCTTGGAGCCTCGATGACGCACAGCCTAGTTTGATGCGAGATTGCCTCTGACAATGGTTCATTGTGAGGGGAACTAGGTGGTGCTCAATATAAACTGAAATTTAACAAGAATCCATTAGGTTGAGTAAATACCTAGAAGTCTGATAATAGATCTCTTGAATTTTTGTCGTTTGAAGTTTTTATCAACATATGTGTATGCATCAATCTCTTGAAAATCGTAAACAATTATGTTTGGCAACGCCACATTACACGCAAAAAAAAAACCGCAGTAGATGCTACACGCAATGACCGTGTACTCCGACATAGGTATAAATTAGGTACATTAATTACTGCTTTAACTACTTTAGTTAAACGATACTTATATTTTAGTCCATTATTACAGGCGTAATCTATATAATTACATTCCATTTGCATATTTTCAGTACCATCAATTACATTTCTTATACGTTTAATCACATTAATGTGATACATCATTTTCATTAATTTCATTACATCTTTATAATTCATTAATACGAAATAAATTACAATAACTTCTTTTGATTAAACTTTGAATCCAAAGCACTAGTCAGGAGTATTGTGTAACTCTAGGTTCTACATGCAGAAGTATCTATAACCTAACATGAAATCACATTAAAGAGATCTTCAGAGATTATTTGTAGTTTGAGTGTAAGAGACAGTAGCAAAGCAGCCTAAGGCTAAAAAGCAATTAAATATAGAAAAAAAAAACAAAGTTTACTGTCTAGATATTAAAACAGGTGGATAAAACGAGGTATTTCAATCTTATAGGAAGAAAAAAATCGTACTCCAACGATATTTTTTGGACTAAATATTCGCTACCTTTATTTTAATGAGTTACGTTTGATAATGAAAAAGAACTGTTCTCCAGGAAATCAATTAGTGAATGTATTATGACTTACAAACTATCATCGGTATCAACAAAAACAAATTCATAATAGAAGTTTTCATATGTATAACAAATTAATGCATCTTGAGCCATATCTTCCTTGCTTTCGGTTGGAATATTTCTCAATCCAGTTATAACAGGGTCCGAATACAAAAGTAACCTCCTCGTCGCTGTACAACAAATCTTACTCGTAATACTCCTTCTGAATTCTTTGACATTTTTGCTGTTGGATTCTGCAGTTTCCTCTGACAGTTCTCCAATCGGCAAGAGTGCGCTACTAATAATGTCAGATCCATGGATTAATACCTTGTGTACAGTAGCAGGAATATTGTACCAAGGATACTCCTTCACTGATATCCTTGCAATAGTAAGAGCATATTTTTTGAACTCTTCTACTTTTAATTCATATCCTGACGCTAGACACTTTAACGATAAATAAAA
The DNA here is from genome assembly GCA_024533555.2 of Aedes koreicus. Classification (NCBI taxonomy): domain Eukaryota; kingdom Metazoa; phylum Arthropoda; class Insecta; order Diptera; family Culicidae; genus Aedes; species Aedes koreicus. The sequence goes on along the minus strand of JAHHFK020004037.1, from coordinate 25,702 downwards.
ATTAGTTTCTCCACGAATTGGTTAACTAACCAATCTATTAAATCTGCTATTAAATAGATAAGATTAGAATTGCTAAATTAAGGATGAATCTGCACCTGTCATAATTTCTTTCTTCAATCTAGTAGTTTCGGCAGCTTTTTCTGAAAACTTGAAGAATTTCCTGGCCGTGTTGCCATCATTAGAATTCCCGGTTCCGCCACATTTTGGTCTATCAATATTAAGAGACAATTCTTCACTAAACTTCATTTGCACCATCTTTTTCCTAGCTGCCACCAACTCTTTGTCTTCGGCACTCCTAACCTGCCACTTTTAAGATGTTTTGTCAAACAACTAAACATGTTATAATGTCAAACTATAATCCATGGATTACTACGAATGATAGGAAAAAAAATTAAGATTTTCATCGACTAAGGATCAATTAGGATCGATGCTTTTTCGATAAATTCAAAGGCTCGCGAGCTCGCGTCAATTTTTGTGAAATAGTAAAAGGAATAAATGGACGAGAGCGTTTTTGCATTCTTAAATTATGCTTGAAAAAAACTGCCGTAGAATTTATCGAAAATACATCAATCCGAGTTGAGCCTTAATGATGTATACTCAATTTGTTTGGGTGCCTATTGTTGATCATGTGATCTCAATTTTCAACCAAATGTAATGCAACAAGTTTTAAAAAATTACAAAAAATCAAAGAAAAATTAATTGGTATTAGAAATGCCGCATCTATCTAACATGAGGACAAAATCCAAAATAGGAAATCGTGTTATAACAGAATTGAGCGTACTCAGTTTTCAAACACTGTAGTTTTAAACAATGTAATAGATATACGACACTTAAACGATCCACAGCAAACCATGGCGCAGAAATGCGCAGCTAGAACACAGTACACGTCGAAGTCAATACTCTCAATGAAGTTTTGTTGAAGATTCGGTGAGAGGAATCGAGGGGAAAAGATGTGTATGCCAATGATTTATGTACATATGTTCTAAAAGGAAAAGCAATTAATTGATATGAATCACTTAAACTAACCACAGCAATCCTGGGCGCAGAAATGCGCAGCTGGAGCTTACTACAAGTCGAAGTCAATACTTTTTGGCAAGTTTTGGTGAAGGTTTGGTGAGGGGAATCGAGGGGAAAGTTGTTTATGCGTATTCCGAAAAATACCAATTATTCTCATTTATATTGTCAATAGACACTATTTTGAGTGGATTTCTACTGATCAAATTTGTAAATATCAACACTGTAGTTGACATAAAATTTCAAAATAAATATTTTTGAAGGCATCCATAAAAATATAAATATTTTTATTAAGAAAAATTAACTGACTGGCGAATAAATGAATGCTATATATCACTAATAAACTGTTGATTTTTGAATACCAATAACACTCACATATACGACCCGATTTCGAATAATTCCGTTTAAAATCGTCAAAAACATCTGTTGACCATTGAAATATACATCTTAAACGAAGCAATGCCGAAATAGAAACACGTATTCCTCGAAGTCCATTTTTTGTATTAATGGCCTATGGGGGAACCACTGTGCGATGTCTCCAAATTTTCTACAAGTCCCTTTAATCGCTTATGGAAATTGTTAGTTCCTTCATAGATATAGCATCCCAGGCTTTGGTAAGACTGGCTTTTAAATGATCCAACGTTGTTTATGGCTTAGTACAAACTCTGGACTCAAGAATGGACCAGACGGAGTAATCCATTGGATACAGGTCAGGAAAGTTGGAAGGCCATTCATCTTTGGTCAAATATTTCGGGAAAAGCCAGACTGCAGACTTCCAGCGTCCTTTTTGCTCCATGAGATGGTGCCCAATCTTGTTGATACGTCCATTTGTTCTTACCAAAATGTGTACAAAATGGTGCTACAGTGTCCGTTAGAAGCTTCTGGTAGACTGATTGGTTCATTTTGACGCCTTTCTCAATTAGTATTACCGGAAGCTGGATGATGTGTACTGGCTATATTAATAAGGTTAGAGGAAATCTTCGGCAAAAGTTGGCAATGGCGGTTGGGGTATTGCTCGACAGTGAAAATTGTCTCATCTGTGAATAAAATTGTACGATGACATCCATTACCGAACTCCTTCCACGAAATCATTGCTTTCCGGTACCGATTGTCTTTCATCCTGTCATTTGGTAGTGGTTCTTTGAAGATTTATAAGAACGTAATCCTCATTCCTCATGAAGAATAGTTCGTACTGATTTGGAGTCGATTTTCAATAACCTCGCCATTTTTCGAAATGACCGTCTAGGATTTCTATTAGCCCTTTGACGAAATATAGTTCGGTTCTGATGGTTCCATTCAGATCTTTTTCTGCCTCTTCCTGGACGATCCTCCAAATTTGCCAGCTCTTTGTATCGTTTTATAGCATCTCGAACTGCCTGTTTTGGCATTTTCAATGTCCTAGCGATAAACAAGGGAGAGTTTCCTTGCTTCTATAGCTCAATCACCGCACTTCGTAATGAATTTGACTTCATTGTGACACTACGCGTGAACGAATTCAAATGAAACTTTGTGCTTTTCACTTTCACTTTTTTTAAAAACACTATTTAAAAAAACTTTTTGAGCGTATTAGTAGAACTATTGTGATTGGGAAACAAGGAGAATTTAAAATTAACACTTCATATGATCACTTTAACAAAATAAAAATAAAATATTGAAGCACTTTTTCAAAATTATCACTAGTAATGTTCTATATAAATTCTGTATAAAAATCTTTTAAATTCCACTAGAGGAAGCTTCTCTTTTGACAGATAGGCCTATTTCGTCTGCGACTTACAGACTTCTTCAGTGTCAAGTACTCGACTTGTGCTTTTGTTAGCAATGAACCAAGGTAAAATACGCCATAAGGCCAGTATCGACTTAAAAAGTAGAGAGGTTACGGAATTTTGTTCAATATTACCAAGCGGAATTTTGACAATTGATCTGCATGGAACGAAATGTCACCTTCACTAACGGAATAATCGGGCGGAATATTTTTCCGAATAAAAAACAGCACCCACCACTTTGTTTGCAGCCCACACAAATTCTTATTTTTTTTTTTTTTTTTCTCTTGTGCAAACTGCACCCCACAATTCTTTTCTTTTCTTTCCTTTTCCGTTCCCTCAACCAAACTTAACATGGGTTTGGGAAAGAAAAAGAAATTTCTTGCGAAGACGATACCGACCTATAGGTGTGCTTATTTCAGTATCTGTCAAATCCGAACAATACACTGAGAGAAAAAAACACGGTTAATATTTCCTCACCCTGCGATAAATTTAAAGTCATAAACATCAGTAAAAATGACGCTACCTCCTGTGATGTAGTTCAAAAGCTCAAGATCTGTAACAATGTTGACAATGTTCTCGACATTATCTAACAAATTTAAATAAGCGTTGTTATCAATTGAATTTGAATAAAGCCTATCCACGCTAAATATCAGACACTACGATAATGTCAGCAAAAAAAAAACCTGGACATAATTCAACAAAACTGATTGAAACTAGAAAATGAGAAGAATGATTAGTAATTTCCATTTAATTCCAACTACGTCGGCGTGTCAGTGGAGCACCCGTTGCTTCAGAATAATTAGGTTAGGTATAAGGAAAAGGCGAGGTAGATATCAAGCATAATATTTGTTTTTGACTCAGGATCAGTACTGTAAATAGTCACTTCAACCCAATGCGCTAAATTTGCCAACAACGCGTTCCAGAAGATGATTTCCACAATAACACGTATGACGAAGTTGTTGTGCTTGATTCTTTTCATATATTTGGTTCACAATGTATTGTTCTAACTTTGAAACCTAAGACGTGGGAGCGTAATATCTGAATATTCAAATGATATTCATCATTGAATATCATTTGAATATGACAGTGAATATAAGACTTTCTATATTCCAGTTAGGGCAATGCACTGTTAGACAAAGTTGTAGAATTTGTCAAGAACTACAATTTTATCATACACAATATTCATAAACTCAGCTTTTGAACCAAGTTGTCGGTAAATTTATCCAATTGTACGAAATGACTTTTTACAGCACTGCTCATGATAGGTTAGGTATAAAAAATTTAGCTGTAGGTACAAGTGTTTGTATTTGGAAAATAGGATAAATACGGCAGGTGACGAAGGTTTTCTTTCAGTCGAGTATAAGTACACGACACGGAAGAAGTCTGCACATTGTAGACGAAATACGCGTATCTGTCAAGATAAGCAATAAAGATAGTTGGAATTAAATGGAAATTACTAATCATTCTTCTCATTTTCTAGTTACAGGTATTCCACTAAACAGCTCACACTCTCCAGGATTCAAAACTGATTGTTTATTTCAGTATAAATAGAGTTATATATACAGTAAGCGGGGGTGAAAGCTCAGGTAAAACTTGATTTCCAGGGCGCCCATTAGAAAACACCAAATCTATCTACGGAAAACCAACAAAGGAATACGGACCAGAACAGTTGACGAAGACCTCAGCGTCGAAATAGGACTTGCGATTGGAAACTCGGTGCTTGGAATTCTAAATCTCTCAAATGCATCGGAAGCGCACGCATACTCTCCGATGTACTGACGGTCCGCGGGTTCAGCATCGTAGCGCTGCAGGAGGTGTTTTGGCAGAGACCCATGGTGCGAACGTTTAGAGGAAATCATACCATCTACCACCCTACTCTCCCGAGCGGGGTAAAGATAGTCGGGTTCGCAGACGATATCACCCTGGAGATATGTGGTGAATCCATCGAGGAGGTCGAGTTAACGGCCTCACACTCTATTGGCATTGTGGAGAGATGGATGAGCTCCAGGCAATTGGAGCTAGCCCACCATAAGACCGAGGTCACGGTGGTGAATAATCGGAAATCGGAGCAACATGCGACGATTAGTGCAGGTAACTGCACAATAGAATCGAAGAGGTTCTTGAGGTATCTTGGGGTTATGATCGACGACAAGCTGTCCTTTGTCTGTCACGTCGATTACGCTTGCAAGAAAGCCTCTATGGCTATATCGGCATTATCCCGCATGATGTCGAATAGCTCGGCGGTGCAAGGGAGTAAGCGTAAACTCCTGGCCAGCGTTGCCCTGTCCATACTTAGGTGCGGCGGGCCGGCATGGATCACCGCCTTGAGTACCAAGAGCTACGCAAATAAGCTAGAGAGTACACACAGGATTATGTGCCTAAGAGTGGTGAGTGCATACCGAACGGTATCACGCGACGCGGTCTGCGTCCTAGCGGGGATGATGCCAATAGGCATTGTCATAAAAAAGGACGTAGAGTGCTTCGAGCAACGTGGAACAAGAGGTATCCGAAAGACCACTAGAGCCGCATCCATGGTTAAGTGGCAGAGGGAATGGAACAACTCCACCAAAGGTCGGTGGACCCACCGACTAATCCCGGAATTAACCGGGTGGGTCGGTAGGCGACAAGGTGAAGTGAACTTCCACTTAACGCAGATATTGTCTGGCCACGACTTTAGACAATACCTGCACAAATATGGGCATGCACAGTCCTCCGCATGCAGCGAGTGCGCGGGAGTCGATGAAACTGCGGAACATGTGTTTTTCGCATGTCCTCGCTTCGACGGCGCGAGATCCGGCATGATTGCCGTAACCGGTCACGACACAACTCCGGATAACTTGGTCCAGAGGATGTGTCAGGACCGGGACATCTGGGACGCGGTATGCGTAGCAGCCTCCCAGATCGTCCTCGATCTCCAACAAAAATGGCGAAACGACCAAAGGCAGGTCGCAGGGACCACCTAACTACTGAAGCCCTAAGTAGTTAGACATAGTGGGTGCTTAACAAGCACAGTAGCCCCCTCCCCGAAGTAATACCGAAAGGTGGTTCCGGAGAGGGTCCAGGGCTTAAGGTACGGGTGGGTTTTTGGTGGGTCGAGGAGTTGGCACCCTCTTCCCCACACCCTGAGTTCTTCAGGTGTCTGGTTGCAGATTTTCCATCCCGTCTAAAAAAAATACCATCTACCAGAGCTGCGGCAACACACGTGAGCTGGGAACAGCTTTCATTGTGTTGGGCGGTATGCAGAGGCGCACAGTAATCTGTAAAAGTTTCACCGGAATTTGTAAAAATTTCACCGAAATCCGGTAAAATGGATTACCAAACGTTCGGCTGTTGAGAATTCGGTAAATTTTACAGATTTCTGTGTGTACGGTAAATGAGGTTAAATGAACCCGCTAAAACGCAGTGGGAATTTAGGGATACCATCCAACAGCTGAAGAATAATGAGGCGGCTGGTAAGGATGGTATCGGAGCTGTACTCAACAAAATGGGAATCGAAAAGTTCGCCAAGAACAACTACCGGAGTAGGAAAAGAATAGCTACCGGAGAAATGGAAGGGACCCTTACAAGAAAGGCGACAAGTTGAAGTGTGAGAACTTCCATTCTCATCACCATTCTGAATGCCGCCTACAAAGTGCTTTCTCAGATCATTTTCCATCGTTTCTCACCTATATCGAATGAGTTGGTCGGAAGTTATCAAGATAGCTTCGTCAACGGCTGCTTGACATCGAACCAGAACTTTACCGTACGCACCACCTGTTCATCGATTTTAAGGCGGCGTACGATAGTATCGACCGCATAGAGCTATGGAAACTCATGGACGAAAGCGGCTTCCCCGGAAAGCTTACAAGGATATCAATGTTATGTTGCCTGATAATCCATATCCACGATCCTACGCATCAGATCATGACGGTAAATAATCCGTACTGTGTAAAGATTTCCTTTTGTTAGCCTCGCACAAAATTGAAAAAATATTTCAACACTCTGCGAAGAGTGTCATAGAATGTATGAACTTCACTTAGCATTTTAGCATTTTTCGACCATACACTATCCTGGATTGGCTGTTGTAGAGATGATGGAAGCGCCAGAAGAGCTGCCTTGGGTGTGACAGGCTATTCATCCATCGTTCTCTTTGCACAACACCTGGCCAGGTCCTTATGATCAGCAGGTCATAGAATGTAAGAACTTCACATTAACACATATAATGTCATCATTGTAAAACGGTCTACTAAGTTTGACGACAAATAAATAAATAAGTAACTGTTTTCACACAGTTACATGTTCAAACATAAATATTCCCAAATTAAAATAAGAACGCCACTCCCACAATCCAGTAGCATAAATTAATCACGATCCACAGGATATAATTAATCGTGTTTGTCTGCCGATGCCGTTCATCGAAAGAAATATGCCCCACACAGATAGCAACGAAAACCCAAGCCAATTAGAGGCAGACAGACGTTTTTTTGGGCAACAAGTTTATGTTCCGATCCGTTCGGTAAAAATACATGTATAACTCGGTGTTCGAAAGGTAAACACAGAACTCACCATACCGTCCAATTCATTCAAAACGGTGTTGTCGGCTTGCCATAATGATTTTGCCGCGGATAGTGTTTTGTTCCGGCCTCTGACTGCTCATTACCGAACTGTGATTGAATGGACAGATTGTCAACACGTGAGAGAAAATAAAAACCATTTTGTTGCATCCCCTGGCGGCGGTGATCTTGAAATATAGCCACACGATCCAATCCAACACATCGCAATCCGGGGGCCGTTTAACCTGTTGTAAATGTGCTCATTTTATGGTTATAATATCAATTTCCGTTACAATGTGTGGTTCCCGCGTCTGATTATATTCGCCGACTTCAGCGTCATAAAATAGAGTCACTTCCAGAGCTGGATTGAGCTGACTTCGAAGCTCATTCAATTTCCCTACCACCGTACACGGAAGGGGGTGCAATTATCGTCATTCGATCTGCTCATTCATAAATCGGAATCGTTTTTGCCACTTCCCAGCTCCATCTAATTGCAAATGTGCTTCAACGTTGGGTCCCTCTATAATTTAGATTCGCTACGATTTCTGTAACGATGGACGATTGAATGCCGCCCCCCAAATAGACGCTCTCACATGGGTTAACTTCCGCCTGCATTGGGAGGTGGCTACACTGAGAAAAGAACCCTAGGCCGCTTCCCATTTCTCCCTCTCCTGTGCGGAAAAGCATCACATTTCGCACCACTTTGAGCTACGGGCAAACTGTGCGATGAAGTAATCGGAAACGTGTCGTTTGTGGCGCTTGGTCACCGTCTCGTGTTCCGCGGAATCTCCCCACCCCTCGAGGGAATTGACGAGAACGTCGTCCCAACGAACGAGAGCGGCCTACCTAAACTGCTGCTGCTGCCCATCCATTCATCTTTTCCCGCCTTGTTGCTTCGTAGTAGGCTGCTGCCGTTGCTCGTGTCCATTCATTCATTCATTGATCCGTCTGTCCGCACGTTCCTCACAGCAACAAACCCCAACACGAGAGGAGGTTAGCGTAGCATAGGAGTAGGGGAGCAGAAACATTCATTCAACAAAAAGTAAAAAGTTGAACGAAATAAAAAAAAATGATCCACACGAAATAGGAGACCAAGACCGACGAAACAGGGACAGAGGGTGGAGGTAACTCTACTTATTTATGCTATTTGGAGCTGGAAAAATAATCATCGTGCAATCCTGGGGCTCTCCCTAGCGATGACGACTTCGAGTGAAACGAGATTTGAAACACGAGCAAGGCGCAAAAATGGATGTAAAAATAGAATGACCCGTATCTTATTTCCACCCTGTGTCTTCGGCATTTGCAGCGCACAAATTCGTTTCATTAGTGCGAATTATTCACGGTCGGCGAGAGCTGATTGGAGTTCAGTTCCGTCCGGCTGCAACAAGTATGTAATGTTAACGAAGGAGTAAAATTCTTCGCTAGAAGTAGAAGATCGCGAGGGCTCGTGAAATGATCAATTGATGAAGCTTTCGGGATCGGTGCAGGCACGCAACTCTCGAAGGCACGATCCATTCAGTACGCACGTGGTTCTGCGGCAAAATTTATGACTGGGAATAATCAACGACGATGGCGGCGACCGATGCGGGGTTGGTTTGTTTTGTACGAATCAAAAGAGGCCTACCAGTCTATTTCTGTACGATGAAAGGAAATCCGAAGGCTGGAGAAGTGGACTCACGATATAAATGATACTGCGGTGCCTAGTGCGGTGTGCTAATGAGCCGATGTTGGGATCAATTTAGAGTTCATATATCATGGAGATAATGGGGGATACAGTTAATAAACTGCGATGATTATTGCTTTTTGTTTCGAGCATTGTTCCAAGACAAACATAACTGTTGGTGAAGTTTACATTTAAATTCAATTGCAGAGATGCCAGGTGGATTTGAAAAGAACTGCGATCGAGCGAAGGTTGTCTCATTTTGAAAGCGGGAAGGTTGTTTGATCCTGACGAATGAAATACTCATTTATAACATTCCATGGTGCTGATAAAATAACTTTCTATGATGCCGAAACATGTTTTAAGTTCTAGGAGCATCGCAAAAAATCAGAGAACCACGGGCTGAACCTAAACCTTCGAAGAACTAGAATATTGTTTTAGAATATGCTGATAATTAAGTTCAAACATTAATGAATGTTATAGAAAACATTTTCAAAGTAGAGGGTATTTGATGATGTTTGAAAGTATTTGTAAAATTACAGCCAATTTTTTAGAGAGTACGCAGAATTGATTAAAATCAACCAGTTTGGAAGAAATATAATTACATAGAAAAACGGAGTACCATTCACTTACGATAATATTATAAGCCTTCGATTTTCTTAAAATTGCACAAGATTTAAGAAACGGATCATCTATGTTAGTTTTGCAAAAATCTAGGATTCTTGTTTTAATCTAACAACTTACGTTTTTTTTAGCACGTTTTACTTCGATTCGTCATTGTGATAGACCCGATTTAGGTTAACCGTCAAATTGAGCACTGTGGTTTGAAAATTATATTAATGTTTCTGACGAATTCATCATTTGCACTAAATAATACACTGCTTATTGTGCCGAGCGGACAATTGGTTTAAGTTAGCTTGTATAAGGTAACACAAGGATAGTTTAAGGGTATGTTTACTAGCTGACTTTAGTCATGACAAAAAAAAATATAAACTTTAAACCTATCCTAACTCCGTGCGTCAATTGCTATAAAAACGGTGGACAATCTTCGACGAAGTACATTCCGCGTCAGATGGAAGTCAAAAACTGACGCCACCCTATTGAACATTCGCTGCAACCCGTGGATAGCGCTGCTCAACACATACTTGGTGCGGCGAAAAGGAAGCCTCAGCATTAAGTTGTTACGTATTGGCCTTGGTTGAACATTGATGTTGATTTGTTGCAGGATTGTTTCGCAGTCGGTTCTTCCTTGTAGGGTATCTGCGACAGTTAAGGCTCTGCAAACGTCTCTACGGATTCGCGGAGGTTCCATGTTCACTAATTGATAGCGACTTTCGTAGCTAGGAAGACAAATGGGTCTCTCCAAGGTAGTCTACGAAGCGCGAACCGTAGAAAACGAAGTTGAATCGATTCAATTCGCTCGGCGCCATTATTATAGTTCGGGCTCCAAACTGCTGAACAGTACTCCAGTGTAGATCGCACGAGAGAACAATAGAGCGACTTTAGGCAGTAGATGTCTCGGAAATTTTTCTCCACCTTGAAAACAAAACCAAGAGTTCTTGAAGCTTTCTCAATAACATATGAAATAAGTTGCGAATGCGTCAGTTTAGAATCCAGCTGATCACCTTTAACGCACTGCATTCGTTCGATGGTCGTGCCGAGAAGATTGTAGTTGAAAACAATTGTTTGTTTCTGCCGTGAAAAGGTTATGACTGAGCACTTAGCCGGGTTGACCACCAATCGATTTAGAGTACACCAATCAGCCAAGGCATCAATCTGTTCTTGGAGGAAACGGCAGTTGGCTATTGAGCAGATACGCAGAAAAATTTGCAGGTCGTCGGCAAACGACAGTCGTGGTCCTCCGATAACAAGATGTACATCGTTGAAGTAGAGTAGAAATATCAACTGTCCCAGATGGCTGCCCTGCGGTATCCCGGACGTGGCGCTGAAACTAGTTGATCGAATGTCGCCTAAAGCAACTGTCAGTTGACGTCCTGTAAGATATGAATGAAACCATCTTAAGAGATTACCGCCAACTCCTAGCCTGTCAAGTTTAGCGATCGTAATATCGTGGTTCAGCTTGTCGAAAGCAGCCGTTAAATTTGTGTAGATCACGTCCGTTTGGCATCGAGCAATCTTACTATCAGTGATGTATGACGTTAGGCACAATAGGTTTGTTGTTGTGGAACGCCCAGTTGAAAACCCGTGCTGATCAGCACTCAAAAACTGCTTACAATGTGCAAAAAGAGAGTTTCTTATGACCAGTTCAAATAGCTTCGATACCGCGCTTAACGTTGTGATTCCCCTATAGTTATTCACGTCCCGCTTGCTTCCTTTTATAAATACCGGAAACATGTCTGCAGTTTTCCAGCAAAAAGGAAATATGCCGCTAGAAAGGAACAGCTGGAATATCTGATGAAGTGGATACAGAAGATAGGCCATATTCTGTTTGAGAAAAACGGACGGAACACCATCAGGTCCGGACTTAAACGATGTTTCAAGAAGTGATGCAGCGTTCGAGATCGATTCAAAATCCCCATCAACGAGGCTGAGTGTTTGATTTGCCAAGGGAACATTGCTCGCGGCAGCGTTTATGGAATGAACGGAAAGTCGCTCGTCTTCAAACACACTAGCAAATTTTGCCGAGAACAGTTCGATCGCAAATTTCCTGATCAGTGCCAGCGGTTTCGCTATTAAAGACCATGGATGCTGGTAGGCCTACTGTCCAAAATGATTTCAGGTGTGATTTCATAGTCGCCGTAATGAATCACAGGTGTCTCAAATGGAGGTGGATTCAGCAATGTGTCTGATCACGACTATAGTGTGCAACAACAATAATACGGCAGGCACAACAAGATGTCCGGTACAGCGAAAAAAATTTTCATCATTTTCACTACGCGGAATATAAACAATAACGACGTTTCTCACAAAGAACTTCACAACACAAAGATTAACGTTGTATTTATCTTGCGGTTCGTCACGGAAAAAACGGCAAACAACAGTCCGTATGCGATAAATTAACCGATCGAAACAGAGCAAACACAACAACGTTCGATAGAAGTTCAATAAGAATTTATATGTTTTTGAAAATTGGATATATCTTCTCAACACCATGAGATCCCAGTAGTGAACAGCAGTTTCTGCTAGAACCAAAGATGTGAAGAGAAAGTATCGATAGGTACGATAGAGCTCGACATGTTATGAAATTGAATAGAAGTAGTTTTGAAATTGAGCGTAGGGCTTTGTTTTGGCAGTATTTCGAAGCAGACTTCGGGTGAGCTTCGAAATACTGCCAAAACAAAGCCCTACGCTCAATTTCAAAACTACTTCTATTCAATTTCATAACCTGCCGAGCTCTATCGGACCTATCGATACTTTCTCTTCACATCTTTGGTTCTAGCAGAAACTGCTGTTCACTACTGGGATCCCATGGTGTTGAGAAGATATTTCCAATTTTCAAAAAAATTATAATTTAAATTGGCGCACTGTACGCAATAAAAACATAATTAATTAGTAGTGAGAAATTTACAATTACACAAAGAAACCCTGCCCGCCCCCTTCCGGTTTTCCCAAAACCCGGGCCCCGCGCCTTTTTCCTACCACCCCCCCACCCAACCACCCGCCCAAAAATTCTTTGTTTCAAACCAATGCTGGTTTCCCCCCCCGAACAAACAACCGACAGACCGTAATCAAACAAGAACCGCCATATATTGCATACTGCCAACCACCAGTATCCTACTTACCACCGCTGCCCCTCCCTATAACAACCGTCCTCCGCGCCGCGAAACCACCCCCCGCCCACCAAAAAAAACACAAGGAGCCCACCGCGACTAATGGTGGCGATAATAGAATAAACACCAGAAAAAACAAAAAAAAACACAGTTCGCAGAAAAAAAAAAAAAAAAAAATTTTTTTACAAAAAAAAAAAATTTTTTTTTTTTTCCCGACATACCCCCCCCCCTTTGATGTTGCCCCTCCACAATAACTGCAAACTTTGCGAATGTAATTTAATAGAGAAAATTTGCATGTTTTTCTATTCAAAACCAATTAACGGAGACGTTCATAGTAAAATTTGTATGTTTCTCTTAGGATAATATTGTTGATAATATTCATCATCTTAGAGAAGTTTAGAAACGTTATTCTTCCCTTGAGTAATTCACATTTTATAAATAAGAATATCCTTAAAAATAAAAAATTAATTAGAAGGTTATTTGAAACAGACACATTTTCAGTTTCAACCATTTTTTGTTGGTTTATATAAACAAACGATTCAGTTTAAATCAAACTAGAATTTGTAGCAAAATTCGACTGCTAAAGCCCCGAAACAGTTAACTAAGATGTATGTCTGTTTTAACCACCGCGGGTAGTTGAATCAAACTAATATCCTAATATGTTGCTTAGGTGCCTCGAAAAAAGAATGCCGAATTTTCCGGAAAATAAACGTTCTACGGGACATCACAAGGTTTCAGTAAACATAATACCGAAATCTCAGTATTTTTTTGTTGTACTGAACTTCAATTGAGAAAAAAAATCCAAATTGCTGACCCCATCAGTACTCTGAAAACCTTCACTTGTCATTCCTTTGGGACGTTTTTTGGTGTGCATGAAATAATTTACATGTGTAAAATGGATTCAATCATCGAGCAGCTTTTGGAAATCGATGCAGGGGATCAGGCATTATTTAGGAAGTAAACTTTTCCATTAAATTTTGTTGCCTGTTTTACCTTTGACGTGCTGAACAAAATATGGCGCACACGTCAATAATTTGCTTCTTTTGCCGGCGATCTGTATCTGGATTTACAAATTCCTTATTTTATCAGCACGATGAACCATACCCGACCAACAAAAACGACAACCTTATACCACAGACAGACGTTCGACTTCATCTCATTTTTCTGCGTAAAAACATTGCTTCCCTCAAGATGTCAAGATGCAATAACCTAATAGATGGCGCCACGGATTTGTTTTTATTCGTAAGGGAAAATGGGTTGCCAGTAAAACTGTTAGATTTAATGTAGTAATAAGTTGACTAGGCTGCGCAACTGTGCGAAATGATTTTAACGTAATTAGATTCGAAATTTTACCCAACATAAATATGAACGGACTACAAGGCACTATAACCTTTTCGAGGTAGCATCGCATTTTGGCAGTCAAGGAGGTTACTTTTTTCTCCACCTTGTACTCTATACGACAGAAAATGTTCCAGAGGATAACTCTGAGGCAGCTATTCCATTGGTTTTGTCCTCTAAACTTATCATTAAACATGAAATACTCTACGCAAATAACTAAAAATAAATAAAAGCTAAAAAAGTTCCAAAACATTATTTGTCTTGCCACCTTGAAAACTTATTCTATTTTCAGTAAATCAGAAAACCAACTGACTTTTTTAGAGGAAAAAAAGGAATACCGAAAAACTCAGCAAACCGAAGGTCAACAAAGAAATTACCGAAAAATTCAGTAGTTGTGTTTGACAGTTCACGATTTGTACTTTTACGGAGCTTTCAGCAAAGCAAAATACTGCTCGGTTGATTTCTGAATTCTCAGCTGTTTGAAAACTCAGTAAAATGTTACCGACATCGGTAAATTAAAACTCGCTGTGTGTATACCTTTCAATAATTCGTTGGGAGCTGTGTTTTGAGGGGTGATTCATTAAGCTTGGGAACGACGTTTGAACCGATGTGGTGGTACTTCCTGAGATCGATTTTTTACATGACAAGTAATACACACAGAGTTTTAATTACCGAAGTCGGGAAAATTTTACTGGGTTTTCAAACAGTTGAGAATTCAGTAATCAACCGAGCAGTATTTTGATTTGCTGAAAACTCCGTAAGAGCACAAACCGTGAACTGTCAAACACAAATACTGACTTTTTCGGTATTCAAATGGTCGGGTAGGTTTTTTTCGGTTTTACTGAAAATAAAATAAGTTTTCATAATTTTTGAAGTTTATTTAATGTTCATGTTTAATGATGAAGGATAACACGAACATGATTCATTTAATTTAACTTTCTTAGAAATTGTTCTCCTTTAGCGGCAAGGATGCTGACTCCCAACATCGTTGCTTGTCAAAAACGTAGAACTGTTTGTCAGTTGGGTTAATCCCAGCTTTGAAAACTACAATTGCAACAACAATCATTTATTATGTCACGCAAAAAAGTCCCTTTTTAGACCACCTACCCCCCATTGATACATTTTTTGTAAGGACCTTCTAAAATTGTTGTATGGTTTGTCCCCCTCCCTTTTTTTTTTTTTTTTGTTGGGGCGTAGAACCACTGCGTCCACTGAGTTGAACCACTGCGTCCCCCTCCCTCTTACTGCGTTACATAATCTATGGACCTTCCCTAATTTCTTATTTGAAGCCAATTTTCTCTTAATCTGAAATCTGAAATTTAAAAAATAGTCATTATGTTCTTATTCCTGTATAAATATACACAGAGTGAAACAAATATAAGGACAAGACTCAAAAGGCTTCCGTTGCGTTTATAGTTTCTGTTACCTAAGTAAATAAAACACTGCTCAACTGGTTTGATTAATATGTGATGCAAACTCTAAATTAATTATTGAAATTCTTCCACAGGAAATAAGTATAAGGACAAAATAGTCACTAAGGACAAAAACGTAGTTTATTGTATGAAATTAAGAGTAATTAACAATGCGTTGCTCCTCCCTTGTCAGGCGTCTCGGCATTGAAGTGATGTACGATTTTAGAACATCATTGTCCCACTTGTTCCATTCTTTGACAATAGCAGTTCGGAGTTGAAGCAGGGTGTCAAACATACGCCCATGTTCGAAAACTCTTCGGGAAAGTAGGCCCCAAACATTCTCGATTGGATTTAGAACTGGGCTACATGCTGGCCATTCGAGAACAGGGATGTTACTATTCGCAAGAAACGATTTAGTGTTACGTGCAGAATGGCAAGCGGCGTTGTCCTGCTGAAATATCATGTTGTCATCCATAACATTTTCAGCGAATGGGATCAAAACTTTGTCCAGGAGCTACACATACTTTTCAGGATTCATTCTGGTCGAAATGAAACACACTGGTGTTTTTCCAGCAAGACTAAAACCTGCCCAGATCATCAGAGTACCCCCTCCAACATTTCTTGATTCCCTTTGTGGCTTTTCGCGTCTTGTATCCTGCCAATAGTTAGTTGATCCATCCGGTCCATCTAAATTGAATTTCTGTTCAACGCTGAGCACCACATTTTCCCACTCTTTTTCCCAGAATTGATACTTTTCTGCAAATTCCAATCTTGCTTTTTTATGTCAAGGCCATAAGCGAGGAACGGGCACACTTTAACCATATTTGGTATTATTATCACTGCTTAAAATTTCCAGCACTTGACGTTTAGACACTGGGCCTGAATTTCTCCGCCCTTAAACTCTGAAAGAGTGGTCAATTTCGGCATTTCCTATATGAAAATATGAAAATCAAAATTTTCGGTCATAATATAGGTTGAATTGATGAGTGTGATATTATAACAATTGTAATTTTTTTTTTAAACTTACGAGGCTAGCGAACGCAAAAATAATCTGCTTGTCCTTATAATTCGACAAACATTTTTTATTAGGGCCTAACTGACAAACATAAACAATGGCTTCTTTCTCGTAAATTTCTCGTGGCACAAAAGCTACTCATGTAAGCCTCCAATTCTATTCAATAGATGAACTCTTCCTCTTCAAAACGAGCGCAGTGGATTGACTAGGGGAGTTTTCGATGACGAGAAATTCGCGGAAAAAGCCATTGTCTACGTTTGTCCGTTAGGCCCTAATGAACAATCTTTGTCGAATTATTTCTTTGTAAGTAGATGAAAATAGTCGATATCCTACGTTTAAAGACAAGTCATCACAAAAACAGTGTAGTAAACGAGAGATGACGTTAAACACACAAAACTGGAAAACAGAAGTTTTGCGTAAATAAACCCAATTTTAAAGAATTGAAAATTTTCGGTTGCCCTTATATATATTTCGTTCAGTGTATGTAAAACTAAGATTTTTGGATCAGGCAGTTCCTCGGGCAGTACCAGCACATCAGTTCCAAGCTGGATCCCAAGCTTAATGAATCACCCCTAAAACTATAACTCACAATAAACAACCCCTCACAGATTCTGTCAAAATAACACAGTGAAGGTGCAAGATACATGGGATTGGGGTTCTGAGGCAGTGAGCCAATTTTAAATCGCTAGTTTACTATTGATTGTTGGTTATTATGAATTATTAATTAATTATGAAAGCTGCAACGTCATAGAGCTCAGTTAAATGTTTCCACCAGGTTGCGTACAGCAAAGAATCTTGTTCACCAGAATCGATTGAGTAGATTAAACAGATTTAAACAAGAGTTGGTCCTTCCTTTCGTAAAGTTGTCCCCCAATTTCCTAAACATGTTCAAATCAAACAATCAACCAACCAAATTCCCCATGAATCAACGGCCGAAATTTCTCCAGAACGATTCACCGTGGCGAAAATTGATCGTTCAAACAACTTCCTAGCGGATAGCAGCCTGCTTCGATTTTCGTGACGCTCTCGAGAGGCACATTCCTAATGAAACGAAAGAAGAAAAAAAATGTGTCACTTGATAAGTAGGCATTTACGTCGTGAAGTTATTCAAATTAAATTAGCAAACGGCTAAAAGGCCGGTCGCACGATCTACCAAACCAAGAAAGGACATTGACTCATCGTTGTGTCAGTTCGGTAAGGTACCGCTATCCGACGGATTGTCACTCCCGAAAAAAAAAAAAACAAAATAACATCTTTCTCTCACTCTCCGTGAGTGACCTGTCATATAGGTGCTCTGATCGCATTGGGTTTGGCAGGCATGTAGGCAGAGGCTTAAGGTGTGATCACGCAATTCGCGTTGAAGCTGGTTCCTTCTACAACTGTGAATAGCTGGTCATATTTTTAGCGTCTACCTGCGAAGTGGTAATATTTGATGAGCCATAACCCGTTTCGCGGTCGCTGAGGTATGAGTGGGTCGCAAAGAATACGATGAGCCCCGGCTCTTGTACGACTGACAGTTCATTCACTCGTCCGAGTATTTAAGCTTGCTGATCGGAATCAATGTCAAGGACATTTGATTTTTTATTTTTCGGAAAATAAAATGTGTACGGAATGTTAATTGAAATTGGCAGATCGAATCGCTTGGGAAGGGGGGAATGCGCGATCGGTCAAAGGGACAAACTACATTCCTGTGGCATTCCATTCCCTACACTGAGTCATGACCGTCGTGGTTTTCTATTGAAATGCAAGGAAACGGAGTTTCTGAATACATTCACATTAACTAGGGAACGGAGGTATTATTCCGCGTGACGACGAAAGACTGGCTGGGTGGACAACTGCGCACCGCAGTCAGATAGATAGGGGAGGAGTGCGGTTGCAAGCCGCGCGAGCGCGAATAATAGCAAATGAACCGTTAGCCCATTCAGATACGTTATTATGGACAGTTTTATGTGGTTGTTCAGGCGTGTCACAGTCGTCACTAAACCGTTTCTGTGGGATTGTTGTTGCCATTACTTCGAATCGGCGACCAGTTTATCCGATCACTGACCATTTCTATGCCCAAAGAAGGTAAATGCTAAGTCAATTGTTGCTCGGGCTTTTTCCGGACCGAGAGCTGTGGGGTGGGCTACAACCATGCTAAATGTGGGAATGGGACCGGAAAATAACCAAACTTCGTCGGTTTCGGCGTTGGTCAGTTCCCCTGGGATGGTGGAAAATAGAACAAGTGAATTTCGTCGGTGGGCTACCCAAATTAGAAGGTAACCCAATTATCGGCAATGGAAACCAATGAAGATCGTAAATATTCCATTTACATATCCATATTCAAACCGAAAGAAGTCAACACAGCCCCAAAAATGCGGGGATTTACGAAATGTGATCACCTCACCGGTGGTCAATGACACGCGCACGCACGTTAATTCTTGCGATGAGAAAAGCAAACAGACACCTTGCTTCGTCATTCTTGCGCTAAGTGTGCGGTGGGATTTAAGGTGTGTCACATTTCTGTTTTCTTTGAATTTCAAATTATTTTGTTTTCATTTTTGGAATGCCACAGCGCGTGGTGATCGATTTGGTTGTTCAATTCATGCGCAATTCGATGACCCACTCAGGAAAGAACTAGGGTCGATGGTATGGTAATTGAAACATGACTATACTTGTCGATTGATGGAGTGAAATTGAGAAATTTGAAGGTTTTTACGACCCATTTGCATCGGTTACGAATGCATTTGTCATTGTGTAAATCTGTCGAAATAGTGATGACTTGTCGAAATTGTGGTGACTCCCAAAAATTGTAAGTAATTCTTTTTTCCATAAACCAATGGTTGGAAGATTGTTTAAAGATCGAAGCAGGCCGTGATTATAAGCTGGAAAGTTAATCTTTTGCTGTAGTTTTCACGAAAAAAATATAAACATTATTTAGATATTGAATTCTAGTAAAGTGAATACTAGGGACTTTTTTCATCAGGGCGAATCTAACATTGAGAGACTCTCTTTCATTAATATTCCAATCATCTTTACGTTTTTAGTTAACAGCTAGCCAGCACTGTTGTGTTTCGATCTGTACTAAAAAATCTCTAGAAAGTTTTATAATGGCACTGTTTTAAATGAAAGAGAGCGAGAGAGGAGAGAACTCTTATTGTTAGATTCGCCCTACTGAAAAAAGTTCCTAGAATAGGCATATGAAAATCTCCGTGACAGTAATAGTGAACGGAGTCGAATGGTTTCTATATATATATGTGATGGATAGGGTTATATATATATATATATATATATATATATATATATATATATATATATATATATATGGTGGTATATATTTTTTTTTTTTTTTTTTGATTCAAACATTACCAACATGCCTCAACATCAGCTGTGAAAGAGCCATCACTTCAATTAATGGTACAGCCCAATAAACATACTCAAACTCAAATTGTTTGTTGGGAAGACGTTTGCAAGTAGGAAGTGTATTCTCAGCGGTTGGATCGTTTGAACAAAAGCTATTGGAACATGATAAGCAGATTTTGTCAGCGTTTAAGAGAAAAAGAGGAAAAATATGTCCACCCAACAAACATCAGTGGCGAATAATCGCTTGTTAAAACAATTTTGGAGAAGTTATTCAGTTTTCTAGAAGAAAAAGCTGAACAACTTCTCTAAATTTGTGAACAATTAGTTATTCAGCATTGATGTTTGTTAAGCAGGAGCTGAAATTAGTAATTCATTGTCGTGACTAGCGAATTCAACGGGCACATCTGTTCATTTCAACAAGGTTCAACAGACATCTTTATTTATGCAAGTTATCAAATGCAGTTAATCTGAAGCCAAAGCACAGACTTTAACTCTCTCCCTTTTTCGTACAACCGTTCTCACTTGCTCTTAAGTAACTCAATCGATTCTCCCAACCAGTTACTCTCGCTTTGCTAACATACGTCACAAAATACGAATCATAGCCGAATGTGATCCTCCTCGTGAGAGCTTTGTTTAAGTTTGGCAGGGCTGCGATCAAGGGTACAACTATTCCAGCAACTAAATCATGTTAGAAAAACGCTCTCTAGAACTAAATTACTTTTGTTTGATAATCCACTACCAGTTGTACATACTACATTCATCTAATGCCATCAAAGTACACTAAGGTTTTTTTGCACGGGGATTTATTCCACTTTTACTATGAAACCGTGTAAAAAAAAGACTAAATAGAGTTGATAAGTTCACATACATAACCATTTTAAATTGCTGCGATTTTGTTTGCATGTGTTACATTTCCATGTAATGGTCAAAATACAGTTTTCAAAATTTTGAGTATTTACTCCAAAAACTGTGATTTTTTGAAAAAAAAAAAAACGTAAAAAGTGATTCGAATTAGGTCGATAAGTTGTTCCGTTCTGGAGTTATCGCCGAAAACAAACCGTGTAGAAAAAGACCTAGGTGTACTCAAAACTCCAAAAAACGTGACAAAGTTCTGACAAAGAAACGTGCTTGGAAGGGTAAGTTCTTTATTGTGAACTCACTTTAAAAAACAAAACATGATTCTTAACAATTAGATATTTGTTATCATTAATGTGTAACATATGTATGGAAATTTACCTATTCAAGGCAAGCTGAGCAGAATTCACCCCTTTATAAGTATTTTCGCAGCGTCGTGCACACTTTTGACGTTTTTCTTTGTTAACAATTGTTTGCTCCGTGATTCTCTATCTATTACAATCGACATAATTATCCAGAACGGCTTGAATGTAATCATACAAAGCGCTTTCTTTTGAAGTGAGTGTACAGTATAAGACAAAACATTTGCAACCAGTACATGACTACCATGAAATTGATCATTGAAGAGCTATGAATGGTCAATCTTGAAATAATACATGTGTGTGTTCAAAAACAACATACTTTCGATGTATTGAATCAAAAAATAATCATAATTCACTGAAAAGAAACTCATAACAATATTGAAAATAGAAAAAAACGGTTTTTCTTTGAGACAAAACAATTGCAACTTCGCATCGAACCGTCAGATTAAATTCTGCTGCCAATAATTAGTATCAAATCCCTTATTTTCAATAACAGCCTTGCATCGTCGAGGCATGGAGGCAATCAGGTTGTCAATAATGTTCTGAGGGATTGCTGCCCACACCTTTTGAATTTGCTCGTACAATTGGTCCTTATTCTTAACCCCCACGCGATT
Organism: Aedes koreicus; assembly: GCA_024533555.2. NCBI lineage: Eukaryota > Metazoa > Arthropoda > Insecta > Diptera > Culicidae > Aedes > Aedes koreicus. The sequence goes on along the minus strand of JAHHFK020004037.1, from coordinate 4,064 downwards.
AATTCTTTGATCCACGATCTCTCAAAGATTCTCGATAGGGTTTAGATCAGAAGATTGTGGTGGCCATTCCATAACCGTGGTTTTATTATCGCTGAACCATTTTTGACCACTTTGGCGGTGTGTTTTGGGTCGTTGTCCTGTTGAAACACCCATCTTAATGGCATATTCCATTCCGCATGAGTTAGCATAACATCTCTAAGGGTGTTATTGTACATAAAGCGATCCATAATTCTATTAATCTGACGGATCGGACTACGACCGATGGCAGGAAAACATCCCCAGACCATCACATTGCCTCCACCATGTTTCACGGTCTTTTGACAATATCGTGGATCCAAGCGTTTTCCGACGGGTCGACGTACAAGGCAAATTCCATCACTTCCGATAATGTTGAACTTTGATTCATCGCTGAACAGAACAGTCGACCATTTCGGCACACTCCAATCAATATGAGATTCTTGCAAACTGGAGCATTTTCTTCTGGTTTTTCAACGATATCAGCGGTTTCTTCGAAGGGCGTCTGCAAAACAATCCGGCATCAACGGCACGTCTTTTGACTGTGCGGTCTGACGCAAACAGTTGCAACTCTTCTTTCACTTTGAAGGATGATTTGAATGGATCTTTCTTGATGCATCGGACGATCATAGAATCGTCCCTAGGCGTAGTGCAGCGTGGTCTTCCGCCTTTGTGCTCCACAGAAATCTTTCCGGTGGAACGAAACTTCGAGCAAAGTCTTGAGATTTTTTATTTTTTCACTCCATATTTAGTACAGATCTCTATTTGTAACATTCCACACGTGTAATCATTGATTATTCTTTCGCAGTACCAATTCAAAACTGTCACGGGCCATTTTGAATCTGGACGTAAAAAATATTCCAAAATATTAGAAGCAACATTATTTTATGTAAAATAAAGCAATATTTACCTTCTGGTGGCGTAAATGTCCAATATATAACCCCTTCGCTATAGTATGAATCCAATTACATCAGTTATCAACAGATTTGATATGAAAAACAACAAAATATTACAAGTTGCAATTGCTTTGACTAACGCAGAATGGTACTTGTCAACAAAACACTGTCGGTGTGCTATCAATTGTCATCTGCCTACTCCGGAAATCATGTGGTATAAAATAAGACTCCTTAACCGTCAACTATAGCGACTTAAGCCATTTTTAATTCAGAGTACATATGTATGATAATGCGTATTATCAGTATTCACTACCAGTTGTTGTTTTGTCCAATACTGTATTTATTAGTTCCTCTTTTATTAGGCTATTGTTCCATTGGAACTGTGTGCCAAAAAAAAGTTCTATTATAGGCAACGAAAACAACACCATTTTCGAGTACATGTTGTTTGTTTGAAGAAAAATGGGTCACTATTTGAAAGGTAATCAAATTAGAGCTGAATAACCATGTTATCATATGATAATGTTTAGTGAAGTGCTTGAATTTGAGATTCGGAAATCGGTTGGCAGGCATATTCAATGTTGCCGAAGCCAAAATTTCTCCTACTAATCGGTAGTTGGATTTTGTAAATATGAATAAAGCTTCTTTGTCTATAGTATATTTCTCTTTCAAATTATCAACAGCCACCACACTAAACAAATATCCATATTAACAACTTAAAGATATAACTAGAGAAGCCTCTTAGCGTAAGGGTAAGTGGACCATCTAGTCAATATTTTTAAATCCTACGCAGAATTCGGTGTTCAATCCGGATATCATACTTCTTTTAAACTCCATGCTCTTTACTCTCATATTCATTTTATGTTTAGCAGAAATAACATCAATTTGGAGAGTTTTACATTAAATAGAATTGGAAAATTAGGGAAATTTAAACTAATACTTCATACTTCCACTATCGTTAGTAAACGCGAGCAAATACCTTTAAATTCCACTATTACATGATTTGTAGTGTATTTTTTAGCAAATATTTCGTCTGCGACTTACAGTTAATTTAAATGTCGAGTGCTCGACTTGAATAATCGACGTTATTATATACCTAAAATTGACTAAATTTAACGCGGTATTTCAATAAGCAGAAACGTAATTATTTGTCTTATCAATCTTTCAAGAAAAAGTTTATTCATGTCCCAATATTTGAAGCAAAACCTTTTGCATTCTTTTATTTGATTCTAGCTCCGATGGATGATTCGGACCAACGAAATTCCCGAGGTGCAATTCGGCGTCACACAGGAGCAAAAAAATGAACGTGTCAAGATGTTGGGTCGCTGCAGAAAATTATTTCTTATTTTTTAAATACAGAAAACAATACTACAATACTAGTCCACTTATTTCCAAGGTGGGTGAAAAAACACCAATTTCTGGGTACTTTGATTCCTCCGTGTGACGCGGTTTTTCCGTGAGTAAGCAGACTAAACTAAATCACAAGTCGACAAAACTTTTTCATTAGGTCCTAACTGACAAACGTAAACAATGGCTTCTTATGTAAATTTCTCGTGGCACAAAAGCTACTCATGTAAACCTCCAATTCTATCGGATAGATCAACTCTTCCTCTTTGAAACGAGCGCAGTGGATTGATTAGGGGGAGTTTTCAAAGACGAGAAATTCGCGGAAAAAGCCATTGTTTACGTTTGTCAGTTAGGCCCTAATGAAGAATCTTTGTCGAAGTGATCTTAAATTGCATGTGCATTGGTGAGGTATCCAGGGAACTTAAAGAAGGAAGCGTAATCAATTAATTTGTTATTCTACCTAACAAGAACGTAACGTAAAGTGTTACGTTTGAATCGCAGAAATGGCCAGCAACGATGAAAAAAATCCAAAAACTCAATGCCAGAACATCTCCGCCAATCTTCAGAATGACATGAAAATCGCCCTACGCAAGTAACCAAGCCGAGTAACTAAGTGGCTCTTTATGCTGTCTACGCACCTCATCGAGGTTTGCAAACACTGCTATAGCATTGGTCTGGTGTTAATAGCTTAAAAAATTGAAATAACGTGCCTTTAGATTCGTGAGAGTTTCTCGAGAATCACAAGACTAACATTAAAGTTCCTTAATTAATGTAACGCGTCATTTTATTTATCATAATTTTTGACGTATAACTTTGAGTAACAGAACATCTCAACAGAAGATCTAGATTCATCAACCAATTAAACTGTGATGGAAAAGAGGAGGACCGGATCGGAATAATACATTTTTTTTTTTTTGGTTGTAAATATGCAAACAAGAAAATCCAAGCAAATTTAAAGCAAAATTTAGAAACATTTTGCCCAAATTTTGATAACATTTGACGATTGATTAACATTCTGTGGCCCGCCTGATGGCAACCGGCGTACGGGGCACCGACGCATACCTAGAGAAATGCCGTGACCCTCAGAACAAAATCAGGTCTCAATACGTAGCCTATCATTTGGTCCCCACAAACACCTGTTCATTAGCTCCTTATCGCATGTTTAAGAGCTATTTTAAACAAAACACCTAACCCGAGTATTGTTCAAAGCTCATGAAAGCAAAACAGAAAACGAATCGTCTCCTGCATCAGGCGCCACCTCGCTCGAGTTGCCATCGCATATGTATGCGTGTGCCATCACACGGTGCGAGGGGTCCGCCGGTGATTTATCGCTGATCAATCACCGAATTAAGGCAATTTATTCCCATCCTCTTCCACTACCGATTAACGCAACGCTCGAAGCAGCACGAGGCGATGCGCCGCTTTATAAATTACCTAGAGGTGCAGTTCCATGCCAAATGACGGATCGATGCGACAGGATTGTTTTGAGTGTTTTTTTTTTTGTTTCACAACTGTCAAATGAAATTATGTATGAGATTAAAACACAGATAAAAAGGAACATTGAATTTTCTGCGTTATCTAATGCACATAAAGAGAATGCTAGATTTGTCAGAAAATAATGGGATATTTCATGTAAAGTTAAGTCGGATAACGCCTGAATCTAGCCTGTTGTATGAAAGACTGCGAACATTGTTGTACGGCACATGCAATTTTGCAAACAATTTCATTGATTACGCCTCCTTTGGCCTCCTTAGAATTAAACGAGGGAAATTTTACGCGCTTGTTAAAATTCATTATTCTTTTCTGTGT